>CM043724.1:27417155-27913139 GCA_023969325.1 Oryzias curvinotus
TGACTGAAAATGGCCGCTTGAATGTGCTTTCCTGAGGGTGGCCCAGTATGACCCAAGCTAGTGCACATGTACACCCTCACTGCAGTGCGATGGCACACAGCATGAGCTGTTGTTAAGTCTTAGAAAAGCAGAGCCTGGAGTGATGCTTGTGGTCAGTTTCATGAAACATTTTATAAATACAGCACTTTAAAAATAGACCATGCAAACAAGCGTACAACAAGAATGAGTGGAGTTTTGGTTGGTTAACAATTGGACAAGCTCATTGTTCTTCTGGCACGATTGTTTAGTCATTATTGGAATATCAGAAAAATCACAAACCTTTGCAAGTCATGCAGCATTTCTCTTTACTGAGAAGCCATCTATCTATTTTTCACAGGGATGCTGGAGCCTATCCTAGCTAATGTTGGTGAGTTACACTTTGGTTCACCACTCGATTCCACAGCACACAATTACACAGAAGGGACCATTAGAGTCACCAGTTAAGATATGAATGGTGAGAGGAAACCCACACATCCATGCGGAGAGCACGCACACTCCACACCGAAAAGGCCCCGCTGGGATTCAAACCAGGACCCTTTAACTGTTAGATGAGAGTGCCAAAGCTTAAACATTCCAAATGTTCTGTTTGTTTCCTGTGGCTTAGTAGATCCAGCAGGACATTCTGTGTCCCTATCTGACTGCAGCAGCGTTCCTGGTGGGATTAATGGGATTTGGAGCTCTGGAGGTGAGCAGGGAGCACGTTTGTGTGGCGGCTCTTATCTGCCTCCCCTGGTGGGAGTCATCAGCCTGGACTGGAAACAAAGCTGAGCAGGATTCTTTCCACTGTTTCTCATTCCATCTATTAAACAGAGGATTTCCTTTTTAAAGGATCTGTGCTAAACTGCAGTCCTGTCCTGACCTGCAAGAGTACGATGAAGACAGAATTATGAAATAAAGAGAAAAGTTGATTGAAAATAGTCATTTGGACAGAAGCACATTTAGCAGCTTGTTTTCCACATGAGCATCACATGACAAACACAGTCCTCACACCAACAGTCGGGCTGCACGCACTGAGGTCAGGAACAGCGTGCACTTATCGCTTCAACAGCACCAACACGCTCCTTCCACAGTCGATCGGATTTGAGGGAAGGTCAAAAAGAAAAATCCCTACGACACGCCTGTGTCACATGTCTTGCACCCTGAATTACCCTTGCATGTTGTATGAATGTCCACTACAACCTGTCACGCGCATCATGCCAGAGAAAAAGAAGTGCATCAACGTTTTCTCTCTATGGGCTCAGCGAGCCGTCTAAAAGAGGAAGCAGGCAGGTTGTCAGTAGTTTGACCCCCACCATGGCGAGGTTGTTCTGTAGGAAAAAGTAAGATGACAGATTTTTCTACATGTTTAAACACAGAGTTGTCAAACTGAGATGATTCAAAGCGGATGTCTGCCTATGTAGGATATGTTTGGAAAAATTCAACAAATGTAACTTTGCACTTACAGACACAGGTGAGACGTCACTCATCTTGTAATTCCATTTATGCCTTGATTTATTACAATAATTTACAGAAATATATTTGTGAGTCCATGAAAAAAAAGTTCCAACATGAAAAAAAAGTTCCAAACTCAAAATGAAAATAAACACGAATAAAAAAACGACAATAAAAAAAACAGTGCTCAAAAAGGAGTGTAGAAAAAAATCTAAAATGTTCCCGCCCCCTTTTTACAACACCCTCTGTTGTTCATCAATCCAGTTGACAGTTTTCAAAACCTTCGATTTACCTTCTATAACTCCTATTCAGAACTGACATTTGCTCATTTGTTCTTATTGATCTTTTTTCATTTTTTTTTTACTTGTCCTGTCCATCAGCTGGACAGACAGATGAGAGCTGAAGGCCTCTTGTGTTGGACAGATTTTACTTTAACAACAGGGGTTATGAATCTTCAGACAAACCAGAGGAATGTCTGATTAAGGTATGTCTGGGCGGCCGTGGTGCAGTGGTAGGGCAGTCGACCCATAATCGTAAGATTTCAGGTTTGATTCCCGCCTTGCACGCCCATGTGTCGAAGTGTCCTTGGGCAAGACACTGAACCCCACCTTGCCTCTGGTGGGAGGTTGGCGCCAGTGTTCAGCAGTGGAGCCGCCGCCAGTGTGTGAATGTGTGTGTGCATGGGTGAATGGGACTGTGACTGTAAAGCGCTTTGGGCCTTCGTAAGAAGGTAGAAAGCGCTATATGAGTATACGCCATTTACCATTTTAAGCCCCTTTGTAGTTGAGGCCAAACTTTATTAAATTCCATCATATTAGAAAATCTTTGGTGTTGGACCGGACGGAAAAGAAAAGAAGGGAAGAAGAGAGAGGGATGTTAGAGAGGGGGGGGGGGATAGGAGGATGATAATAGGAGGGGGGAGGGGGGTAAAACCATGAAGCAGCATAAAGCAACAACTTTACTGGATGTTTATCATTACGGTAAGGTTCAAGTGTAATACAAATCTCAAAGGGCGGGGCCTGTCCACACACACACAGCAACACACCTGCTAGCTGCAGAAATGTCCACATGTCCACATGAACACAATACAAATATTGTTCACACACGCATACTTATGCCTTCAAACCAACTAGTGTGAAATATTTCATTCATTCAATCATGCAAACTATCAGTGTAAAGGTGAGCTAACACCTGTGCTCAGGTGAGTGTTTATGTTCTTCTAAATGGATGGTGGAATGTGAAAAGAAGGAGGGAGGGGTGACCAGCCACCCCCACACCAAGACCCCCGCCGCAGCAGCGGCAGCCAGAACCCCCAACGCCACACGGCAGCAGGCAGAGAACAACCGCCCCCCGGGCTACCACATCCTCCACCCAGGCCAGGGCCAGCAGGACCACCACGAGGCCCCCAGAGCCAGGGAGCAGGGAGGCATGGGGGGAAAGAGAGCGCCGCCCCAGCCCAACCAGGAGAGCAGCCCCCCCCGCCGCGCCGGGAGGGCCCAATGCAGGGCCCCACCCGAGAAGGGTGCCCACAGCCCCAGACAAGCACCTCATCACCACCCAGGAGTTCTGGACATCCCCCTGCCCCAACCCCAGGTACGAGTCAGGATCCCCCAAGGGAGACCCGCTCCGCACTCCAGGCAGCCACCCACCCGGCCCACGGTTGGTCCAGGAAGGAGCAAGGCAGGGGACAGCCGGCCCCGCCCCGGAGGGCGACGGTGGTGCAATGCAAGACAGATTTAACGTGGACCGGGGGTGGTATTTTCTCTTTAGTAAGAATGATAATAACAATAATAATAATAATTTTCCCCTTGTCAAAGCAACTTTCTAAAGAAGTTTGTTTTTTGCTCATTTTGGTTGTTTGGGTTTAATTTTAGTGGGGTTTATCACCTGATGTTTGGTGTCGCGACTTTGTTATAGGCATATGTTCTTTATTTTAGTATGAATGCACTGCTTTTTGAAGTTCAGCTCTTATTTTAACTCATAAATCCTTGAACATTTGTTGTATGTAAGTAATTTCTGGCTTTAAACATGATGAGAGCTGTTTTAAGTTTCACTTCCCATCATTTCAATAAACCCGGCTTTAAAAATAGAGGATCTGTATGTGTCCCATAATCCACACCATCAACCATTCCAACAGTTTTTTTGTAAGATGTACAAACACTGTAGATTTGTTTCAGTCAGAAAACTCTTGCAGTAAGAAATATTTATTTGACATTTTCCACATACTTTAGTTGGCATTCACATCTTTTGGTTTGGCATAAGGCTCCGTTCAATTCCATGAGAGATTTCCATAAAACTTTCGGGTAACAAAACCCCCAACACTTAATTATCCAGAAGAAGAAAAATGTGTATGTATAATCAGTGTGTAATAAAATGAGGTGTGTTTTCGGCAGCATTCCATTTCCATTTCATTTCCCAGTATGACTGCTATGTGTGACCCGGCACCATTGACCGTTTGGGCCGCCCCCGTTCGAGTACAGCGCCACGAAGGGAACATGCTATCTAGTGGATCTGCTATGTGTGACCCGGCACCATTGACCGTTTGGGCCGCCCCCGTTCGAGTACAGCGCCTCGAAGGGGACATGCTATCTAGTGGATCTGCTATGTGTGACCCGGCACCATTGACCGTTTGGGCCGCCCCCATTCGAGTACAGCGCCACGAAGGGAACATGCTATCTGTTGGATCTGCTATGTGTGACCCGGCACCATTGACCGTAGGGTCGCTCCCGTTTGTGGAAACCACTAGAGGAACATACTATCTGAAAGAGAGAGGGAAAGAAATAAAAGGGGAGCCAACATAAAATTACTCATACCTGATCTTAGAACGTAAGCTCACTTCCCCAAAACAAAACGCTGTGCAGAACTATAATTTAAACCGCCAAACAACCCGTATGATACACTAACTTAACATCCAATCCAAAGCTTCCGATGGCGTATTATGACATGCTGAACAGCCATTATTCGAACTTCTATTAAACTAAGAACAAGCTTGATGGCCATAACTTCTTCCATTGTGGCAACTAGAAATACACGAGCTTAAGTCCATCCATTATTTCGAAACTCCCAATGACAGTACAACGAACGAGCTTAGTAGCCATAATTTTCTCCATTTGGCATACCAATTATAAGCGCTCAAGGAACATCATTTAATTGAGAGCCCATCCAATATTAAGAACGAGTTCAACGCCCATAATTACTAAGCTTCAACGCCCATAATTACCATGCTTCATTGGCATACTACAAAATTGGCTTAAGAACCAAGCTCCAGCGCATACTATGATACAGCTTAATGGAATCAATGACCTTTTTTATCACCATATTAATTCTGCTTCAGTCTGAAGATGTTTTGTTTTTTAATTCTTTGTCGATTTCTAGAATTTCTTTTGCTCCACAGGTTTCAAATAGATTGAGTTTGGATTTCTCTCTATGTTGTGAATTTTTTAGTGATCAACCAGGGGAACTGACTCTAAATTTGTAGTTGCCATGGAAACAGAAGATGAACATCTACTCCAAGACATGAAAGGCAATCTCTGCCTCAAAACACATGCGGGTTGACTTCTGCTGTCATATATTATGTCAATTTATAAATTTTCATGTCATAGTTATGCAGATGACATTCAACTTATGGCCCCTCCCACTCTGCTGCTGTTTAAAAACAGCTAAATTCCCAGATGGAGACTAAATCCATTCAGTTCAAAGGTGAAGAAGAGAGACCGTTTTCATGGAAGACAGAATCAGGGTAACCATGTTGGTGTCCTAACAGACTCAGTTTCAGCGCTCACATTGAGGCCAGATTAGACGTTTATTGAAGTTTCATCTCTTGCAGGCTGCTGGTAACATTGTTCTGCTGCTCATAAGTAAGCTGCAGCTCATTCAAGAGGCTGCTGCTAGCGGCTGTCATCAGTCCAAATCTCAACTTCTTAACAAGCTTTGTGCCAACAGAAGAGAGTTCATCTCTGCCTTATGCAACAAAAACAGTTAACATTTTATTTATTGTTAATTCCCCCTAAAACAAATGGACTTTTTAGCATAGTTAGCTTGAAAACGTAGTCAACTGTGATTCTAATTTTATTTTGTGTTCAAAAATCAACGCAATAGGAAGATCCTGTCCCAGAGTGATCAGGCTGCACGGGACATTTTATGAAAAGTCTTCAAGTGATCCAAAACGCTGAAGCAAGTGTTCTAATGCAAAGAGGTTCAAAAAGCTGAGCTTGTGTGTCTGAACTCCCACGTAAGTCCAGGTGAGACGGGTTTCCAGGTCCAGTAGAGATCGGTTAGGAGATAGGAGTCAGCCATCCTGGAGGAGCTGCTGCTTCTCCACATGGAGGAGTCAACAATCAGGGGGGGTGTTCCAGAAGCAGGTTCTGCTAGCTCCCACGGTAAGTTTGAGGCTAAGGAAGTGGATAACCTCAGCTTTCGGTTCCAGAAACAGAGGTATGTTTCAGGGTAGGTCAAGTTGCCATAGCAACTCATGCTCTGAACATAACCTGGTCTGGAGCAGGTTTAGTTGAAGGTTAGTTTGTTTTGAGAGAGGTGAAGGACCATGGCGTGTCCATTTGAAGATGATTTAGTGGATGAAGAAGCTCAGATAATACTTTTTCCACAGTGAGAGGCTGATAAGACCATATATGGATGTTGGAAAATCAAACTTTTTTTACTTTGATCTAACTTAATTATTTGCTTCAGTTAAGAGAAATCGTTTTTTTGTTAAGTCACCTTAAAAATAACACATAGTTTTCAGACAATTATTTTACTTTCATTCAAATTAATTCAATAAGTAGGTGTAACTTTGGTGCTGCTGTTAGATCGGCACCGCAAGGGATTCTGGGATATCATTCCCTTTGCCTGTCTGGACGGATTTGGGTTGAAGTGTGGCTTTTTGACTAAATATGTTTAGTTGTTTAGCTGTTTTACTGTGTTTTGCTGAGTTATTTTGTCCTACTGTGCTTACGTCTCAGCACCACGAGTGAGAGTGAAGGAGAGGATGATGATGAGTTTTTATAGCACTCCTACATTCTCATTTTGCAAGGTCGATGATGGGAAATTCTTAAATTAATTTTTGCACTCTGTGCATTTTTTACCGTCCTTTTTATTGTTATAAAAAATAGCATATTCACCAGCTCAAACTTAGACATATGAGAGTTCAATATATATATATATATATATATATACATATATATATATACATATATATATGCGTTACAAGGAAAATGGAAACAAGATCAGAAACTCGTGCGTTACTTTGTCTGTTGATTTTCTCCAAGCAGAAACTCTTTTTTTTTTGATGATGCAGCCGTGTTACTTTTTTGTTGGACGTATAATCTTCATACGCCGTCATTAAAATCTCAGACTCCGTCTCAAGTGTCGCGCTTTCTTTTTTTTCCCCACGCGTTTCCATGGTGACTCCAGAAATCGGCGATCTGTTGAGAATGTCTTTATGTACCTGTTGTGCACGTGGGTTAACCCAGGGTTACCAAGTGGAGCGTAATTACACTAACTCATATCTGGTCTTCTGGAACTGACATACCCAGAGTAAGCAAGTTCAGGAGGATTTCAGCCAGAGTTCAGGCTTAAAGTCAGGCTAGTTTAAACATGCTTCCTGGAATACCCCCCATGTTCTCCTTTTTTTTGTTTGTTTCTATATTTGCGTCTTTCTCGTCCACTCCAACACCCCCCAACACACAGTATAGGATTTTGATTTAGTTTTTTGCTGGCAAGCCGTCAGAAATGGTTGTGTGACAGTGTTTTCCCTCTGGAACTCAAGAGTCCTGTTATGGTAAGAGGTGAGTGAGCAAAACCTCTAAATGTTTGCCCTGAAGTGCAAATCACATCATTGATTCACTCAACGCAAAAACATGAAAGATCACAACAAAAAAACACATTACATTTAGGAAATAAGACTAAATTCCTGAAAACAATGCACATAATGAAAAAAAAACACTTTGGAACCAAAAGTAATTTCCAAAAATCAATGAATGAAATATTAAAAAAAAATGAAACAAAAAAAAAACTGGAAAAGGTTTTTATTATGGGACAACGAACACTCACTACTTTTGCAGTGGCTGTATTCAAAAGCCTAAAGGGCCTATATCATGACAAATCAACATTTTGAGCTTTGAAGTGTTTTATATTGTTCATTCCTCATGAAAAACAACCCAAAGCGGTGTTTTAATCCTCTAAAAACCTGCTCTCTGAGCACCAGCCCCTCCCACTCCATGGACACAAGTGAATTCTCACATTGTGATGTCACAAAGTGAGGACAGCCCTTTCCAGGAAGAGTCTGCGCTGCCAGCCCCACCCCCAGGCTAATAGACACTCCCACTTTCTTTGTGGAGCTAGCGGTGATCGGCTAAAATGCTTTCCTCTGATCCACACAGTGAGTGCATCCATCTTTGCAAAGGTTTGGATGTTTGTTTTCATGGGAGAAAGGCAGACACGCCCCTGAGGATGATGTCATGAAATGGGCGGCACCCACAGAGATTGAGTCATCTTACTTCCAGGTTAAAAAAGAACTCTGGAAAATAACTAACATCTAATAAATATGTCTTCCTTTGTGCTGAAGGTTTTCTATTGTCATGGATTTACTCTACTGTGAAAGGCTAAAGATGGTTTAAGGCCTTTAAAGAAATAGTGGGAAACCATTTCCAGCTGAAAAGGTGAACAAACATCATCCAATCAGTGACATCCCATAATACCTATGTTTTCACATTTCTTATTTTAGAATTTTTAACACTTCTTTTTCATTTCTGAAAACTACTTTTGTATTCTGAAAAGTTTCCTTTGAACTTTTATTTTGTTTCATTTTTTGGAATTGTTTTTTTAATTTTGTATTGATTTCTAGACTGTAATGTCCTTTCTTTAGTGATTGGTTTTGTTTTTTAATTGTTATGATCCCTAACATTTTTTAGCGTTGAGTAATTTGCACTTCAGGGCTACCGTAGTTTACGGCCCACGACATGAAGACAAAGTCAGACTCGTTTAGCTGTAATCTCCGTTTCCGTTCAGCTGCTAAAAGTCAGACGTCGATGGCGAAACGTTTTATTTCCTTCCTTTGTTTCCCAGCTGGAAATGAACATCAAACGCATCGTGCTGCATTCAGGTGACAGCCATCTTTATTTTTACACAGATCCCCTGAGAGCAGAACCTCTTCAAAGCGGATAAAGAACGAGATAAAGGCTTCTAATTCCTTTAGTTAAAAATAGATGATTAGAAAGGGACATTTTGGAAAGACAGAGGAGTATTTATAGTTCCTTTGCCGTCTCAGACTGTCCCACTCACTTGTGAATGGCGTCCCGCCTTGTCTACTTTGTTTCAACCTCTGATCGTTTTAGGAAAACTGGCACAGTGATCTGTTTTTTGTCCAATCCAAATTAAATTTTTTAAGGAAAATCTATGGCAGTCATGAATGCAGACGGCGGCGGTCCATCGGCCGTCAGTCAGGCGGGGATGACGCCATTCTGAGATTGAGCGACAGCTGGGCAGCGGCAGGACGGTGGCAGTGGGATCGCCGGCCGGCAGCAGCTCTGACTGGACGATGTGTAAACGTCCTGCACGTCAAACGGAGGCCTGGTGGGGCGGAGCGATGTTACCTGCACGCTTGTTCATTCTCAGTGCACAAGAAAACACAAAACTACATGCTACTTACATAGACAGTTACACTACTGACAAAAAGAAAGTTACAAACTCAAGTCGCTCAAACAAGCTCATCCTTCACGATACCTTCCAAAAAAAGGAGAACAAGAGTAAAGGAAAGCCACAGTGTGTGTGGGGGGTGGGGTGCTCACAGGGGTCCTCAGTGTGCTTGTGTGCATGTACAGACACATGAAACAGTGGAGTCGATAGAGTGCACGGTGGGAGCAACAGCATACCAGCACGGTGGCTGGAGGACGGCGGTCTGCAATGGGCCAATCCTCAGATGATTTTGGGGGCCTTGGAGACCCTCCTCTGCAGCCATCCTGACACACGCCTGTCACTGGACTGCCACTGCACAACCTCTAAACATGGCGGGGGGGGCCGCTGCCCGCTGTTAAAAAAATCACCCAGTGGCCTCTTCATTTGAGCTTTTGCAGAAAGCCTGGGCTGCCGCTGCATGGCGTGTAAAAACGCCTCCTGATAACAAATGCTGCAGCGTGGCCACCTGCCAAACCTGCTGAAAAAGCAGCATGTGGAGTTTTTTAGCTGTGTGTCTTCAGACGGAGTTCTTTAGAGACGGTTTAGTCTGTTTTTGTCTCTGTGGCTGTTTGTTGTGTTTTTGTGCAGCTGCAGTGTGAGAGTGTGCGGTGATGGTGCTCGACAGCCGCGTAAGCTGGAGGAGGATGCAATTAGACCACTGTTGAACAAACACAGAGGAATTCGTTTTCAGGCTGCTTGTCTGCACACAGAATATTATGGTATGTGTGTGCTGTGATCAGCTGCTGGAATGAAGGGCTACTTGCAACAAAAGTTCTCTTTAGAGAGGAGGAAAGCATTCTTTTCTGCTGCTTCATCGCAAAAATGACTATTTTCTGCCAAAGTGTTGCAGTTTGCTGCCACCAGTGGGTGACTGTGACTGTAAAGCGCTTTGGGCCTTGAAGGCAGCAAAGCGCCATAAAAGTGTACGCCATTGACCATTTTGAGTTCACTTATGTCAAGTTCAGTGGATGTACAAACAATTTTTCCCAATTTCATGATCTTTTTATATATTTACGAGAGATTTCTTGGTTGACTGTGTGATTGCACAAGGTCGTATTTATTTTTTCAATTCTGAACCATTTGGGACTCCATACTGTCACTCTAAGGATGAAGCTTTCTGTTCAGCTCTGAAGCTGCTGCCTGAAGCCAGACTCCTGGGCTGCATTCACACCACGCATGTGACATGCATTCTTGAACGCACGTATAGTCCATGCTGTTCACACCGCAGACGCAGGGAGGCACTTCCCCTTCATTAGCTACTGTTTACCAGCGCATGCCTGCCAGCTACAGTTGGAGAGACTTGGTGCCAAATGTGGAAGCGGTGCAAATCTGGTGAATCCTGCTCCAGGCTTTTTCTTTTGCAGCTTGATTCTGATAAATGAAAGAGAAACCTGCCATTTTATGCAATTAACTTAACCCTTGTTCTATCCTAGGCACGTTAACATTAGGAGTGGGGTCATCTAGACCCACTAGACAGAGCTCTGAACCTTTGTTCTTCCATGATTTGTGATCTTCACTGGTGTCCATGGATTACATGAAATCCTCTCCACCTTTATCCACCTTTGTCATGGTAGGAGAACACGTCTGTGATGGTGTGGCCCCGTCAGATGGCGAGGGGGCCACACTGTGTTTTATTTTATGTGTATTTGTGTATTTCATGTTTAAATGTCTTACCTGTGATGGTTCCCTGTCAGCTAATGAGCAGCCACGCCCAGTGGGAGGGGCTCACTATTTAAAAGGCAGCATCACAGGTAGTGAAGAATGAGTGAGGGAGGTGTCATGTGCTGATGTGGCCCTGCGTGGAGCAATGGTGGAGCTCATTGTAACCTGAATAAAGAAGGAACACACTCACCTTGGCTCCTCTGCATCCTTTTCCGGCGGGACCCCGCGCCAACGTCAGTGGAAGGGGGGGGGTCATAGGATAACACCAGGGCTAATTACAACACTTGTCTACTTTATAACATATAACTACTGCAAAGTAGTAAATCCAAAAGGTACTGTGAAGGAGTAACGAAGCCCAAAGCTGCTTTTCTCAGCTTCAGAGTCCAAAACGGTTGAAGAGTTACAGTAGTTCAAAGAGCTACTAGAGCCACGGCTTCAGTATTACAATGCAACCCTCTGCAAAAAATTCTAATTCTGTTGGTCACATGACATACATAGAGCCACATGTACTGTGTGACTGTGGGAACAGTCGTGACGGCAAGCAACCTCACCAGGCCGGTCAGTAAATATTGGGCCCAAGTCTGTTTACAGAGTTATGGAGAAGAGTAAAGAAGACCAGTAGAACCCTAACAGACCCCAGCCCTGAGTAAAAGCAGAACAATAAGGTGATCTGGGAAGTTGTGCTGAATGAAGTGTCTGCAGATATTAAAATCTATTTGATCTAATTCTCTTATTTTATTGTGGTAGTAATTAAATGTGATGTCTTTGTACTCACAGCACTGACAGTAAAGACCTAGTCGTGTCATTTATTACAAGCAGCTTCATGGATGACCTGAAGAAGATGACAAGGGATCAAACCCGCGCGTGTTGAAGCCCACTGGACATCTCCGTCACAAGTGGGGGTCCTGTAGTACCGGCTGCTGCCAGCAGGAGGAGTGATGCTCCACCTGTGAGGAGCTGGAGAAGAGCATCCCAGCTTTAGCTCATCAAGAAGGAGACGGAAGTCTTTAGGACTAAAAATACTAAAGTGTTACAACAATAAGACAGATGATAATAATAACAAAGAAAACTTCAAATCACAGCAATAAAAGACAAAATCTCAAACTTTTTGATAATATTTATTATCTGATTACGCAAACTTACTGCTGTAATCAAACAGCAAAGATGCTATTGGAATAAGTTTAAAGATCCTGAAAAACATGTTAAGATTTTAAAAATCAAATATGAGTAAATATTAAAAACATTAAAACTGTTTCAAACATGTTCCTCATAATTTCACCTCATTGAAGCTTTGATTTATGCAAACAGTGGACGACTGAGACTCTGCAGGTCTGAAAGCATCACCATTTAACCTTCCAACTCAGTCACGTGATTAATATTTCAGAAAAAACTACTCTTCTCAGTTGACATCAAACCTGCAGAAAGGGTGTGAACGTGAACGCAGCATGTCATGCCCACTGTGTTCCTTCCACTGATGCCCGGATCCACGCGCGTGCCCGGAGCTGGACTAGACTCAACCAAACAATTAAAAGACATTTCGAAGTAAACACAGAAATATCCTTTAATTGTAAGGTCAGGTGTAGCAAATGTTCTCACGCGCCCCCTTCCGCGTGCGCAAGAGTAACAGAAACACATGTTAGTGACGTCACAGACGCACTCAGCAAAGACATGTCATACACCTGTGACCCCACACTTTACTCACCTGCCCCCCCTTCACTGAAGGACTGTGCCGCACACGTGTTGGATCGTCGTTTTGAAAGCGTCTCCGTGCGCGCGCACCCTCCTCACGCCGCCGGCTGCCAAGCGCTGCTTCACGCGCGTGCATGTTGAACAGAATTGACCCCCCCCCCCTTCCCTCTATGCTCTCCACACTCACGCACAGTTCTCCAAAGCTCCGCGCGCCTGCTGATCCTCCGTGGAGCTCGCGGCTGTGCTGGATCTGAATGCGCGCGCGCGCGTCCAGCGCGTGAGAAAGTTGCCCCTCAGCCAGGCGGTGTGTGCTCCGGAGCTCCAGCCCCATCACTCTTCCAACTCGCACCTCCTCTATCCCGCGCCGGTCTTTCCTCCGGTTCCGCGTGCGGCTCCGTAGATACAGGCTCTGCAGTCACGTGGGTCGGAGGAGAGCAGGAGGTGGTGAGGGAGGGGGTGAGCACATCCCTCCTCCTCTCTGCAGTCCTCAGTGTGTCTCAGACTCGGAGCTTCTCCGGATCTGTTGAACAACCCCCCCGCGGTCTCCCCCGGGTTCGGCTGCCTCCAAACCCGAACCTGGCGGTTCCGTGTTCCGCCCAGGATTTACTTCTTCACTCTCCGTTGCGCACCGCAGATCGTGCACTCAGCAGCCGCGCGGAGGAGCGTTGATGCGCGTGCTCGGCTCTGATGGCCATGGAGGTGCTGATCCTGATCTTTCTGTCCCTCCGGATCTTCCAGCCCGACGCAGCGAGCGCGGACTCCATCATCCACATCGGTGAGACGGGGGGGCACTTGAGGGGGGTGAGAGCCGAGCAGAATGGGGAGTTCATGTGTGGGAGCGCGTGCTCGGACTGTCAAACATCTTGTTGCTCAAATGAAAGTGTGACAGGGGGAGGCACGCACGCACGCACGCGCACAGCAGCTGCCTGCTAAGTGGAGCCTCCATCTCTGAACGTTGTCTCATCTTCATGAAAACCTAACGGGTGGGAGGTGGTGGTATCATGGGGGGGGGGGGGGTGCATTGGAAGTTTCCTCATTTGTAAGCCTGAACTTTGATCAGACGTGAGGGAAATGCTGATGCTCCCCAGCAGAGGAGGAGGTGACTGAGGGGACAAACGCTGACTGTTCGGGCTGGAAAATGATGCGTGGGGGTGGGGGTGGGGTGGGGGTGAGGGAGCCTGCACTGCTGCCAGCAGCTGCATGCATGCATCCCTGCTGTGACTGGGACCTGAAGGATGAATCCGGTTTGGGGAGAACATGCTGGTGACACAGAACACGCAGAACTTTGCAGACACTTGTTGCTGCAGGATTTCTGGCAGGGAGGGGGGATGATGTCAAGAGAAACTACAGTTTGGCAACGTTGCTGCAGGTCTGAGTCTGTCAGACGTGGAAGCGTTAGATTGGGTTTATTCCAGCTGGAAGTGGTGCTGCTAGCAGAACCAGACCAGAATCCGAGTCCAGTGTGGGCTTCAGCTTCTTCATGTCAGGAGCTGGTCCAGCAGACTGAGCACAGTGGGAACTTATTACCTTAATTGAGTAATAAATTAAATTAAACATGACAATACAACAAAAAGAGATGCCAACAGCAGCAGATAACCTGACAAACGTGCACCTGACACCAAGCATTCCAATGCACGGAGATGATGGAGTTAATTAAAGGCAGCTGTGGATGATTACCAGCTAGGTGAGACTGTGACGGGGACACAAAGCCTGAAAACAGGACATGAAACTAGAAAACATCACCACTATGGACAGGAAAGGTATTCTCTGATTCCACGACCTTGACAGCTCAAACACTGGGAGCAGAAACTCTGTGAGGAGAGGGACAGACTGCAGCGGTGAGAGGACGTGCACTCTTCTGCTTTGACGGGACATGTCCCTTTTAGAGAACATTAGACTGCTGACTGCTCAGAACTGTTCTGATGACTGTCCCATGCCCATAAAGTGAGATTCTCTGCAGATTAACCAAATGTTTGATGGGTACGTGTCTAGAAAAAAGAATAAAACTGTGGAGGGATTAGTTGTTGCTTCATTTTTGCTGCAGTCTGTTGTGGCTCTGTTGCAGCCATACTTTCAGGGGGTGTTCCAGAAAGCAGGTTATGCTAGCTCCCACGGTAAGTTTGAGGCTAAGGAAGTGGATAACCTCAGCTTTGGGTTCCAGAAATGGAGGTATGTTTCAGGGTATGTCAAGTTGCCATAGCAACTCATTCTCTGAACATAACCTGGTCTGGAGCAGGTTTAGTTGAAGGTTAGTTTGTTTTCAGAGAGGTGCAGCAGCATGGCGTGTCCATTTGAAGATGATGTAGTGGATGAAGAAGCTCAGATAATACTTTTTCCACCGTGAGAGGCTGATAAGACCATATATGGATGTTTAAAGAGAAACTTTTTACTTTGATCTAACTTAATTATTTGCTTCAGTTAAGAGAAATCATTTTTTAGTGAAGTCATCTTAAAAATAACACATAGTTTTCAGACAATTATTTTCCTTTCATTCAAATTAATTCAATAAGTAGGTGTAACTTTGGTGCTGCTGTTAGATCGGCACCACAAGGGATTCTGGGATATCATTCCCTTTGCCTGTCTGGACGGATTTGGGTTAAAGTGTGGCTTTTTGACCAAATGAGTTTAGTTGGAGTAATATGACATTTAGTTAGATACATATGTAAATTTGAGTTTTATATACGTAAGAAATTAGGTCAAATAAATTTAACTCAATTATTTGTTACCAATAGACGTAATTTATTTAAGTTGGTGAAATTGGATAAGTTATATATATATGCGTCACAATGAAAATGGAAATAAGATCAGAAACTCGTTTGTTACTTTGTTCTTTTTCTCCAAGCAGAAACTCTTTCTTTTGCTGATGATGCAGCCGTGTTACTTTTTTGATGGACTTATAATCTTCATACGCCGTCATTAAAATCTCAGACTCCGTCTCACTGAAGTGTAGCGTCTCTTTTTTCTCCACATGTTTCCATGGTGACTCCAGAAATCGGTGATCCATTGAGAATGTCTCATATCCGATCTTTTGGAACCAACATACCCAGAATTCAGGAGGATTTCAGCCAGAGTTCAGGGTTAAAGTCAGGGGAGTTTAAACATGCTTCCTGGAATACCCCCCAGCTGGTGTAGCAGCGTTGCAGCTCTGTTGCAGGTTCGTTGTGGCAGCGTTGCAGCTCTGTTGCAGGTTCGTTGTGGCAGCGTTGCAGCTCTGCAGGTTCGTTGTGGCAGCGTTGCAGCTCTGCAGGTTCGTTGTGGCAGCGTTGCAGCTCTGCAGGTTCGTTGTGGCAGCGTTGCAGCTCTGCAGGTTCGTTGTGGCAGCGTTGCAGCTCTGCAGGTTCGTTGTGGCAGCGTTGCAGCTCTGTTGCAGGTTCGTTGTGGCAGCGTTGCAGCTCTGCAGGTTCATTGTGGCAGCGTTGCAGCTCTGTTGCGGCTTGTTTCATGGCTGCAGATGTTTTACGGTTGTGATGTGAAACTACAGCAGACCTTACAGTTGACAGAACCTTTGACCTCTGCTCCATCTTTGTGCAGCCTTACTATTGATCAGTGACAACTTGTGGAAATCTCCGGATGTCCTTTTGATTTGTGAAAGAGCTGAGTTTGTAAAGAGTGGAGCTGGACGCCTTCTGACCCACTTACTTCAGAGGAGCTTGGTCTGCAAAAGTTGGTCTTATTGGATCACAACAGCAGCTGCTTTCTCTAATGAGCAGAGCTCCCATTCTTTGGTTGAATGTGCACAAAATCAGCCAAACATCTGCTGCTTTAGATCTGTGCCTGCATGAAAGCAGCAGAGGGGGGGGGGGGAGGACACGAGCAGCCTGAGGCCCACAAAGACTTGTGCGCTAAATGGATTCAGGTGAGATGGCAGCAGGAAGCTCAGAATCCACACCTGTGAGGCTGGAGGGTGTGGTCTGGTTCCACCTGGCCTGCAGGTTGAAGTTGTTGAGCGTTGTCGGACGGTTTTCTCCTTATTAGCTCCTCCTTTCTGCTCAGGATCAAAGGCAGTTGGAGCCACTGTAGAGTCGTTGAGTTCTGATCAGAAGGTTGCAGGTTCAGCTCCCAGACTTCTTCTAAGCACTGACAGTTCTACTTTCAGATATATCAGATTAGACCGTGATCAACTCACCCAGAGTTGACTTTGTTTTCATGAGCTCGTTAAAGACCCACGCCCCCTTTCATCTGTTGTCAATACTGTGGTCTTTTAACGAGGATTTTGCTGTTTTTAGACTAAATAAAAAACAAAATTGTCGTTTTTTACGACTTAGTTTCTGCAGAGCGACAGGAGTTCATCAGAAATTCACCTCTGAGTTGTGACTGTCGTCATGGAGTAAGCTCTACCCCACTTCCCATCATCCTTCTGTCTATGTGCTCTGCTGCTTGCTTACAGCCCCTCACACCCACAACCTAACATTTCCACTGCAACAAATGTGGCTATAATGTTGGAGCCGTACAGATTCCAGCCCAAACGAGGAAACCAAGATCAGTCGGATTTTTATGTGACGTCACAAAAAAGAGCTTTTTTTTCATCTGCTCTGATTCACCACGATTTGAATAAAGACGTACCCAGAAACACAGTTTTAATCAGAGTTTTCTTAATGTGTGCCCTCAATCATCAGAAAAATCCCACAAAACATGTTAAAAACCCCAAAACCTGCTTTTCTTCAGCCTGGGGCTTTGAAGTGTTCGTTAGCTTCCATCCTCCAGCTGAAGACGTGGGTGGTCCAGGGGGAGAACGTGCGACCAGAGGTCAGTGAAACACTGTAAGAGTGAAATATTCATTTCAACGTGAACTCCCCAACATCATCCCATTTCTTCTGCTAACAGAAGGTTTGGATTGTTAGACTTAAGACCTTTCAACAGCTGATCACCGTCATCGATTCCTTTATCTTCATCAGTCAATATTTATTCCATGAATTCTTTTTATTAAGTCTGTTCATTTTCAGGATCTTCATCCTGGTTAACCATCATGAGTTTGTTTTCATTAACCTTTTCTTCAAGTCTCATCGTGAGTCCCATCATAAACTATTAGTCAGTATTAATCTAGCTGGTCTTTACAGTTGCTGTTGCTGTGCAGGATCGGCTCAGATCTCTGCTCAAGGATGTTACTTCTCAGTTTATGGCTCCGTTTGTCCCAGGTGGGTGGTTCTGCCCTGTCCCAGGTCCTTCAAATGTCCCCCCCATGCCAAATAGATAACAAGACAGTCTTTATGAAAAGACAGAGGAGGAGAAATGACCCCATTCCAGGAGCCAGGCGGTGGACAGCAAATGATTTACGCTGCCGGGGTGACGGTTAGCAGGAGCCGCCTGGATTTGGAAAGGCGAGTGGAACTGCTGGAATCCAATCTGTTGAAGCTGGCAAACAAGCAGCTGCAGCCCCCCCCCAACACACACTGCCAAACAAGATTAACCAAGACAGTTAGAAAGCCATGCTGAAGGTCCTGCCTGTGACACCCCTCCACAGATGCTGAGGTGACAGCAGCCGTACAGCAGACCAAGCGGCTTTAGCATCCTTCTGAATGAACGGCGACACACGGATTGAGCACACCTTTTCATGGACCCCCCTCTTTGGGTATTTCAAGCAGGTAATAGGAATGAGAAGAAAATACTCCACTGTAATAAATACGTGCCCCCCGCCCCCGGTCAGTTAACAGTGAGGCAGCCTGGATATGGACCTGTCTGATGGATGGATGTGTGTTTAAACTGTCCAGTGTCCAGTAAGACGACTCGATCTCTGAGGCTCCGCCTTTCACTCCATGTGGGTGCCGCCCATTTCATGATGTCATCCTAGAGCCGGCCCCGGCGTTTGTCTGTGTTTGTCCCACCAAAACAAACATCTGAGCTTTTGGAAAGATGGACGTGCATGTTGTACATAAAACAGAGTTTTTCCAAACACCGCTAGCTCTAAGGGGAAAGTGTGCGTTAGCGTTGTTAATGTCATCGTGTTTAAACTCCTTCATGTTTTCAGCTGTTTCAGTTCAGTTGTATTTTGGTTTTGCTCATGATTTATTTCAGTTATTTATTTTCTAAATGTTAATTTGTTTCATGATCATTGAACGTGAATGAGAAACCCTTTCACCTTTTTGACAGCTAAGAACGACAAACTTTCAGCTAAATAGTATTTGAATCTTTAAATATTCTCTCCAATCATCTTTTGATTATGTTTTTAGCCAGAAATCCTTTTCTGGGATGTTGAAATTCACGTCTCAGTTGTGTCCGTTGGACTTTCATTTGGTTTCTTGTAGTTTCACTCCTGGTGAGCTCAGTTATTCCTCTAACGTCTTACTTTCATTTGTCCACAAAAGTTATGTCTAATGTGACACAGAATTCTTAGAACAAGCGTTAGAGATCTGTTCCACGCCTTTCTTCAACATATCATCTTCAGTTTAATGCTGGAGTAAAAGTGTAAACCCTGCTCTCATGATTCGGCTCGGTGCGGTTCCTCCCCATCCGTCACATCTGCTTGCAGCAGAGTGGGTCCTGGGTTTAGTTTGGGCCAGACTGTCTCATCTGATGAGAATCCCCTGGTTGTTCCCATTTCATGGAGCGATGTTGGTGATGGGTGCTGTCAGACAGCAGCGAGGAGGAGCAGCTCTGGAGTTTGTGGATGTGTGGGGGACATGCATGCATGAGGACGGGCTCCAGCTTCAGGCTGTGTCTCATTTCTGGATCTCTGCCTGCTGATGATGTGTGACGGCTGGCCGCTCCTTCTCAGCGTCAGTGAGAGTGGCGAAACGGCAGCTTTTGCACATTCTCCTTGTTTTCCAGCAGGTCACACATCGGCGGCATCACTTATCAGGAAGTTTAATCACAATAATAGTCAGGCGGGCTCCACTTTCCCGTGTGCTGTCTTTAGACAAAGAGGGTGGAGGAAGAATGTCGTCCAGAGTTCTGGATGCAATAAATTGTGATGCTGATGTTCCTGCAGTTGGTGTTTTTTTGCAACAATATAAAGCACAGCATTATTCATCAGGCGCTAAATGCATTCTGGCTCAGAATTGGAATAATTTAGTCTGTTTAAAGAGAGTGAATCTAAAAGTTAATCCATCACCATACTTAACTCTGACTGGCCAGCAGCAACCAAGTGTGTTTCCCTTCAGGACTGGAGCTGAAGTGCTGCATCCAGGCTCAGACGTCTGAATGGACGTTCAGGTCCTTCCTGTTCAGACACACATCGTCACCTCTTATTATCCTATTTTCCTGGTCATTGACTTCATTACCGCCAACAGAAACGTTCATGTTGGGCTTCGGTTTGACTGGTGATAGTCCTTCAGTTGCAATAATGAAGACGCCAAAGCAAGAAAAGTTACACGTCTGACGACAGATAGCAACCAATAAGCAATCCATTTATGATACTTGATGTGTAAAACTGATTTCTGGAATAATGAAACGTCTACATGATCAACAAGCACTTTACTTGTGTCCTCAGTATTAATACTGATTGATATGTGAAATGATCTGTACTTGGTCTGGTAAAAGTACTGGTAACTCTAAATAGAAGTTAAGAACTGGATTATAATACCTACGTTATAAACACAAAGCAAAGTTAGGTGAAACATAAGGTGGGATTTTATGAATTCACTTCCACTCCCTTTCAAGCAATCAAACTATTTGACCAATGAACCATTTAATGGATTCAGTGAGTCCTTTACTGGATGTAGAACCACCAATGGGTCTAAATATAAATGAAGATAATTATGGCGGCAGAATTGACATGTGCCGGCTGCACATCCGTGATGCCACATCTTTTCCCATCTTTTGGGTGGAGATCTGGTGACTGTCGAGGCCGTTGGAGTCCAGGGAACTCTGTCATGGTTAAAAAACCAGCCTGTGACCCAAAAACCGGCGCTTCAACCAGATCATGGAGAAAGCGAACCGTGGGAATTTCTTTATCTTCTTTTACTTTTTCACTTTTTTCATTATCAACAACTGATGACTAATTATCCCAACTAAGGTTGATATGTCTATGTATGATTATATTTTTTTGTTGGCATTATTGGTTCTTTAATTAATAAATTTTTTTGATTGCTTGAAAAGATCCAACTCCAACAAGTAAAATCCTGAACAAATTCACAACTAGTCAGTCCTGGAGCCACGGGATGAAAGACTGAAGGTCTGAAGACGCTTCAATGAGTCGTTCCAAAAATCCTCCCAGTGACGATGAAGCTGGTGAAGTCAGGTCAGTCCGATCTTCAGCACGCGTTTCATTTATGTTAAAATGTTCTGCAGTTTAATGTAAATACGGCATCTGAGTGTGAGCAAGTGTGTCGGCCAGAGCGTGAGGCTTAATTATACAGATCTGAGTCATTAGTATTCTTGTGGGGGGTGAGATGTCCAGGTCGGCACAGCTGTAGTTCAGTAGAACGTAAAAGGAACAATCTCATTTCCTGAGTGTACTATTACTCTATAAGTCCTCTACATAAGCTTCCCTTCCCTGGGGGGGTTTACCCTCTGCTGATGTGCCACATGGGCAGCTTAAAAGAGAAATGATACCTCTAGCACTGATGAAGGTCTTAATGGGAATGGATTTTCCTATATGAGGATGATGAGGGGGATGAAAGCCTGTTAGTATAACTGCACTGAGCATGTGCAGAAAGTGGCAGCAGGCAGGATGAAGGTGTGTTTACAGGAACTTTATTGCTGCAGCTTCACGCTGATGAAAATCATCTGACTTTGTAAATAGTAGCAACTGTTCTCTGTAGATTTATGTATGACAGGACTCTGATCACAGAGCAGTCGTCCTCCCTGTCATCTGTCTGGGGTCACTGCTGCTGCTCTGAACTCACAGCAAATGTTTATAGGCTCCAGAGCCTCACCCAGAGTTTACGCTGCGCCTGTGATTGTGCAACACTCAAATTCTGCTATTTTAACCTCAGAAACTGTGGAAAACGGGGCGAGTCAACTGAAAATGTATCTTTGACACGAATCAGTGGAAAATAATATGTACTTAATGTATGTTTTTCTATTTAATCACTTCTGACCACACGTCTCTGCCTTAACTAGACCTGCTCTATGAGGTTAATGTAGTTGTTCTTCTCCTATTAACTTTCTGATTTGGTTTGCTTTCACATACGGGTGGGGCAGAGGTTTAGCAGGTCGGCCATTCATCAAATGATTGACGGTTCGATTCCTGCTCCCCCAGTCAGACACACTGTAAGAACTTTGAGTGTCTGGAAAAGCGCAGATAAATCGAATCCATTATCATTGACATATGGCTCTCATCGAAGCCCAACTGCCTCGTCATTCTTTTACAGGAAGCTCCCACCAACTTTGCTCCGTCACGTTGCTGACTGGTTTTCATAATGATGTCTTTTAGGGAGTGGACACCAGGTGTGTCAGCGGCGTATCCATCCAGGTTCTGCTGCTGACTCCAATCAAGGACAGAATTCAAACATGAATGCAGAGTTTTGGCCTTAGTCCCAAGTTTCTTTTGGAATTTACTTTTATAAGTCTTCATTGTGTGTGTGGGGGGGGGGTCATGGGTTGGATGTGTTAGAGGAGGGAGGGTAAAGGTTAGATTGGGGTTTTCAGTTTTCGGTTTTTCTTTTTACTTCTTCAGTTGCTTTTTTTTAATAAATAAAGTTTGATTGATTGCGCTGCCCTTATGGGTGGATATGGCCTGTCTGCGGATGAAAAATGGCCAAACCTGTGGGGGGCACGCAGGACATGTCAGGATCACAGAGCACTCTGGGAACTAGTAGAGCAAAAATGTTCATTCATTTTTTCTACAAGCATGCTGTGGGTGACAGGTCATGGTGAACACTTGACACTCAAGGATAAGTGAGGTTCATGTAGGTGAGACACATACGTGTGATTCAACCCCCCCAAAACCAGCTCAAGGGGTTTGTTAGTGGTGTTCCACTGATAGTTGTGTGCTCTTTGTGTTCAGCCTGACTGTTAGAAACAGGAAATTAGACTGAGTGTAGTTTGTGAGATATCACGTGCATTCTGTGCATGCAGGCTTTGCAGGCAGTAAAGAGCCAGTACTCACACCTACTAACCACTAGGGTGTGGCATAAGGGCACAGTATGACAGCATCCCACACAGGTCATAAGTGGGTGTAACCTACAACCTCCTTACAAATACTTAATGATACACCCACCACGATGGTACATTCCATTGTCATGACGTCGCTTCAGCTGACCGTACAAGCCTCAAGAGAGGTGCAGGCCACACCTGTGCTCCCTAGAGGTGCGGCTACTTCTACGACCTTCTACGGACCCGGACAACCCAGAAACCTGAAGTACTCGTTCAGGTCCATCCCCCGTACAGGAGGCTAAGGAGTCAGCAGTTCAGAATGTTTCTCACCTTAGCAGCACCAGGTCACATTCACAGCTGCCTTCCCTGCTTTTGGACCAGGTGGCGCTCAGGGACGCAAAGCCTGCACCGCATTTGATTACCTGCAACAGCAGGACGAGGCTTAATAGACATAACTGCTCCAGTACATTGTTTTTGCAGTAGCAGCTGATAAATCGCATTCGCCTAGAGCCCCCCCAGAAAAGAAATACAGAAATGCCTGCAAATGTTCCCAAAAGGTCAGACTCACAAATCAGAGGTAAATTTAACAGCTCAAAGTGAATTTGCACGTTTGTGTGCCCTTTAACCGAGCACTCGCTCTGAAATATCACAAACCTGTTTGCAACACTCTAGAAGCTTTGCTCCTTCTTCTTTTTGTGTTCCTGCATTGAAACATGTAAGATAACACCTGACTAGAATACTCGTATCCACATCATCTGTAGTGTTTGTAATTTCATCAGATTTGTCTCCTGAAATGACTGGCAGAGGTGGTGATGACAGCTGTGGGAGCAGCTCTGTGAATTAGGTTCTGCTCAGGTTCTGGTCCTGCAGAGACCAGAACCATTTGTCCATCTGCCAACAGTGTCTTTGAGTGGTCTGTCCATGAGGTAACTTAGTACCCAAAGATTCTGGGCAATTTGATTCAGCTTCCTCCCATCTAAGCAGACACTGTTTCCAAGCTATCATCCATTTTCTGTACTAGTTGAAAGTCTGTACGCCCTCTGCTCTCTTGGGCAAGTACGGTTAAGGTTTGGTCTGCTACTGTCTCCCCATAAAGCCCCCAAAACTGCCGGGGCACTACTAGATAAACCAGAAGTCGTCCCATCCCAATGTCCAGAAATGTGGTTTACTATAGTGCAGTCATGCATTATATGTGAACATGTTACTATACACCTTCGTTATAAATTAAAGTTGAGGTAGGCACAGCTAAATCGAGCATGCCTATAACAACAACCTCAAGATCCAGATTGGACTGAAAGCTTCAGACTGTGTGCAGATCCGGTGCTGCTTCTGCAGAGAGCGGTTCATCCCAAACAGGAGCTGTCTGTATCCGTTTGTCACACCAACCATGCAGCTGTGTAAAGGGGGACTCATGTTCCGGTTGTTGCATATTAAGATAGGAGAGAATTTGGTTCTCCAGGCTTTAGTTCTGGCAAAGTCGTGTCTCATTTTCTTTATTCATCTGAGATCTACAGACGCAGCTGCCTCTGAACTAACTTCCTGTGTCCATGTGTTCTTCCTATCCAGGTGCCATCTTTGAGGAGAATGCGGCACGGGACGATGAGGTGTTTCAGCTTGCTGTGTCTGACCTTAGCCTGAGTGACGACATCCTGCAAAGTGAGAAGATCACGCATTCAATAAAGCTCATTGAGCCCAACAACCCCTTCCAGGCTGTGCAGGAAGGTCAGTCTGCGTTTTCAGTATTGTGTCATTTCTGTAATTTGCTCTGATCGTTTGAGATGATGCTGCTGCTGCATTCTTGGCTAGAGGGCAGCACTGAGCCCTCCTGAAAGAGCTGGATGGCGTTGGGTTCTTCAGCTGATAGGTGCTTTGATGCTGCAGAGCTCTGAAGATACCAGAGATTGTCTTGATCATGAATGGTGACAATGAGGCTTTGCTGATGATGCACTGCTCTGATTAGTTGACCAGTTGACTTGTTTGCATTGGTGGAAAAAGGATCCGTGTTGTTGAAGGAGACCATGTCTTGTCCTCGTGAGCATATCAGAACCTCAGTCTGCGGGGGGCTGGATGAAGACTTCCCCGTCCAGCTTTGAAGTTGGAAGAGGAGAGACATTTATTCCCTCCTGGAAGTTTTAAACCATTACTTTTAAACAGTTCAAGCCTCCAGATTGAATCTGATAACATGTTCATTAAAAAAGTATATTCAAGGAAAGCAATAACATGCTGACATGCTGCAGGTTTCAGACCACTGACTGTATATGAGAACTTGACTGAGTGCCCCCCTCCCTCCTCAGGTTCCAAACAGGAAGTATACCTGCTAGTGTCACGCACATGCACACACACGCACACACACGCACGCACACACACGCACACACACACACCTATACACACGCACACACACGCACACACACGCACACGCACACACACGCACACACACGCACACACACGCACACACACGCACACACACGCACACACACACACACACACCTATACACACACACACACACCTACACACACGCTCTGCACTCGTGCAGACCTGCCATGTTTAATGGCTGCCATGGAAACAGACTCCACTTCATTTGGACAAAGCATAACTTTTGAGAATTTAAGGCATTTTAATTTAAATTCTGATTTTGTTTTTTATTGATTGTAACAAATCTAAATTTGGAGATGATGCAGTTGTTCCTCAGGTGAGGGGTTGGTGGTTTGATTCCTGGCTAACCCAGACTCTGATCCCTCAGTTACCGTCTATGGTTTAAGTCAAGAATCTTGGCCCCTCCCTCATTGGGTGAACAGACGAAAGACACATCAAATCAAGGAGCAGTAGGTATTAAAGCGTTCTGCAAGTGCAGATAATTTTTAATGCATTTTTTTATGCTCCATGATTTCGTTTAGGAGGAAACCTCTAACTTCTTTCCTCACGTCCTGGTTTATCTGGATTTCCTCAGTCATGTGACCTAATCTCCTCTTCTAAACTCTCATTGCCAAAGAATTTCTGTGTCATTTCCTCATCAGATTTGGAGTTTAGAGCCGTAAGTTCATAAATCAGGAACGTGAAAGTGCCGGTTGTGGAAATTCTAACTGGTTTGTAAGCAAAGGCCTTAAAACGGCTCATAAATCTCAGTGTAAACCTTAATGGACTCCACTTTGGCTCCAGCAATCATTTTGAGAGAGAAGGTGACACGTTTATGTCACCTAAAATCACATTTATGGATCCTGAAGTGACCTCCTCCATCTCAACGGTTAATTCTGTCTAAAGAAAATCAGAGAAAGGCTGCGGGTAAAACTCTTGGGCCTAAGCTGGTTCCTGATTGGCCGCTCTTCTCCATGTCTAAATCAAAACCTAAATGTTGCGAGAGGCAAACGCTAACAAAGGGTTGACTTCTTCACTGGAAACTCCTGCCTTCAGAATAAAGAGAGGCTTAGAAACGATGACTGATGTTTGCTTTGTTAGAACTTCAGCTAGGAGCTTCAGCCTCCATCAGATGTCCCCCCTCCCTGCATCACAGGGCGGTCGCGGCGCCGTGTCCACACTGTTTGTGAATCTTCCGTTGAGCAGGTGGAGGGCTGGTCTTCATCACAACAATGAGGGCGCCCTAACGACTATGGTGGCTCAGAGGGTCACGGATCAGCAAGGTCCGCCCGCCTGCCACAGCCGGGGATGTGAACGCTCCCTGCTCTCCTGCTCTCTGGTTGGCTGTGGTGAGGAGGGGGGGTTCATTCAGAGGGGGTGATGGGAGGGGCAAAATGATCACAGCTTTCTATCAAAGGCTCAGGGGCATGAGGGAGGGGTTTGTGTGTGTGCGACGTATAAGCACCCCAAACACATCAGATACAGGATCAGTTGATGCTGATAGTGGAGATACAGTAACTGCTCATTGATCCATCAATACTTTAGAAACATAGCACCGCATCACAACTTGTTGTGAGGTAAAACTGGCAACACAAAAGGAAAAAACCCAGTACTTTGGTTACGTCTGCCGTGCTAGTAAAGACCCACTCTGATGAAAATTGTGTTTTTGGAGATTTTAACATGTTATTTCTGATTATAGAGGACACGGATGAAGAAAATTGTGATTTAAAGAGCATTTCTGAGTATTTCTTTATTTAAACACTGAAAAAGTGCCGCTTAACGGGCAGGCCTCCAGCTCCTGGCTCCGCCCCTTTCTGATCATCCACCTGCAGACCAACAGATCCATGAACGTCTGAGCTGGAATCTGGATCAGAACCGGACGGATGGATGGATCTGATCACTGTTTTTGTTGCATCGCTAATGTTAGGTTGGGGTGTGAGGCGCTGTAAGCTAGTGGGAGAGTGTAAACAGAGAGCTCTCAGTAACTGATAAGGGAGGGGGGCGTTCCTCCTCACAAACAGACCCACCCACAACTCAGTGCTAAATTTCGAATGAACTCCTGCAGCTCTGCAGACTTATGTTCTAGAAAACGACGCAGGTTCTTTGATTTTGGCTAAAAAGGGCTAAATGCTAATTAAAAGAGCACTGGGAAGGATTAACAACGGATCAGAAGATGATCAGAGTGAGACTCTTGAGAAAAATGCTTTAGAATGCTTCTCAGGGTAAAAACGTTCATTTCCAAGTTTGAGAAAACATCCCATGTAGAGGAAAGCCTGACTCTGCACTTAAAGGTCCCTACGACTGAGGGGCCACTAGCCATACGGCCCCTCCCCCTGTCTCTAGCTTTGAGTACAGGACTGGAAAGAAAGAACGATGAAGAGGATGGAGAATACGAGGAAGATGCTAAAAATGATGACCAGGACGATAATAGATACTACTGATGGTGATGAAGAAGAAGCAGAAGGTTTTTTCTCAGACTCTGAGTCATCAGCTGAGCTCTTCCAGCAGGTGACAGGGAAGCAGTGGAGATTCAGGTCCACCAGCACCTCAGTTGGAAGATGTTGCAACCTTCAGCCGTGTAAATATTTCAGCATCGATACTACGGCTGACAGGATGACGTGCTCAGACGGACTTTTAGATCACATCACACTTTTCCATTAGGGCTTGTCAGCTCCCATTTTTTGTGATTTGCCGGGGGGGGGCGAGCGGGAAGTCCGGCTGCTGGAATCCGGGCTGCGGATTAGGATTGGTTTGCTGCTGCTGCTGTTTTCCTCTGGACCCCCCAGGAAGAGTCAGCCATCCTGCAGAACAGCTGCTCGCTGTGAGTCTGGAGGGGGCGTGTCCTGCTGGCTGCGGCCCTGCTGATGTCTTTACTGTTTCTTCAGAGTTTCATTGACGGTTTCAGGGCCTCAAGGCCTTTTGAAGAAAGTTTGGTGGATTGCTACCATGACAGTCTGAGGTTTCACTAAAACCAGAACCAGCAGCAGCTGTGGACCTGCTTCATCTGGGCTCCAATGATGGGTTTGGGACATGACTCTGACATGTTTTTGGTTGTCTGTCATGTCTGCCCGGACTTTTGGTGGAGTTACACCCAAAGCTTTTCCTGAGATTAACCCTGCTGGTTAGTTTGCTTCCAGGTTTATGTGGCAAAAAAACAAAAACACTTGATTAACTCATTTTACATCAAGTTTTTCTGAACTCCTGACTTCCTCCCTCCCCAAAAATACCTTTTAGGACCCGTCCAGTCCATCAGGAATGTCTCTTATGTCCGGATTCTCTCTCTGCTCCCTAACTACTAAAATCGAGGCTTTGCCTGCGTTTGGACGCCACGCTCACTGCTTTTTACTAAAACTATTTATGAACACACTCTTCTGAAAATGAACATTTTGACGATTTGTTCAAAATACATTTAAATATGTTCTTTTCATATGAAATTGTTTAAACGGTGGTGTGGTCTACATTTGCCAATCTAGTGAGCATCGATGCACGCGGTTGTTTTTTTACTAGAGACCTCTGGGAGATTTCTAGGGCAGTGGATTTAGGAATTGTAGATTCAGACAGAAGTACCAACCAAAGCCCTGTGGTGCACTGAGTAGAGAGCAGTGAAGGCATTTGGCTTTACAAACCGGATGTTGAGAACATTCTGTTAGTTCTCCTGATTGCAGCTCTTGTGTTGTTGTTTACTGTTGCCTTGGAGACAGCAGCCTCCTGTCTGCTCCTCCATGTTCATGCAGGTCTGTTCAGATTTAATCAGGCGGCGTGTGGTGGAGCGTGAGTGAGCAGACCGGCCATCTGTTTACAGGAATAAAGGTTTCACCTGCAGCTGCACCTTCAGGTGGTGGGGGGTTCATCTGCTTTACCTGATGAGCAGAACTTGAGATTATAATTACATGACCATATCTAATTAAATTCTACACGGGACACAGTTTGGTCTGCTGACCTGCTTCAGTGGCAGTTTGGAGAATATTCTAGAGAAAAAACCTTACCAGGTTGGATTAGAGCTCTTCTAGGGAGGGATGACTGGCGGCTTTGACGATGATTCAAACTTGTGAATAGCTCTAAAGAATACTTCCCTTTACTCAAACTTTAGCTCCAACTTTTTCTTCCTTACAGGGAAGTTATGACTAACCATCTCAGTGTCTGATGAGAAATTTCTGTTCTAAAACGTAGTGGTTCCCAAAGGTTTTCTGTCTCAGCTGGTTTTCTATGGCACGAGCTCATTAAACCGTTGCCTCTGGCTTGTGGGCGGGATCATTTCCATGGAGTAAGCCTGCCCCCACTTCTCATCATCAATCTGTTTACAGTCGTACACTGATCTATTTGTCTACAAGTGGATGCATCGGAATGGAGCAGAGCTTGTGCCCCACCCAGCGTATTTCCCACGTAACAAGTACGATCTTTTTCAAAGGCCAGTTTTCATCTGCTACTGATTCCGAACGAGTTCATCCTGCTCTCCATCATCAGAAAAATGTTTCAACACACCGTTTTCATTGGGGTGGGTCTTTAATACACTATGCTAATCTAACAGTAATGGAGAGATAACCTGAACCTTGTTCTCACTGAGTGGTCTGGTCCGGTCCGGTCCGGTCAGCTTTAGAACAGTCCAGGCGTTTATCAAAAAGCGAGCGTTACGGTGAAGCTAACAGCACCAAGCATGGAGGTCATCCAGCAGTTTTGCTTTCTTCCTGGGTTTTGATCCTTTGCTTTATTATGTCCCAATGACCTTCAACCAATCAAGGGGTTCAACAGTCGCTCAGCCTTAACCGCTCCGTCCTATTTTTCTATGGACCTACAACCAACCGGGACCCAAAAAGGGTTTGGTTCAGTCCAGCTTAACGCTTCCATTTTTATAAGGGAAAACGCTCAAAATACTGGACCGGACCGGACTGGACCGGACTGGACCAGACTGGACCGGACTGGACCAGACTGGACCGGACTGGACCGGACTGGACCGGACTGGACTGGACCAGACTGGACCAGACTGGACCGGACTGGACCAGACTGGACCAGACTGGACCAGACTGGACTGGACTGGACTGGACCGGACTGGACTGGACCAGACTGGACCAGACTGGACCAGACTGGACCGGACTGGACCAGACTGGACCGGACCACTTAGTGGAATAGAGGCTTTATTTAACATCAGATATATCTATTCAAGTGTTACTCCACTAAATCAAACATCTTTTTATAATAAAAATGAGTTTTCTGGTTAATATTCTCAAATGTAAAAAAGTGTCTGGAAGAAAGCCTTAAAATGTTCCAAAATCTATTTTTTCTATGCATTGTTTGATGTTCTACTGGAGGCAAAGCTTTAGCTGGGACAGACCAGTTTAGGCTGGAACATAGCCGCTAAGATGGATCTCCATTGTCCCGTCTGAAGTACGGCTGAAATCGTTCAAGTGTTTCACTGAAGATGATAGGAAGCCCCCCCCAACACGACATCAGTTGCTTCCTGTTTGGTCAAAAATTCTTCCTCTGAAATGGTGTCAGGCCTCAGAGTTTATCTGCGGAGCAGCTCTCGCATCCTGACTGATTCCTAACAGAAGCTTCATTAATAACTGCTGAATTAATCATGTCTGAAGCTCCCCGATAACCACTCATTTATCTTTTATGGCACAGTTATTAATTATGGAAATTGGCTGCATGTGAGGCACCATGCTTGTTGAGCCCTTAAAAAATACTGTTCATTAATTAGAAAAAAAGTTTCAAATATTTAATTCCTAATTATTCTGAAGTTTTAAACCAATAAAGTTGCAAAACAACAAATTCATACATGATTTCTGTATGACGTTGTAAGTGCGCTGATGTTCACTGCTCACAACCTTCACATGTTAATCACTGGCTTCAGAATCTCCGACTTTGTATTATTTCCTCTAATAGCCTCAAACCTTTACGCTAAGAACTCTGCCGACGGTCTCCCGGGCTACCACAGTGGTTGCCGTGGCAACCCAGCTCTGGTTGTTTGAGCCTAGAGGCAGGAGACTGAAGTTCAGGCTGGCTTGAGCAGGATCAACCTACTTTGATGACTGAACAGAGGAGAGGATCCGTCCAGAGCAAATGTCTGGTGCCCCCCCCCCCCATCAAAGATCTTTCTGATCCTTCTCAGTGAAACAATAATTAACGAGCTGGAAGAGATGAATTTGGCTGACATTCACATGAAGCCCTTTAGTCTGCGGTTAAACTTCTGGAACATTCCTTTAAGAAAATGGATTCTTGCTCAGACTTTGGAAATGAGTTGGGATCTGTTCATCAGAGGAAAAGCCATCAGATTTCTGCCCTGCAACAGTCCTGCACTGAAGGACCACACTGTTTTTGCAATTCGTCTTTACTCTGAGCAAAAGTGTCGCCCCTTGGACCCGCGAAAAGGATTTTTGGGCATAGTGAACGGCCCCCACTGGATTCAAATGATGACATCACGGGTGGAGATACCGTCAAAACACTAAATGAAATGTGGCTCAAAAAAGTCTACTAACAAAACCAAAAGACATGTTGGGACATCCAGAGAAAGTTCAGAAATTCTTACAAAAGGATGCCACTTTGTGGCAAAAGTTTGCAGATTTTCACATTTTCCCACAATATGGGAAAAGAAAACTTTTTTTCGAGCAGCCTTTGTGAAAGTTAGCCCAAGTCTGTTACAGCAACCAGACCTTAGGAAGTAGCTGCCATCTTGAAATCCCCCCCCCAGAATGACCTTTTGTACCACCCACACAATCAAACTCCTCCAAGGGATTTCAGTCCTCCAGCATCACTGGGATGCTATAGGGAAAAAACGTTGGATTTAGAGGGTGCATATTTGCCGTTCTCCCTGTTGCTTAGACATTTTTCATAGAAATACTGTGAAAATGTAAAACATGAGCTCCTGCCTGAGTTTCTGTTGTTTGTCATTCATTTTTTTGTTGGTTTGTACATTTAAACCCATAAACCTTCGTTGTGCACTGAGTCGGGTTTGTGTTTGCTTTTGCCGTGACTTCAGTGTCTGTGGCCTCTGCAGTGGGACTGTGGACTACATCCTTCCTCTGAACTCTTTTGGGGTCATTTAAAAGGACCCCTGAAAAACTGATGTAATAAGTGAAGAGATGACGGAACAAAAAGACTGTGATGGTCTGTCTTCATTAGCAGCTGTTTGGAGTGACAGGTCTCAGCTCTAAACCCTTCATCAAAGTGCAGCCTCCTCTTCCAGCTCTGTGGTTTGATGTGTGGACTGCTCCTGATGTAAAGTGCTTCTCATTTACAACAATGACGGCAGATCTTTTTTTAGAAAGGCGTGCTCCTGCTCTGTGCTCGTCTGCTCGCCGGCTTTCATCTGCCGCTCTGTGCAGCTTTCCTTTTTCTGCCTGTCGCCTGCAATTTCCCTCCGTTGAGTTGGCGAGTGCCGGACCTGAACGCAAGCCTGCTGCAACTGCTGGTGTGATGCAGCTCCAGCGCCGCGCAGTCAGAGTGGTTCCACACGGCTCAGCGATGAGACGGCGTCTGAGTTCCAGCTGGCATCAGCCTCCTCTGTGATGCACATGTAGCTACAGAAAGCTTCTGAGCTGCAGCGTGGCGTTAGGGATCGCAGAGCTGAAGATCTGAACATGCTGAACCTGCCTCAGAGCCGGTCCACGTAGGTCCATCTACTGCAGATCCAATGTCCAGGACTGTGCTCAGAGGATGATAGCCGCTTAGCTGATGGTTTACATAAGAAACAGACATTTCTAATGCTGTATGAGGCAGTTTCTGAAAAACTCCCTCCCACATGTCCTGTAACTTTGGTCAAACATGCCTGCTTTGGATGAACGCTGCATTCGTCTGGACGATGGTCGGATGTAAAGAAATGCAGTGAAAGATGAGAGTTGGAGAGCACTGCTGTGGATAGAAGTAATGGTCCTCTGCTGCTCCTTACTGGGCGTCAGCATTAGTTTGCTGATGTCTGGAGCTCAGTGCTCAAAAGGTCCTGCTTGTTTTTAGAAAACACTGGTTTGTTGCACAACCAACAGCAGTTGGTTCAGAAAGAGGAAAGACTGCTGTCAGCTGTCTTGTATGGGTATGACTATGCATGAGTCGCTCCATATCTGAGATATTTTAGCAGCTCACTTCCAAATCCAAGCTGAAGAATCACTGTTGCTCATACCAAAAGGCACTCATTTGCAGTGTACCATAAATCTCTTCAACGGAAGAAACACGATGAATGCATTTTGAAGACGATCGGGAAAAAAAGTCGAGTATGAAAGGAGGATTAAACTGTGGAAGATGGCATTGATATGCTGCGTCAGCTGCAGCTACAACAAACAAAGCAGATGAATGGTGCCTGTTTGCTACAACTGTAACAAAAATACTGTGAACAAACACACAAAAGAGCATCTTGGGAGGACTGGGGGGCACATGTTCATCCCATCTCTGCATTGTTCAGCTGCTCATGATCTCAAACTCTGCCATAAAACCAGTTCATCTGATCTATGCTCTGAAACTGATGAAGAACTCCAAAATTCCTTTCAGCCCTTCCACTTTAGGATAACCAAAGAAGTTGAATTTGGGCTCTTCAAATGGGAAGCTAAACTCGGCGTTTGATCTGAATTATTTGCTGGCTCTGGGAGCAAACTGGACCCGGCAGATTTTCCGGTTTGCTTTAGAAGATGCTGCCCACAGGATTGGGATCACAGCTGACCGAGTTGCTCCTCATCAGGAGCTGCTGTGAGGCCAAAACAGGCCCTGGGGGGGGTTGTGAGAAGGCGCTGGTCCAAACAGGAGAAGTTAACAGCTTAGGCTCACTCAGAAACCACTTCTGCTGCAGGAATGTCGGGTTGGAGAAGCACAAACCAGTGGAGACTGAATGTTTTTCTGGAGCGCTTTGAATTTTGTTGATGTTTTTTGGATCATTTTGGTTATGGATTTTTGTTTTTTCACGAAACATTTTTTATATATTCCTAACAAACTCCTATTTGATTTTAATTTTCGAGAGTTGGTTAAAGAAAAACAGGTCAAATCATTTTTGGATTCCAGATATTTGACTCAAAATCGAATCCTGTATCGTTTTCTAGGACAGAGTTGCTGCAGAGCCGCAGCAGTTCATTACAAATACATCTTGGAGGTGTGGGCAGTAGCGTTGGTGTGGAGCGGCCCCGCCCCCCTTACCCCTCCCCTATGCGGAGAGCTCAGAGCGGGGAGCTTGAGGCTCATCAAGTGTATTTAATACGTCACAAAGTAGTTTCCAACTGCTTGTTTTCGTCTGCTCCTGATTCAAATCGATCTGCATAAAGAAATCCTCTGAATTTTAACATAATTATCGCATGTATATCCTCCATCATCAGAACTGGAATATTCTAGGATCAGACAGCAAAAGACCGCTGGTTTCCTGCTGCCTCTTCACCCCCCCGGGTTGTTCCTCACCGTCCCACCTGAGCGTGACGTAGAGACGTTGGAAGAGCTCAGCTGTCAGAGTGCAGACAGACATTCAGCTGCAGTGATGGTTCTGTTAGGTCTGCTTCAGTCTTCTTTCTCCCCATTGGAGACCAGGACACCTTTGTGATGCTGGACACTGTCTGGCTGCATAAACTCCTGTGGATGCTGTGGAGCATCAAGCTCTGGCGCTCGACAGAGACGGGCCGTTGTCGGCTGACTGTGTCTGCGTGGATGTGACAGGCGCGGCCAACAGTCACAAACATGTAATCATGGGACCAGGAGTGAGCCGGCGCTCAGTCTGAGAGGGTTCTGCATCCTCTGTCTTGAAGGCTGAGAGCATCAACAACTTTCACAGGAACTTGATCCTGTCTCTTCCATGAAACATGTGATCAGCGATTCATCTAACCTGAGTGCTCAGAAAACCTTCAGCTCCATGCAAACACAGAATCTGTTCATGCAAACAGTCAGAAGTCTTTGTTTTTCCTGAGCAGGAGTGAACATTTGAGAGGACGGATCAGTGCAGAAGACAACCATCATATTCAAGTGAAATTTACAGCCCCTTCCCAGAAAAAGCAGACAAGGAAGATCTGCAAAGAATGTTTTATGAGATTTCCTCCTTTTGGAGCAAGAACACAGGTCATCTGCTCTCTGCTGCTGTAAGAGTCGTCAACATAGTTCCATATTTTATCCAGACAATGCTGTGCACAGGAGCTTTTTATTGTCCGACAGCGTTGCATGTGTGTGTGCATGTGATGTGCTGCGGCATGGAAAGGCAGGACAGGCCATTAAAAGGAGGCGCGACATGGTGTCCCTCTGAAAAATGTATTCCCAGCAGCAACATGAAAGGACGGGCCTCTCCTCCATCCGTCATGCGTTAAGCCCCCGCTCATTTAATCACTTCTCTGCAAGTCTGAGTCGCTTTCATTCACCCCCACCCCCCTCTCCCACCATTTTCCCTGCACACGTTTGCCCCCTCTGTCTTTCAGCCAGCTGGGCATCCATCTACAGTAATGAGACTGAAGAAGCTGCCAGGTCTGCACACACACATCCCACCCAGCATGACTGAGCAGGACTGAGGATGGGGGGCTAGAAAAACACAAAGTGATGGAAGTTATTGACACTTTGGTCCATAGAAGAGCGGTTTAGCCTGGTGTTCTGAATCCTAGAGGTCTCCAGTCATGCTGGAGCCTCCCTCTCCAGGACGTTCTGTGGTTCACTGCCTCTGAACCCGCGTTGCTGGTTTCCTTCTGAAGCAGAGAACATTTGTTCTTCAGAGCTGCTCATAGATCCTTGCTGGATCCGGTATGTTGGATTAGACCAGTGTTTTTCAACCAGTGTGCCGCGGCACACTAGTGTGCCGTGGGAGATGGTCAAGTGTGCCGTGGGGAATTGCCCTCATTAACTGATATAAAAACATTTTCCATCTCTAGGATTTCAGCTCTCTGTTCATCCAAACAGGACTTGATAAAACACTGAGGAGTTAGGAATATAAAAGATCGTAAAATACTTTTTCCTTGCGTTTATTTTATTTTATTAAAGACATTTTGATAAGAATGACGTACCGCGATTTAGCTGCAGCTCCGGCTGTATTTTGTAAAAGTCCCGCCCCTTTAATTGTCTCCACCAATCATTCTTGAAGGTTTAATCACATGTCATCAGTCTGACCAATCAGAAGTGGTTAAAGTCTTCACTTCCTTGTTCAGATTCTGCTCATAAAGTCTCTCAGTTCCAACAGAAATACCAGCTAAAGCTCGTCTTTAGTGGTGTAGCTTTCCACAGAATCCGGTATCAGACCGTGGAACAAGAGAACAAAACCATGAAGCTCAGAGACGCGATCTCCACCGGCCGTTTAATGCACTACATCTCCCATGATGCATTGGGTTGTGAGAGTGACCGCACACAAGATCTGTTGTTAAACGTCTTGAAACCAACGAACACACATCAAACTGTTTTCAAATCTTCTAACTTAACTTTTATTGCATCTTTTAGAAATAAACAGCTGCAGTTTCCAGCTTTTTCTGCAACAATTATCTCAAAAATGCATGTGAGATTGTGGAGGGACTGTAGATCAATACAGACTATGAGTTTCTCCGTTTTTTTTTTGTGTTTTTTTTTTAATTTTTGGATCCTGGTGTGCCACGGGATTTTTTTTAAGGTTAAAGTGTGCCGTGGCTCAGAAAAGGTTGAAAAACACTGGATTAGACTATGACGTTTTCCCCATTCACGCACACGGGACAGACGGTCTGTGAGGTCACCCTTTGCATTCTCCAAAAATGAAGCCCACAGTGAGACAACAGCCATAAGACATCAGCAATTGGACAAGGTAAGGTTAGAAACTGTGAGTCCAACATGGTTCCCAGTCCCATTCACCCAGTCACACACTGGTGGCGGCTCTGCTGCCAAACACTTGGTGCCAACCTTCCTCCACAGGCAAGGTGGGGTTTGCTGTCTTGCCCAAGGACTCTTCGACACATGGGCGGCCAAGGCGGGAATTGAACCTGCAATTTTCCGATCAGAGGTCGACCACCCTGCCACTGCACCACAGCCGCCCATCATTACTCATTCTGTTGTTTAGAATAACCATTTTTGCTCTGATACGTTTTTCTTAACATCTCTTTCTTCTTCTCGAGGAGGATCTTTTTTCTTTATCAACTGATCAATCAGAGCCTCAGTAACAGCATGTGATGCCCGCTGGCCCCCACCTCAAACTTTTGATGGACTGATTCTCCCTTGTCCACTTTCATTGGAAGGGGTGTGTTCTTTGAACAGTAGTTGCCATAGAAACCTGACTCAGACCAATTTGGATCAATCACTGTTTGGTTCCAACATGGCAACGTCTGTATCGTGGAGAAATAGCTTTATTTCACAAGGTAAGTCATTTTCTACCCGCTCAAGTTCTCTATCTCAATGGTAGGGACGGATGGATGCCGTCCTTTTTTAATTCATGGAAGTGCCAACTGTTTGGAAATCAATAAGAAGGAGAAATGAATAATGGCGGTTTGTGCCAGGTATGACACCAAGTCCTTCATATGTTGGAATAGAGCTGTGAAAGAAAAAGCCTGGAAGGAGGTTCACCAGATTTGTACCGCTTTGACATTTCACACCAAGCCTGTAGGAACATGCGTTGGCATGGGGTGGTGACAGAACACTACATGCTAGAAGCGTGTTCAAGAACTTGTGCTCACCGCGTTCTTGGATGTGCATCACATGCCCGGTGTGAAAATGACATTCCCACATTTGAGCTCTAATAAAATAAGGCTTTGACAGATAAACTACCCCTTCCACAGTTTGCATGAATAGGAATTAAAACAACAAATCTTCTTTATTTTTGGAGAAAAAAATCAGACTTTTTCTACATTTTGAAAACAAATACAGACGATTAGTCCACCAATGCAAGAGCTTGTTAATTTTCCTGGTGTTGGGAATGGCTAACTCCACCTCTGGAACATGAGCTGCAATCAGTTTAAGCAGTCAAAGCTTTCCTCAGGAACGTTTCAAACTGGTGTTTGGCCTCAGAGCAGCCAGAGGTTAAGTTTCTGCCTCATCTAAAACATTGTGAATAATTTATACATGTTGCTCGTTATGATGTGCCATTACATTTATCATTATTACTGGCACTTTTTTTAAATGGGCGCGTTATCCAGATTGATTTTTCTGCCCCCATTTGCTGAGGCCGTCCCTCCTGAAAGCAGTTAGACCTTAATTGCTCTAAAAAAGAAAGCTTGGATTGCACCGAGCAGGACAATTAACAAAAGGTCATTTCCAGCTCCACTGCCTGAAAATGTGAACGCCACATATTAAGCCATTACTGTGAGCGTTCACTGCGTTTCTATGGGAGCACCAAAGAGGATCTGTTGTCCTCCAGTGGTCAGCTGTCCGTCACGTGATGTGGGTTTGATGTCTGGTGTTGCTGTGAATGCTGCATCTACAGATTCCAGTCTGGGATTAAAGAGGGGAAAGGGGCGCCTAAAGGGAGAGCGTGCAGAAACTCATCTGGCAGGCAGTGCAGGCTTTCAGAGGTTGTGTCTTCACCTTGGACTGAGCTGCATTATCTGAATGAAAAGATGAGCCAAAGGACATAGAGAAAGCACCCACCCATACCCAGGACCCACGAAAACAATGTATAGATTATGAGGTGATAGAACTGTTTACTTGCAAACCTTTCTTTATGGTTTTTCTCCACAAACATTTGCTTTAGTGTTGGTTGTGAAGGTGATCCGGTAGAATTTAACACCCATAGGGTCTTGACTGTGATGCACTGAAAACACTACTAGGATTTAAATTTAACATCAAGATTTAGACAAACATATATTTAACATTTAAATCAGCATGCTTTTCAAAAATCTATTGCCTATTTTTTAGTAGAAAACTCTGACATAAAGGTAAAAAAAATGCAGCAAATACCAGAAGTTGGTTAAATGCATTGACTGTCTATGAGAACTGGACTGAACTTCCAGCACCATTCAGCCGCCATTTTTTCTTGACACGGAGGCCGCCATGTTGGAGCCAGATGACATCAGCAAGCAGTGATCGGTCCTAGTCAGTTAAGTCATCGTTTCTACGGCAACCACTGTCACCAATCAGGATTTAGCTTGTTGGAAGCCCACACCCCTACCACTTGAAAGGACACTGTGAGAGCTTATGGAGGCATCTGAGTGGTCAGTTTACAACTTGAATAACTTCTGATTTTGGTCCTGTTTGCAACTCTAGAGGGGAGGGGCCTCCCAGGCCACTTGTCATGGTCCAACCCTGAGATGTGACTGTGGGTGACAGCAGAGCTAAGATTCAGCTTCTTTCTGCTGGATGTGAACCTCTTCCAGGAAACAAATGTGCATCAGAAGCCTAAAAAGATGCCAAACTGCAGAGAAACACCTCCTACATCCATCCTCACCATCCTCCAGATCTCCCTTTCTCCTCAGTATTCTGGTGCGCTTTCATCTCGTCCTGATCATCACGCCATCTTCCCTTCAGCTCCTGCAGCAGCACATCTACGTCTGCAGACATCCTTTGGTTACCTTTCACATTCACATGTTTGCAGAAAACATGCCTACTGCTCGTTTGAAGTCACCTGACTCATGGAATTCACAGATTTGGATACTGATAATGATGCTGAGCCTTTCTGATGAACACGTGGGCGGTCCTGCAGATCTTCATCATTTTGACCTAAAAATGTCCCTTCAGATTCAAACGGAAAGTCTTTGTAAAGCAGGGACAGATGAGCGGCGTATTAGAGAAAAAAGATAATTGAGCCATTCAGAGGCTGCTTCTCCCGCGTTGTTCCTGAGTTTAGTCATGTTTTTATTCCAGCACTTCATCATTTCTCTCATTCCAGTGTTGTTGTTTTCTGTTTTCTGCTGCTGTTGGAATAAATCCTTAACGAGTTCTTTTTTTTCTTTTTTTTTCTTGCAAACAAATAAAGTTTCTGCAGAGCAGTTTGATTCCATTTTGGCTCCAGTGGGACCTAAATCATTAAAATATTAATTACAAATTCATGAGTAAAGTTTGTGGTTTGAATTTAGTATAAATAATTTTCGCCTCTAAAAACATGCAGCCAGCAATACCAGGGAGCAGGAAAATTGGATAAAATAGTCTGCTGACATCCAGGACTTAAACTTTTACAGATGATGGCTCAATAAGATACGATAAACTTTATATATTCAATTCAAAACCAACAACAATACTTGCAGATGAAATCTGTAAAATATGGTCAAAACAGTTCTGACTCATTGTTTTTCTTGTTAAAGAAGAAATTTGAATGAGATTATAAGAAGTAGCACAAAAATAAGTGCTAAACATAAAAACAATGGAGGATTCAGCAAGAAGATTGTTTCCACTTCAATGAGAAAATGGAGAAAATCACTCCCTAAAACACATTTTTGCTGTAAAATGTTCCTCTTTTTTCCTGTTCTGATCATGTGATAATTCTGCAGATTGTTCTGAAACAGGAACACTTTGGTTCCACATTTAGGAATTGGTAAACCAATACTCAGATGATAACTGCTCAGACTAAATAACCTTCCCCTTCCCAGCGGCGCCTCGTCTGAAAGCAGTGTGGAGACCACAGTGTTCCTTATTTGACATGCTTTGAGACCAAGAGCAGAGGACCGAGCTGCAGGAGAGCTCCTTCTGCTGTCTTAACGGCACGCCGCCTCATGAACCAAAAGCATTAGGTGTCAGTAAAGCAGCCTCTCATTACCAAGAAGGTTGCTGCTTGTTCCATGAAGGACAAGCAGCAACTATCAGAGATGGAAAAGAACAGAAAATCCCAAACATGGATGAATAAAAGATGTGAGTATGCCTGTCTGAAAGGGAGCTCCTTGTTCCTTCTCCTCTGAGCAGCAAATAAAAGCCAGATCTGACATCGTTAGTGATAGTTTATCGCCTAACTTTAAAAAAAAAACTGCTTTAAACTCGGCTGTTGCAGAATAGTCTGATGAAGACTTGCATTTAATGAAGACATCTCTGAATTGAATTAACCATTTAAATGAACAGCTCTGATACTGGAGCTGGTGTTTTCAAGCTTAACCTCTGAAGACCCGAGCTCTGGCTTTGACAGGGCCCCAGTTCAGCAGAATTGACCTCTGTGGCAGTAAATCACCCAAAACCTGATGTCCACGCATGTGGGCTGCAGGTCTGAAGAGGTTAAAGAAGGATCGATTTTTTTTTTACAGATATTGAACAGCAATGCATAACAACCACCCCTCAAAAATAGAAAAAAGGAGTCAGTCGTGGAGAGTTTTTTCAGCTTCAGTGCTTTCTAATAGTATCTGCTCTTAATGTAGACACACAAATGGTTTTGAGCCTGCAAGTGTATTTTTGCTATGGGTGTGTGTGTGGGTGGGGCAGTTAAACCAAAAAAACCCTCAGTAGTGACCCATGAAGTTGTTACACCCCTGTGTAGGGGCTCACGATGGATGTAACATAAAAGTCAAAGGAACCCATAAATACCAACAGCTCCAGGGTTGAAAAAAGCAGAAAAACTCAAAACTTCACAAAAACAAAGAAAACACAACTAGACCAGAATTATTAGCTTCGGCTTCGTGATCAATTTTCAACATAAAAAGGACGACATGTACGACTAAAACTGAATCCCTGATTGGTCAAAATTCAACTGGTTTAACTTTCAGCGCACATTCTGGTTTTGTTTCTAGAATCTAAAAACTGACCTAAAACTTAAACCCCAGACCTTCATATACATGCGTGTTTATGAAGACTTTTCATTAGATGTCACTCGAACCAGGTCGTCAAGGGCGGCATAAGACTCATCTATACTTCCCTGAAGATGCGGCCGCTCTTCTCTATGACCCCCGTCTGGCCTAAACAACCCAAAAACCTGCAGCTGACGCCACATGCTGTGTGTGTAACACAGCCTTTGCCCCTGCTGGGTCTGCAGCTGAAATCTGTGCTGTGTTTTTCTCTTTAGCACATCTTTAATTGTTATTGTGATGAATTTAAAGATAAGATTTGGCTTATAATTGCAGAAAGATGAAGTGAAATAAAGTATATTGAGTATATATGTGGGAACAGGGTGTTATTATTAGGAGGAAGAGGCAGACTTCTCTTGCTTTTCTGCAGAAGAGGCTTACATGAACTTAAACTCCCACTCTGCTCTTCAGCCGGCTCAAGCTCATTTCAATGCGTGGGAACGACGCTTCATCATATCACAGATTACAGCCCAGCTTCTTGTATAACACATACGTTGGTGCATTACAGTTCCCCCTGTAACCTGAAACCTGAAACATCTGTCTTGGTAGAACCGGTAGACTTTACTCCAGCAGTGGAGCATGCCTGCATCCATTCATGCTTTGGTTTGGCCGCGGTTGGTTGGCTTATGTTTGCAGCACTGCAGCCTCAGGGAACACTTAGCCTTTATTTAGCATCGCTGTGTTAAAAGTTTGTGTTGGTTTCTGCTAATGAGGCAGTAAATCAGCGTGTAAACGATGCTTGAGTGTTGACCTCTGCTGCAGGAGGGGGTTCCTGAGAGTAAACCATTCAGGGGTTTAAATAAAGCTTTTGGTCTTTTCAGCTAAAGGAAAAGGTTTGGTTTTATGAACTAAAGGTCCTTAACCCTTTAACGCCTCCAATGTCCCCTGTGATGTCTAAATAACACACGCTTTGACATGTCATAACGCCTTGACTGTTCACGCATTTGCGAGAACTGTCAGAGTCATGCAAACGTAAACAGATGCATATTACGAACGTAAAGTGCTGCTCAGCGACGTAAAGCCACTCCTGCTCTGCTTCAGAATCCGTTGGAGTTACATCAATTGCGTGAGGTTAAAGAGTTGCTGTTGTCGAAAGAACGTCAGCATTGTAGCTAAGCTTCGGCTGTACATACGTTTGTTTCTCTGTATCCTAGTTCTGCTTTGATGTGGTTTATGTTCTGTAATCTCCCCTCCCCACTCACACACACGAACATACACTTGTCTTCTAGGCGTAGATAATTTCCCATCATGAGGTCATAAAGCCTAAGTAGGTGATAAATATCAGATGAGTGATGCTTAACCCTCACCGCCTCTCTATTTAGCCTGTTTCCATGGTAATAGATAGCTTTAAAGGGATGAAGAGGGGCTATGGGGGGGCTGTAATTCTACTGGGAGCAGTGGGAATGATGCTCTTTACGAGTGTGACCACGATCCAGCAGCGGAAGGTCCTTCATTTAGACTCATGTCCCACAGCTGCAGTTCAGATGTTAAAACTGTAAAAACATGTCAAGCTCTGCTATTTTTGCAGAACCGTTCTAACACAAAGTCATGCTAGAAAGGTAACACTGTGATGCTTCTATTCTGGGTTTTAGCCTACGGTGGAAGTATCATGATGAGGGGTTGGTTCAGTAGGTTAGGTTCAGGTTCTAAAGCTGTGGTTGGATCTTTGAAAACATTCAAGTGAATGCAAGAATTAGCGAATGTTTATACTCTACTCATTATCACTTCTTGTGTCACCTGCAGAACGAACAGAACAATATGATGAATCATTCTTTGGTAAGTGGAGGTGGAGGTGGGGAGGTTTACCGTGCGTTTCCAATTGTTATGCAAATTGTATTGTGTGTCAAAAAGATGAAATGATTTATTTTTCAATTAAACTCATGATGGTATTGAGTCTCTGGGCTGTTTGGATCCTTGACATCGATCTCAGACACCTTTGATAATTAGGCTGCCAGGTGAGCTCGATTAAAGGAAAAACTACCAAAGGAGGACCTTCCGTATTTTTAAGCAGACCAACATTTTTAAGCAATATGGGAAAGAAAAAGGATCTCTCCACTGCTGAAAAGTGTGAAATAGTTAAACGCCTTGGACATGGTATGAAAACCTTGGATATTTCATAAAAACGTAAGCGTAATCATTCTACTATTGAGAGACTTGTGGCTGGTTCAGAGCACACAGGTTGGTGCAGAGAAAGGCAGAATGAGGAAGGTTCCTGCCGGACAAATATGTTGTACTGAGAGAGCCGATGCTAAAATACCATTACAAAGTGGCAAGCACGTATTTGAAGGTGCTGGTGGCTCTGGAGTCCCACAAATATTAAGGTGTAGGATCCTTCAGAGGCTTTCAGTTGCACAGAAATTGCAGTGGACCCAGACATGCATGAAGACTCATTTTCATTCCTGTTCACTGTTGAGTGCCATGCAACCCTGAATGGTCCAGATGGATGAAATAGTGGGTGGTTGGCGGATGGCCACCATGTTCCAACAAGGCTGCAATGTCATCAATGAAGTGGCAGAGTAATGTTTTGGGCTGGAATCATGCAGAGGGAGCTGGTCGGCCCCTTTAGGCGTGAAAATGACCTCTGAAAACTAGGTGGAGGTTCTGACTGACCATTTTCTTCCATGGCACAAAAAGAATAACTGTGCTTTCCGGTACAAAAACATCTTCCTGCTTTTGACAATGTACCATGCCATGCTGCAGGGAATACCTCTGCATCATTGGCACTATGGGCATAAAGGAGATAAACTGATGGTGGCCCCAATCCTCCCCTGACCTCAACCTTATCCAGAACCTTTGGAGCATCCTCAACCAAAATGTCTATGAGGGTGGGAGGATGGATGCAAGAATTGTGAAGCTACTACACGTCCTATGTTCAAATGTAACTGGACCTATTAAGATGTTTTTGATGGGAATAGCTTTTGATTTCCATAAATATGACCTCCTGATGCAGCAAATGCAACAAATGACCATTTTCAGTTCTTTAGAATCTATCAAATGTTGTGAAACTCTGTTGTGCATTGTGATAAGGAAATGGTCGGTTCAATAACATCTAATATATACTCTGATGATCAGAGAAAATTATGCTGACTTTCACTTGCATTTCATACCTAGAAAAATATCATTTGCATAATAATAGGGAATGCTTTATACATCCAGAGGTTTTCTTAAGGAACAAAACGGACTTTTTCTCCAGATCTCAACCCAATAGAGAACCTGTGGGATGTGGTGGAACGGTAGATCGGCATCATGGATGTTTAGCAGACAAATCTGCAGCAACTGCGTGATGCTGTCATGTAAACATGGACTAAACCATCTGAGGAATGTTTCAAGAACCTTGTTGAATCGATGCCACCATGAATTAAGGCAATTTTGAAGGCCATCCAATACTTGCAAGGTGCATCTAGTAAAGTGGCCAGTGAGTGTAGACTAGACTTTACTGAACTGAAATGGTCTGAACTGAACTGAATTACATTGGACTGATGTGACCTGACCAAAAATAATCCAGACTGATATCACCTGTCTGCACAGATCCAAAGCCGTAGTCACGTGCACCGGCATGGGTGTTAAGGGTTCCTGGGTTATTCGGCGCAGTACAGTTGTAGAAAGCATCTTCAGGGGAGTGCAGGTGTGTCTTGCAGTTTCCTTGAGGCTTGCATGTCCAACTCAAGGACATCATGAAATGGAATGTACCATTGTTGTGTGTGTGTGGTATTAGTATTGTGAAGCATTTGAAAGGCTCATGAAAGTTACACACACGTATGGCATACGCTGTTGTACAATGTTCTTACTTCACACTAGTCGTTAGTTAGAGCAAGTACTGGCTGATTGTCTAATATTCTGAATACTAGCAGTCAGGCTGCACACAGAGAACCCACAGTTTTCATGTCAACTCCCAGGCTCCTTGTACAATCCGCATTATTGGGAAAAAAGGAAAAAATCTACCTCTGTTTCACCTACTTCATCCTCACTTATCCTTGCAGGTTGTATACTGTAAGTGTTTGCCTCAGCTCGTTGTTTATAGAAAAATGTGCGTGAACATTTTCGCTATACGAGCTTACTCAGCGGTCTACGACCTTGATATTTTGTGCATGCCACCTCCGTGCCCTGTGCAGGTTTGACCATTTTCCCCCACAGAGAGCCAGTACCCATCCGTAATGGCAGTTGTTACTGAGACTTAGATGGAATTAGGGTAGACTTAACCAAACTGGCCTGCACTACACTGCTTTATAGGAATCTCAAACAACCTGAATTTTCAGACATTTTCTTGTCTGTCTCTGTACTGTTAGCTTTATGTAAACTTCATGTGTTTTAAATGTTATTTTGGTAAAAGAAAAGTCATTCATCATTGCCTACTTGGTCTTCTACCCATATACTCTGGACTTGGTGAACACGAGCAACAGTGTCTTCAAGGCTACGTGGGAGGAAGGAACATATTCATGGCTGTCATCATAAATCCTTATTCATCTCATGTTACTTTAGTCTGACTCCCAACAAAAGTCCTTTCGTCTTTTCATTTCCTCCTCTCTTTGCTGCCTCCAGCCTCCACCTAGCTCTGCATTAGTTGCATTAATACAAGCACAAACAAGCCAAGTAATTATTCTCTGTGTTGCCATGGCAACTTAAATGTATGCACATTCAGAGGGAGAGCAGGTAGAAACCTTTATAATCTTAGTTATTTGTGGAAATTGTTTTAAATTGAAGTTGTTGTTTTTTTGCACACAAAGTCATTTTTGACGTGATTCTGATCCACTCTGTCCATCTGAACCAGAAATGCCAAAAATGCCAGACAACAGTAGTTGGAGTTCAGATCTGAAGCTCTCCAAATCCTTTATCCTTTTTACTTCTATGCAGATAATAATAATTGTATGGAAATTCATCTGACTCAGACTCAGACAACAGAGTATTCATGATTTTAGATTTCACATTTTCAGAATTGGAGGTCTTGACCCTATTTCTGTGCAACCCTGAAACCTGCAGAACCACAGGTTTGGACCACATTAACGGTTTCTGCTCCTGCAGGTGGCGCTGTTTCTCCTGGTGGTGTTTTCAGTCGATCTGCAGATTATTATGGGCTTTTTTATGATCATAAGCATTCTTTTATTTTTGCTGGCAATGTCGTTTTATTTATTATTTAAGCTTTTTATGAATCTATTGAGTTGATCCTTTTGAAAGACAAATGTCTGTGCCATTGAGCAGACAATAGACCTATAACCTACCTACTCCATCCATCCATCCATCCATCCCTCCCTCCATCCATCCATCATCTATCCATCTATCCATCCATCCATCCATCTATCCATCCATCCATCATCCATCCATCATCCATCCATCCATCCATCCATCCATCATCCATCCATCCCTCCATCCATCCATCCATCCATCCATCATCCATCCATCCATCCATCCATCCATCCATCCATCCATCCGTCATCCATCCATCCATCCATCCTGATTCTGACAAAGAACCTCGTTACCTGGAACCGTCATTTCTGACTTAACCGACATTTTCCCACCCAATGCAACAACGGTTGCAGTAGGAAGGAACAAAATAATGTGAGTTTTTTTTTAGTTTTAGCACATCAGTGGATACACCTGCCAGTCAAGCCGAGCCTCTACCTAGAAGAGAAAAATGAGCTGATTAAAACAAAATAGCATAAAAGAAGATTTGTTGTCACGACTGTACAGATGTTCATTTTTGGTGTAAAGTTTGACATTTTAACTTGGAAGTCATTGGAAAATTCTTCCTTCTGTCTGATGGTCATTTGAGGAACTGCAACATTTGGTGCCACCGGGTGAGCTTCAAATCCAGAAATGGTATGCGGTGACGAAATGCTACCAGCATTCTTCACTTCAACGTTTGTCAAGTTGAAGATCTTTAGTTTAGACATTAGCAAAAAGTAAAAAAAAAACCTCCTAGAGACATGAAAGTTTCTCTTAGCTTGCTACATCAGCTACAGCTACAGTGAAAATTCTCACTGTTTGGCTATGGGATCACATGAGGACGCAGCATACGGTTTAAATGGAAGCTCCACCTCAGATCATCTGCAGAAATCACTCTCACAAAGGCTCACATCTGAACTTTTAAACGTTTATTTAAAGTTTTTTTCTTCTGCTCAGGTCATCTCTTTACTCACCAACGAAATCTGACCTGCTAACACTTGAAACCTTACAATAACCAGTTTACAGTCCATGTGGATAAAAACTGGTTTAAATGGTTGGTGGTTTGAAACCATCATTTATCTGTCCTTCACTTCTCTGATTCCTTCTCTGTTGTCATAATTTGAGTTTGTGGGTCAAAGCAGACAGTTACACGGGTCCATCTGAAGGTGGCAAACAGAAATACAGCAGGAATTTTAATCAGGTTTATATAATCACCTTTCTGCTTGGGATGGAGATGCCTGAGGGTGAAAAAATATATATATCTATATATTTACAGCGTAAATGTAGGTTTTGAAGGATGGATGTGATGTCCTGTAAAGCAAGAGCATATCTGCAGGAACACCGTCACGCCTAAATCCACGGTGGACTCCAGAACCACCTTCTGTGCACAGTTCTACGTCTGCCGGGCCTTTTGCCTGCGATCTGCTGTGGGGCCTTTCTGTGGGGTAGACACACTGCGGATGTTTTCTGCTAACATCAGCAGAGCGAGTCATTGTTAATAGACAACATCATCACACTGAAGTGTGATTGGGCAGGAGGAGATGCAGGCGAGGGAGGGTGGAAGTGATGGGGTCCTGGCTGGCTTCTGCGTATGCAGCCCAAATCATTGATGCACTGCACAATGAGGCAACCCCCCACCCCTACCACCATGCATAACCTAAACCTGGAGCACTGCGCACTTGGAGGCCTTTCAGGAGCAGGGACTTGAAGCCCGTCTGCTTGTTTGTAAGGTTAAAATAAGATATGAGGTCCAATACTCATGTTTGGACTCCAGTCAGGAAGCAGCTTTTGTGAGATTTGAAGACATTGTAAAACTTTACAGACTTAAAAAAGTAGTGTGAATAAAGAAAGAGCTCTGGAATAGAAAGTGCAGAAGAAACACAGTAAAAAAAAAAAGACAAAAAACAAGGAAAAGCCTATTATATGATTATAAGAGATCCCAGTAAGAGATGTTTTCATCCACTTTAATGTTAAAAAAACCTTCAGGATAGATGAGCTGAGGTCAAACGGTGCAGGATAAAAAGTCTTCGTTTTTCTATATTTGAAAACTTCTTGTTTATTCAACTTTGTGTAAGGCACCATCATTCCAAAGCAGGCTTGCAGTTGGATCTTTGACTCCTCCCACTGTCTCTTCACGGCCCTCACTATGGGCTTAGCAGATTTCAGGTTCTGGGTTTGTAGGTTGGGATCAGATGGACTAGGCAGTGGTCGGAAAGGCCCCATCATTCTTAGATTTAGCAGCACGTTTCATTTGCGTTGTTTAGTGTTTTGCTTTTGTCTGTAGTCCAGCAGTTCAAGTATATTAGGAACTATAAAGGTATACATCAAAATAATTAAATATATAAGATTGTTTCATAGCAAAATGTCCAAACTGTGTACCTTTAAATTAGAACTAAAGCTTCAGGCAAAAATGGTTTGTTTTCCTTAAAGCTGAAGGGAAGATAAAGTTGTTTCATTTTTAATTTTTAGTGTCCATATCACTGACCTCAACAAACAGACAATTTTACAATCTATGTTAACACATATAAACCTTTTCAAGACTGATCAGTAAAGGTGTGCGCAGCGTGGAGTGTGTAATGGTGACCTTTGGTCTTTACGTGGTGTTATTGGTGGTTTCTTGTTTATCATCGGCGTTTATGTAAATCATAACAATAACAGGTCCTAGATCTTCAATTTCTGAATGACATTAACAAATAAATCCATTTGAATGATAGACAATTAAAGGAACATGATTGTTCAAGATTAGTGAATTGATGTAGCCTTTTAGGCCTCAAAATGAAAGGAACATTATTTTTACTTTAGTTCACATTCAACATGGACAACGTGCAGGTGTAGTTCCAGCTGAGTTCTCCATGAATTCTTCAACATTTAGGGGTTTTAATATAGTATTTAGTGCAGTGGATTCTCATTTCCTCTTTCTGTCTGTTTTAATGCAGTTTTAATAGCTGTCTGTCAAAGTGTGAAAAATACATCTACATGTCAAAAGAGGACTGAAATGGAGCAGTCTTTCATTTCCACAGATACGGTGTTCCTTCCCGGTCTTAGCCTGTGGGTCAAAAGGTAACGTGAGGGAAAATGAGGCTTTGTCAAAACATAGATGTGGTCTATCGCTCACAACGGTGTCGTCTGCTGCTCCTGGTAACTATCTTTTCTGTTACTTACAAGTGAATTTAGTAAGGGATGTGATTTGCCAGGTTGTCCTGTTCGGTTTACCTCGTGGTTTTAACCACACCCCATGTGTGTGGTTGATACGCCACACTGAACTGGGCTATAGGCCAGCCTCGCCATCATTCCCTTGATTGTGGCTGGGATCACAGCAGCCAAGAAAGCAGGACTTCATGGTCTAAAGTGTAAACTATCCCGATGGTGGAGAGACACTCCATCCGGTCCTGGAGCCTTCCTGATCTTCTGCTTCTGAAATTGTTGATGCACATCTCAGTGCAGGTGAGGGGGAGGTTGGGATTGCAGGTCGACCCTGTGTGATGGAAATGGTGGGTGAAGAGAAAGGCAAAGTTCTTTCAAACCTGAAATAGAGGTTGTTGAAGTCCTCAGCCGGGGGGAGCTGTCTGCTGGGCGGGAGGATGGTCTCCGGTAGTTGGTGATGGTCTGCAGGTCTTTCCAAACTGCAGCAGAGTCGTTGGCAGAGAACTGGTCCATCAACATTGCAGTGTGGGTCCTCTTTGCAGCCTTGATCTCCTTTGTCAGCCTGCTCCTGGCCTGCATGTACCGGCCCCAATCATCACTCGTGTAGGCCTCCTCCTTGTCCTGGCGTAGTTGTCTCAGCTTAGCAGTTTGTTGTTGTTGAATGTGCAGAGGGTTTTGGTCTGCACACACATGTCCTCCCAAAAGCTGATGGAGGACGTCACAGTGTCAGTGAGTTCATCCAGGTCTGAAGCAGCAGCCTCGTAGACGCTCCAGTCAGTGCAGTCAAAGCAGGCGTGCAGTGACTCCTCCCACCGTCTCTTCACGGTCCTCACTATGGGCTTAGCTGATTTCAGCTTTTGCCTGTAGGTTGGGATGAGATAGACTAGGCAGTGGTCAGAAAGACCCAAAGCAGGGTGGGGAACAGAGTGATTTTAGGTCTTTATTGTCATGCAGCAGTGGTCCAAAATATTTGAGCCTCTGGGACAGGCCCCGCCCTGTTTGTATTGTGGTATTTGGACTTTAAGGTTTGCTCTGTTAAAATCCCCGAACATGATCAGCAGACAGTCCAGATGGTTTTTTCAGCATCTGTAATGTGGTCAGCGAGTTGCTGTAACGCATCCATTACGCTCGTCATGTACACCGACCAGCACGAACGAGGAAAACTGCTGCAAGCAGAAGGGTCTACAGTCTATGAAGAAAGACTCAAAGTGTGGGATGCACGTCTTCTTTAACGCCGTGCACAGTTTATAAAGAAACACGTTCCACTTCTCTTTGATTTCCATGACAGCGCTGCGTTTCGGTTCGGTTACAGCAGAAAGCCTGGCAGCTGTAGCGCGCTGTCCGGATGCGTTCACTGAGCCACATTTCAGGACGGAGGAGCGCCGAAAATCACAGCTCTAGTTTAGGAGCGGTAGCAGTTGGTCCATTTTGTTAGCCAGAGAGCGGACGTTTCCTAAGAGTATGGCCGGTAGAGCAGTGCGTAAACCTCGCTGCCTCAGTTTGACAAGCGCGCTCGCTTACCGTGCCTCCAATCAGGATCTCCAAAAACCTATCTGAGTGAGTAAAAACAGGAAAAAAAGTCTGGCACTGGATTGCCTGATGTGCGAAAGCTCCTCTGCTAAATGTAACCGCAGAGGAAGAGCGGAGAGCAACAGAAAAAGGAAAAAAAGTGACTAGTGCCGAGGCAGCCAAGATGGCGCCGTAAATTCTGCAAACACGTGGAACGTCAATCTCAACACTTGGAAAGAAAAATAGAGACCCCCAAGCTTTTCTTCTATGAATCACCTCCAGACTGAGCAGGTCAGGAAATGCTAATGGATTCTCAAAATGCTCATGGTGGGGGATGCTCTGCTGACGCGCTCAGGACTTCTGTCTGTCAGACAGCAGGAAATGGTTTGACACGTAACTTCATCTTTCTCACATTAAGGTTGTTCTCTGAAATGAATTGACATCTCTGCTGACACCTCCACAGATGAAATCATAAACATATTTTTCAGGGAGTGTCCTGCCAGAGTAAAGACAAGGACAAGTCTCCACATAATGGACTCAACTGTTGGGACTGACTGGCGACCTGTCCAGGGTGGACAGCGCCTTCAGCCAGCAGTAGCAGTGTTAGGCTCCATCGACCTCGTGACCCCTAAAGAGGTTTAGCTGGTTTGGAAGATGGATGGACTCTATCACCAAAGGTAGAGGTGAAACTGTGGCAACAGATTTCAAACTTTAAATGGTCAGATGTAAAAAAACTAGTAACATAAAAAAAACCCGCCAACAATCTGCATGGAGAACCCTCCCACTACACAGCCACACCCAGACCCATAGCCACACCCAGACCCACAGCCACACCCACAGCCACACCCACACCCATAGCCACACCCAGACCCACAGCCACACCCATAGCCACACCCAGACCCACACCCACACCCACAGCCACACCCAGACACACACCCACACCCAGACCCACACCCACACCCAGACCCACACCCAGACCCACAGCCACACCCACAGCCACACCCACAGCCACACCCACATACACTCCCAGACCCACACCCACAGCCACACCCACACAAAGCTTTTCTCAGAATTCAACTGTTAATCTGACTTTGGTCGTCTGAACTTCCAGCTTTGAGATCATTTCTGGAATGCTACCTCCCTGAAAAGCTGATGTTTATTCTGCTTGTGTGATGTTGTGGGTGTGCACTGCTTTAGGGTCATGCCAGTACGGCCAGGACCTGAATGTCCCTGTGCACTGGTATGAATGGTCTCAGACGATCAAGATCCGGATGATTTGCAGCAAACTGGAAGTGGTTTTTCCTTTGAAAAACAGATTGTTGTGATGAACAAAGAGGACGTGCTCTGAAATGATGGATAAATCTGTGACTGATGCATTCAAAGATGCGGTTCAACAAAAGGACACCATTACACCCTCATTAAGGGGGGGGGGTTGCGAAGAGAACATCTGCAGACGTTGTCATTAGCTTCTATAAACAGCTCTGACACCACCAACCTGCTCTGAATATTAATAAACACATGAACTCTTAGCAGAACTTTGAATCTGTGGAGATTCATCATGTTTTCTGTAGAAAAACGCAGGGGCTGCTCCTAAACCAGCGCTGTGTTCAAAAGCAGGCATTTGGGTGGGAAAATGCTAAGAGTCCTGTGGTCAGGTGCAGTTACCTGAGGTTACATGTGTTCAGGTATGAGAGTGAGAAGCTTAATGAGTCATAGTTTTAAAGGACATAAACTCAGACTAAAAGGTCATTTTAGGATCGTGTGAGTTTATTCCAACATGGTTTCATTTTTTTTCTTTGTTCTTGACTGACGTGTTGCAGTTGCACCGCTGTGCCTCACTTTTTTTCTGACTTTTTTCACCCACATCACATGTAACAGCATAGTTGTCTTGGGTGGCCTTTTGTTCTTTTGCCCCTTTGCAGTTGCCTGCCACTGAGGGGGAGAGGGGGCACTTGGGCAGTGCATATATCACATCATGAAATGTGCTTCATTGATGCATTAACCTTTTCAGTGTCTCAAGCCCACATGCATCAGAACCAGGAACAAATGTACTATTGCCAGCCAACCCAGTGCACTATACTATGGGCTTCACTGCCTCTGGGTTGCACTAGGGTGAAGTGGTTAGCACTCTCACCTCACAGTTAGAACCCCCGGTTTGAATCCCCACTGGGTCCTTCCTGTGATGAGTGTGCATGTGTGGGTCTTCTCCAGCCACTCCACCTTTCTCCAAAAACATTCCTCAAAGGTTCATTGGTGATTATAAATTGGCCCTAGGTGTGAATTCAATTGAATGTAATTGAATTTCATTTCTATAGCCCAGCATTACAACAGTAGTGGAATGTGGTGAGTGTGAGATAATGTTTAGAGCCCGTTTAGAGGAACCCGTGTTTTTCTAGTTTTAATCTCCTCATTAGCTGGAGATGAGGGTCTTTTTTAATGATCTGAAGTAACAATACTTGTAAAAACACGAAAAAGGAGAAAGTAAATGAATCTTTATTCTTCCTGTCATTGTTGCTACAGGTGATCACGCCCGCTTTGATTCTGATGTTCTTATTATAAAAGACCAGCTCTATGCCCCGCCCCCTTCATGCTCTGCTTGTGTTCATGCACAGATGAGGGAAAGAGAGTGTTACCGCTCATCTGTGGAACCGGGAGACTAATTAAATCTAATCCTGCCCCCTCCTGAGATGGGGGGCTCTATTCTGAGAGGAATTGGTTTTATCCCCGGATAATTGTGTTGGTGCCGGGAGAGAAACTCTGCTGTCAGGAAACGCTCCGCTGCTGCTGCTTTGTACGCTGCAGATTTTAAATCAGGAGGGAAAAGACGGACCTAAATGTCTGTTTTCTTGGTTGGTTTGGGTTCATGTGTTTTATGGATGCAGATTCAATACTTTACAGGTGATTTTCTAATAGAAAGGGACATTATGAGCCTCTGTCTCACATCCCACATTCAGATCAATTCTAAAATGATGCAGACATGAGTATTTCTCTGTTTTCTGTCCACAAAGAGAAGCAGGAAATGAAGAAATGTTCTCATCTGTGCATCGTTCAGCAAAAAGAAAGTTTCTGATGCGGGTAAATGTACCTTTCAGGTTTTTTTGTCTAGGTTTCTGATTTTTAGAGGGTCAGATGTATTTCAAAACTACCATTTTAATGAAAGAAAAGCTCTGCAGCAACTAAAGAGAAATGCTTTCCGGTTTTAAAGAGGCTAAACAAGCTGATGCGTGTTTGTAGGCCTTTGTCTCCTTGTCGTCATTGTCAGGTTGGCTTTAGAGACAGATTACAACGAATCTATTTATGGTGACGTCAACAGAAAGGAAAAGCAGTTGCTAAAGTATTCAAAGTCTAAAAACAACCTGAGTCAATTTGAATAGGATGAAACAATAAAATCATATAATACTGAAAGAAATGCTTTAAAACAACTCAGTAAAAATATCCTGTCCCAAGTGAACTGAAGAAACTCCAGATGTTGACGTCTGAAGCCTCAGATTCTCTTTGGTTCTGGTGTTGGAGGGTTTGGTCTGCAGCACAGATCCATAAACAGCCTTTCCAAAAGGGAAGCCCATTAGCTTTAATATGGGGTTTGTGTTTGGAGTTTATGATATTTCATAGCATAAATGAATCAGTCCTAATACATCCGTTCACAGGCAGTGGTCAACAGCAATTATCCTGCAGAGACAGCAGCAGTGGCTGGACGCCGATTCCACCACCACAGCCGAGACGGAGCAACACAGACACCAACCGACTCTGCCGCAGCCAAATCACTATATGACTGAGCAGGGGTTGCACAGTGGTGGAGTGGTCAGGTCTGCTGAGTCCCAGCAACAAGGTCTTGGTTGAAATCCCGGCTTGGTCGTTTCTGTGTGGAGCTTGCATGTCCTCCTGGTGCATGAGTGGGTTTCTCCAGGAACTCTGGCCGTACGCCGCAGTTCAAAAAAAGGTGGATCGGTATCTCTAATTTTCCCTAAGAGTGACGGGACCCTGCAGGGAACTAGCTCGCTGTCCAGGGTGAAGCCTGCCTCAGGATAGCTTCTGTGACCCTGCACAGGACAAAGCAGACCAAGCCTTCAGAGCAGAGATTAAAACTAAAGACACTGATTGAGTTGGAATCTGATAGATTATCCAAAAAAGCACCCTGTGCAGACTCTGGATAAACCGCTGATCCTTCCAGAGGCACCACTTTCCCCTTAATGCTGGACTGACACCTCACTAAACAGTCAACACACTTGTCAGTACACCAGTTTTACCACTAGGGAACATTTTTGTCCCCATTCACTTCGTTGTGGAATGGTCTGACTTTAAAACACTTGACTCCATGGTCAGATCATTACAAGGGAGCCTGGAGGAAGAGCAAAGAAGCAAAGAGGGCCAGTTTTGAAAACCACAGGAGCTCAGTGTCGTTTTCATCCCAGATTTCCTTCAACTGAAAGAGTAGATGCTTTTAGCTTTTCTTCCTCTTCCTGTCTCTTTTTATCTTTCTTAAAGTTCTCTTTGGATTTGGAAAATGCTGCTTCTGAAACTCATGTGAACCTTTTCCCCTCAGATATGCTTATGATCCTTAAAGTTCCACTCCAATAATCTTTTGATCTATTTCCAAAGTGTTCCAAGTTGTTTTTTAATTATGATTATGTCGTTTTTAGCCAAAATAAAAAAAAAACCTTTGTTGTTTTCTAGGACATAGCTTCTGCAGAGTAGCAGTATTTCATTACCGCACTGAGTTGTGACTTTCCCACTGGCTCATGGCTCCTCACATCTCCAACCTAACATCAGCGGTGCAACAAAAATGATGAGCAACATTGGAGCTATCCAGTTTAGATCTGGTCGTATGCAAGTGGATGCATCCGAATGGGGCGGAGCAGGGAGCTCGGGGCCCGCCCAACGTATTTTCTACAAAACAAATACTGCATTTTTTTTCTTCAACTCCTGATTCACAACAATTTGAATAAAGGGAAACTCAGAAATGCAATTTAAAGTTGATCTCTCTTTACACCTGTCCTCCATCATGAGAAAAAGGCCACAAGAACGTGTTTAAAGAAAAAAGATCCGAGTGGGTGTTTAAACCCAACAAAAAGCTGCTCAAAGACGTTCCAGTATGGATACATGTTTGAGAAATGACAGAATTGTGTGTGAAAAACCCAGATTGCTAGTTCAGTGGCAGAGTGGTTGATGATCTTCAACATTTCACTGTTTCTTCACTTAATCAGCCATTTCACATTTCAAAGAGCACATATCTGCTCTGAGAACAAAGCAGAGTTATATTTATTCCACAGCGGAGCAGAAATCTGACGCAAAAATAGAACAGAATCTTTAAAAGCTAAACCGTAATCTCATGAGCCTGTCAGTCAGTTCAGAAAAACTCTGAATATTCTTGAACTTTGGAGAGCTGCGTCCTTTGTTCTTCGGTCGGTCCGTCTCATCTTTCACTGCTCTCCCTCCTCACTCCTTATCGTCTCTCCTCAGTTCCTCGGTTTTTCGTGGTTCTCCTCCTCAGCGGATTCACTCTGAAGGGCTTTGGTGTTTCGAAGTTTCCATGTTTTTTTCACTTACTGTCACAGCACATCATGCAGTGATTGCACAAAATCCTATACAAATGGAAAACATGGAAAAGTATTTAAACTTGAGAGTTAAATTCTTCTGCAGAGGGTAATAGGTTAGTAACAAACCCCATCAGGTTCCCTCACGCTTCAGCGACTCCCCCTCTTTGTTCTTCTCAGCGATAGAGCATCATTGCAGTTATAGTTTTATCCTTTCATTCAATCTGTTCTGCTTTATTGGGTTTAATTATTTCCTGAATAATTAACTCAACCGTCTGTTTGCCGATGCAGCAATGTGAGGGAGAAACCAAACCGGGGTTCATGTGTGCTTCTTTGGTCCAGGAGCGACGGACCCTGGCACGTTTGTGTTCAGGCTGATTCATGGGCTGGGTTGAAGGTTGAATCCTCCCACAGTTCCTTGTGCATGACTCTGAGGACCACTCAGCAGACCGCATGAGTGGTCCTCATCAGACATAAATGCAGTTATGCGGTGATGAAGATGAATTCATGAAGGGCGTCCACTGCCTGAAACTGAAAACCATTTTTGTAAACTTCCTTTTCCAAACATCCCAAATATTCTCAATTGGATTTTAAGCAGAACAACTTACCGGACGGTCCTGAAAAAAGGCCTTTGTGAGGCGACTGCAGCGTTGTCCTGTTAAAAAAACCCAGTCATCGCCGTACAGACGAGAGCCCTCAGTCATGAGGGACGGCCCCTGCACAACCTAAGGCTCCATTGTTCCCCCCCAGACCATGATACCTCCTCCCCATTTCAGGTGGGATCTCATCATCCTGCCAGTCAAGACCATCAAAGTTACATTTTTTTCGTCACTGTCAGGCAAGCAGGAGGAAACTCAGATGCAGGAAGAACCACAGGCCCATTGGTAGTAAAAATCCCAAGGATTTTTTTATTTTCTTAAAAATAAAACGAGTATTTTAGCACAAATGACGTGGACTACAGAATCCATTTCAGAAGCTTTAATGTTACACTGGTGTCACCATGGGTTCCTATGGGTTACGTGCAGCGAGGGCTGATTAGTAAAGGTTCCTGAGGAGAATGGGCGGAGTCACAGCCACCCCGCACAGAACCCAAGAAAAGGAGAACGAGCAACAAAACCAAACCCAACCAGAAAATCATTCTCACCAGAGAACTCTCTTCCACTTTTGAATGTCCCATATTTGGTGCTCCTTGTAAAGGCCAACCGGGTAATTTTGTGGGGTTGATGAAGACGTGGGCCTTGAAGAAGCATTCTCTGGCAGATGCTGTCTATTCAGTACTGGGTAACAGTCACTGATGGTCTGAATTAGGTTCAGGGACCCCCCCATGTCTTGGTGGACCGCCCCTTGGATCCTCCGTAACCCTCAGCATCTTTAAAAAGAATCCATACTGTTTTACAGCGTCCAACCTGAGCAGCGATGGCACGTTATGAGAGGCAGCTCAACAATCCAACCCTGTTCAAAGAAAATGACATATTCTGCCATCAAGAGACACTGACAGGGTGATTCCTTCTGACAAACTCCCATTGAATACACATTTTGACCAAAATACTGACTTTTAAGGGCTGTGCTCTTCATTTCATTGTTATTTGAATTCACTGACAGCTAAAAGTAGTCCTCTTTCTTCTTTTTGCATTGTGAAACTCTATTGAAAAGGTTTTTAAGGTCCAGCTGTGCAAAATGTTGAACAGGAGTGCAGTGTGAGCTATCGTCTATCGTCTCCTGCACGTCCTTTTCCTTGGGCAGAGGGATCCAAATGGTTTCATTGTCTATTGGAGCGTCAATGCTTCAAGTCGTTGCCCCAGCAGTGTGGGCATCCTCCAAACCCCCTAAGAAAGACCCTGGTTGTATAACCACAGGTCCACCTGTGGTTAGACTGAATGGCTCCCACTATAATGTGGAGGTGAACTGAATATCTTGGGAAAATAATTTCCAGTGGTTTTCCTTCATCTCACCCAATCAGATCAGCAACTTTCTTTCCTTCTTACTTCTTTTTGAGTTTTTTTCTTGTTCAGGTTTTTCCCCCACACATCTTTAACTTGATGGGATGGATCCCACCAGTCTGATTATGTTCTCCTCTTCCCCTCCATTGTCCCCTGAGGACGTTCTGGCCTCACACCTGTCTCTTCTTCTTCTCATTAGTGGGATTTAGGAGCTGCGTGTACGTAAGACTCTTCAGAACAAATTAAGCTCTTTAGCAGCGCTGGCACTTTCGTCTATCAGTCCTCCCATTGCAGTGCGGTCCAGTCTAAAGCGTTACTGCCCCCCGACGTACTTAACTGGTCCCATAATCCTCTTTGTAACAATTAAAAGTTGATGCTGAGCCGTGGAAGCTCAGTGACGGTGATGGGGGTGTGGTGATGACCAGGACCAAAGCTCTGCACAGCCAAACAGGCCATTTTTGACGTGTTCCTCCTGAAAATCTTGAAATGTTGTGACTGTTAAATCACAGAAACGTGATAAGCTGTAAAATTTTGGGTACACACTAGCAATACATAGTGAGACCCAATTATAAAACCAGTGCTCCGAATAAAATTCAAGAAAGATTTATTGAGGAAGTTGGTGCAAGAATTTAAGATGTTCTTCAGGTGGTGGGAACAGAATGCCTGTTGAGAAGGTTTGGAGAGAAATCTAGAGAAACCGCTGATCCTGAAACAGGGACTGGTGTCCAGGCCAAGTGTGAAGAAAGAGCATGCCCAACGACCCAAAATCCTTATCTGTGGTGGGAGCCAAGTCCAAAGATCCACTACGTCGTTTCCAGAAGGGAGGGGCAGAGATGGAACCGATGGGCAGACAGGGAGCCAGGAGGACCAGAGGAAACCGGAAAGCTCCTGGAGTCAAATCAGATTTGGTGTCACAGTCAGGCAGAGTTCATCAGAGCTGGAGAGTTGATGCAAAACAATCTGGCCGAGTGGCAGAAAGGCAGGCTGCTGGATTGAAGAGGAAAGCAGTGGTGATGAAACAGGAAGTCCAAAATAAAAGCTGAGATGGGAAGTTGTGTTAAAACCAAAAAAAGCAGCAGTTAGCACATGTTTACCTGTGTTGACAACACCCAGAGATTTTTTTAGTATTATTTATTCATTCATCTTCTAATCCTTTCGGGGTCACGGGGTTGCTGGAGCCTATCCCGGCCACTTGCGGGCAAAGGAAGGGGACATCCTGTCGCTGGGCCACAATCACACACCCATGCACACTCACACTCACACCTGGGGACAATTTAGAGTAACCAGGTAACCTATGCAGCATGTTTTTGGACGGTGGGAGGAAGCCAGAGACCCTGGAGAGAACCCACACATGAGAACGTGCAAACTCCACACAGAAAGGTCCCCCGTTTGTGTTCTGGTTCAGGTCCCCCAGCTGGAACTTGAACCGGGGCCTTCTTGCTGTGAGGCAAGAGTGCTAACCACTGCACCACCGTACAGCCTGGTGTCATGTAAAATGATAAATTTAGTATATTTTTCATCACTGCCTATATTTTCTATAGTATTCCCTTCTTTATCTTTTGGCTTTTCCCATCAGGGGTCGCCACAGCGAACGAGTCGCATGGTAAACTTGGCAATGTTTTACGCCGGATGCCCTTCCTGACGCAGCCCTCTCAAAGCAACCGGGCTTGGGACCGGCACAGAGGTAGAGAAGGGAACAGGGAGCAGGGACGGGTTTGAACCCTGGTTTCACGGACGGAAGGAGCCGCAAACCAGCGCGAGCTAAACCGGCTCCCTTTCTATACTATTACCTAATGTTTATTATTTACCTTGTAGTACAGCTGTCTTTGAGCTCTAGTCCACACAGCCCACCCTGAATGTGAGCATCACTATTGTCGTCATTGGTCCATGAGCGTGCGTGACATCAGTCCACGCCCCGTCAGAGTCGGTGACTGCCTTACCAGCGGCCAATCAGAGCAGAGTCCCTGCTAATGGCCCCCATAATCAGTCTGTTAGACCTTTTCTAAACTTCAATCCGATGACCTTGGAGGGAGGAGGAAGGGCGTGGTTTTTGGATGGTGTGTCTGTGCAGTGTGTCTTTTTGATATTCATGGAAAGGTCTGTTACACACAGGTTTTGTGTATTAGTTGCATTACTAGTGTGTTGTGTTTAATCCTGCTGGGGCCTACGGTTCCCATGGGAACCAAAGACCAGTTCTAGAAGGTTTCTGATCGGGAGCCAAGGTTCCAATGGAGGTTTGGTTCAGCCGTTACAACAAACAGAATAGCTCAAATGTGCTTTTTTTGAATCAACAGCCAGCCTGCTCCCATGAAGGACCCTCAGCCTTCTGTTGTTCTGCCCCCCCTTCCTGTCTGACATACAAACACACACTGATAAAACATTTGTCTCTTTTCTCATCCTGCTCCAGAGGACGAGCAGCACCCAGAACACGCTCGGGTTGTCTGCTGTGTCTGTGAGGTGGCCAAGTGCAGGTGGGGTGGGGGGGGGGGTGTTGAGGTGAGGAATAATCTCAGGCTGCCAGCTTTTCCTCTTTCTCTTCTTTATCTCTCTTTCACCATGAGAGCTTCTTTCTGAGGGGAAGCAGAAGCTGCAGGTCCGTCTACACGAGCCGACCTGCAGAGCAGCTGCTTCTGCTGAAGGCTGCGGTTCTGCACGTCTTCAGGCTTTCAGCTGAAATAAAAGGAAGATCAGGAAAAAGGTTGAAAACAGTCATCAAGATAAATGTCCCTTTTTAGTGGGAAACTAAAAAGCTTTTTGCTTAAATCAATATTTCATTTAAAGTCTTAAATATTTTAAATTCTGTTTTTACATCAGTGTTCAAACTCTGTTTTGCAGAAACTGTTCAAAATAAATGTTTCGAGCAGAACTAAACTTCATCTAAACCAGAGCATCAACGTTCTCGTTGTGAAGCAGAACCTGATCCAGATTTGACCTGAGCTGTAGACTAGGTGACAGATGGACCAACCCCGTGGCAGAACTGAGTGCTCCTTATTTGGCAAGACTTTCGAGGTCGTGAGTTTATCGTAGGGTAATGTGCTGAGGCCCCATGTGACATTTTATTTTGAAAGTCTGCAGGATTCCATTTTGGGATTCTCTCAGAAGTGAAGACTTCCGGTTTGCTCGTTCCTGTGGATGGTCACTGACGGTGAGAGTCTGTGTCTGTCCTTAGTGCTGCCTTCAGACAGGAGTTCTGTTCATGTCTGCAGAACACGTAAGGCCACAGATGTGATACGCTTGTGCCAAAACATATAACATGCATGTGCTGTGTGCTCCTCTTTTATTTCCAAAAAGGAGGAGATTGCAAAACAAAACAAATGCTGGTGTAAGTTCTAAAGTGATGGTTAAATAAGCCCTCTGGTTTTATAGCTCACATTTTTCAGAATAAAAGTTTCAGTTTTTTGCATAGTTTGGCCAGGGGTACGACTTACACTCAGGTGAGACTTATATATGACTATAAAGTAGCATCAACCATAGAGGGCACTGCAGGTGTTTGTATCAGTGTGTGTTAGTGACAGCAACTATGGGGGGAAATAACTGCCAATAAGAAACGTATGCATAAATACAGAACTGCACGTGAATACTTTGTGCACAACTTAAAATAAAAAATATGAATATAACATGCGGTTTTGAAAACGATTCTTGCTTGTCCTGAATACGAAATTTCCCTGGTTATCAAACACAACACGGGGTCACAGGCACATACATCGATTCAACTGAGTGAGCACGCGCTTTGAGCCTCATTTATGAAACTAAAACAGAAATAAAGTTTTTAGAATGTGATTGATCCCCTAGAAGGGAAATGATACCATAGCTCTGCATAAAAAAAGACTGTAATAGTGATGACCTGCTGTTCTTCAGCCAGAACAGCTGATTGTATAAACGATGCACAGCAACCCAGGATATAGCAGGTTAGCAAACTGCATGGGAAATCAAATCAAGACAGCTAACTTGGAGCTAAAGTAGGTTAACTGGTTACCAGCCGTAGTGAGAATTGGAAAGAAAATAAGAAAGAAAGTTGGGTGTTCTAAACCTACTGGCATTTATTTATTTATTCATTTAATTTGATCTTTTTTACTGCAGCATCGGTCAACTGCAGTAAACATGTTAGGCTACTTTATCTTAGCTGTTTTTGTTCTTAATATGAACCAATTTAAACAGACATGCAGCTTTTTTTAACGAGTGGAGTTTCATGTCTGCTACCACTTCCTGGACTGTTCTCCATCACTTCTGGATCTGAAACGATCCGCTGCATTGTTTACACCAGTGTTTTTCAACCTTTTTTGAGCCACAGCACACTTTACCCTTGACAAAAATCCCGCGGCACACCAGCATCCAAAAAAAAAAAAAGCAGAAACTCATAGTCTGTTTTGATGTACAGCCCCCCCACCCCCCCCCCCGCGGCTGCCGCCGCCGCCGCCGCAATCTGACGCGCATTTTTGTGATAATTGTGCCAGAAAAAGCTGGAAGTTGCAGCTGTTTTTTTTTCTAAAAGATGTAATAAAGGTTACGTTAGGAAATTTACAAACTGTATGTTCGTTGTGGTTTAAGACGTTTAACAAGGCCGACTCATTGTACGCCGAGACGCTGTCACGTGACCTAATGCATCATGGGAGATGAAGTGTGAAACTGCCGCAAAAGGGCAGAAAGACTAGCGTCTCTGAGCTTCATGGTGTTGTTCACTTGTTCCACGGTCTGATCCCGGATTCTGTGGAAAGCTACACCGCTAAAGACGAGCTTTAGCTGGTAATTTTGTTAGAACTGAGCGACCTTTTGAGCTAAATTGGGACAAGGAAGTTAAGACTTTAAGCACTTCTGATTGGTCAGACTGATGACATGTGATTAAACCTTCAAGAATAATTGGTGGAGACAGTTAAAGGGGCGGGACTTCAGGAAACAGGTATAGCTGCAGCTAAATCGCGGTGGTACCGTCATTCTTATCAAAATGTCTTTAATAGAATCAAAATAACACAAAGAAAAAGTAATTTTCTGATCTTTTATATTCCTAACTCCTCAGTGTTTTATCAGGGCCTGTTTGGATAAACACAGAGCTGATATCCTGGAGATGGAAAATGGTTTTAGATCAGTTAATGAGGGCAATTTCCCACGGCACACTTGACCATCTCCCACGGCACACTAGTGTGCCGCGGCACACTGGTTGAAAAACACTGGTTTACACGATCAGCTGTTGACGTCTGACATCCACAAAGTGAGATTGCTTCATTCAGTTTTCAACAGAGATATGGTAACAAGATAATTTCCACGATGTGGGATCAAAAACTCTAAAAAGTTCTATTTGATTTAAGTGGAATGAATAAACCTCAATGCACATGCACTCTTTTTTTACACCTCATATGAGGGATGTCTGCTGCTTTCATCCCCCCCCAGGTTCAGTGCAGTGTTGATACCATCTGATGTTCTGCCAAAAAAACAAGAGAAAAGCAGGACTTCACTGTTACAGTCAGTTTTTTGTATTATTTTTTTTAACAGGGCTATGGCATCAAGATCATTTCCCTTCCAGGGGGTCCATAACATTCTACAAAGTTTAATTTTGTTTTAGTTAATAAATGAAGTGCATGCTCCCTCAGTTGAATGGATGTTTGGACTCCATGTACATATATGGCTGTGACGTTTTGTTGACCGTGAGTTAGTTAAAAGGAGAAATTTCGTATTCAAAACAAAGACAAATCATGTCCACAACAGTCATGCTAAACAGAAAACTAAATGTAGGATTCATATTTTTTCTGCAAAGTTTATAATTTGTTATTTGTAAATGCGTTTAATTTTGAGAGATTCTTTACCCCACACCAATGCAGAAGACGAAGCGCCGCTCAGTGTTCCTCCAGGTTTAGATCAATAGATTTAGGGGTTTAAAGCGACATGTGAGGGCTTTCTGTGCTATTCTATGTGTGCATCTGTGAACTTTAACAGCTCCTGCTATCTCTGATAAGAAAACGTCACAGTTTGTGTATCAGCGACTAAAGTTAGAGAAAGAAGTCTTTCATTCCATGACTGAAGTGTGAGACACTCATTGAAGAGGTGTCATCGCTGTGCAGCATCCTCACTACACCTGGGGGCATACAAGGAAAGCAGCAGAGGATGACAGGATTAAACTTCCCTCTGCAGCGCTGACTTAGACGCCTACAAAGATGCTATCAAGCCTGTGATTGAACAATTTCCTTACAGCGCTAGCATACACTCAGAAATGCTTGAGGTGAAGCTGAAGTGGAAATGTGTTTGTTTTAGTTTTACAATTGGGCTGTTTTAGACTAACACTGCATAGAGACAGTCTGAATTAAATAACCCCCCCCCCCTAATGGTTACACTGTGAAGTGCGTTGGCTCCATGTACTTTTCATTTTAAAGCGGTGTTAAAGTCCCACCCCAGTCATCGTTAGATCCATTGTCAAAGCATTCCCAGCTGTCTTTTCATTAGCATTATTCCATTTTCAGCCAAAATCCCCAAACTTGTGTTGTCTAGGACATAGTTTCTGCAGGAGTTCATCAGAAATCCACCTCTGAGTTGGTGTGGGTGTGGTGTGGGCGGGACTGTTGGCGCAGACTAAGCCTGCCCACACTTCCCATCATCCATCTGTTTACACCCTCTCCCTAGCTTACAGCCCCTCACACCCCCAACCTAACGTTACGTGTGAAACAACAATGGCGAGCACATCAGAGCTATCCAGCCGTACAGTTTAGGTCCAGAAGCCACCTTGAATGGGGAAAGCTGAGACGTAAACTGATTTATTTATCTGCAGCATATTTTCTAAAAACAATCTTTCTTAAAACGGCATTTTTTATCTACTTCTGATTCACAACAATTTGAATAAAGAAAAACTTTGTAATGCAATTTTCAGCTTAATTTCCTTTATGAATGTCCTCCATCATCAGAAAACATCCAACATGTTAAAAAGACCAAAAACAGAATGTGTTTTATGACTTTTCTAAATTCTTGACCCTCAACCTCATCTGATTTTTGCTGCAACCCGCTGTGTGCCCTGGCACCTGCACCTGTGCACACCTAAAGTCAACGGAACAGCTGTAACCCGTCCAGCCTGGTCCATGTCCAATGCATATTATGTTATTGCTAAAGAAGCGTCACTGAGTCCTCTGTGCTCTGAAACCTTCATGTTTACGTGCTTCCACCTATTGCTGTGGCGCTGGCTGTGTTTCCATGGCGCTCCATGCAGGTAGTCGTTGAGGTGAGTCAGTTTGAGGGGCTTCAAAGTCTCCTCCTCTCATTTGAACCTCCTCTCTGCAGCTCTACATGAATGCCAGCCTGATGAAACCTCTCAACGACGTCCCTCTCTCTTGACCTGCAGCTTAATCCGTCGTCGTCGGTGTGTCATTTCCTCCTTTTTATCACTCAGACTGGAAACTCTTTGTAGTTTCATTGTATTTGCTGCACCTTGCAGGCACAGTGCGATAATGGCATGGAGGAATAACAGGAATTCCTTTGTGGCCCCGTCCAAATCGTTTTCTGTGGCCGAGCTGCAGCCGTGAGCGTGGAAGCGTTTGAAGTCCTCTCAGCCGCTCTGTGGGTCTCAGGGACATTCACCGCCATAACGGCGATGGCCGACTCTGAAAAAACACAAAGGGAAACAGCTGAGAGTGACCGAAACACGGATTACGTTCAGAGACGAATGTCTGTGAGGCCCTGCAGGAGGAACCAACAGATTAGTGAAGCTCCTGCTGGGGTGCAGTCAGATTCCCACACAAACTCCACCTGACAAATGCTCCACTTTCATATCAGGCGCTGTGCTCACACTCATTGGTTACACAATATCCTGGATGTTTGTTTGCTGGTGTTTGGGAAAATGTCTCTATTTGTGCTGAACGTTTACTGGAATATTGCTGCTCATATTTCTGAGACTATTCAAAGTAGAAACGCTGTCAGTGAATCTGCTAAGTTTTACTTTGACAGAAAAGTTATTCAAAGAAAATCAAATCCTCTTTCATCTCATCCTGACTGCTGCAGCAGTGGGTTTTGACCCCTTACTCTTTTGGTGAGTTTTTAATTAAAAAAAACTTGAACCCCCAATGAGTAAAGTTTACTTTCCTGACATATATGTTTAAATCTTCCAAAAATGTTAAAGAAAGTTTAGAGAAGTGGATGGATAGTTATGAATCTGTAGGAAAACATGATGAGCATGCCGTGGTTCCCATGATGCACTGCAGCCATCCTTTAGTCTGACTGTGGAACTAAAGCAGATCTTCAAGTTAAAGAAACAAATGCAGTGAGGAAAAACTCATTCAAAGTTAGAGGTGAAGGGTGAAAAACAAATATGTATTTATTCCATTTTAAATGTATGTTTTATTTGACTGCAAACACCATAAAACAGGGGGGTCAAACTCATTTTCCCCTGAGGGCCACATCAGCATAGTGATGTCCTCAAAGGGCCAGATATAACTGATACATGTAACTAAATGTAATGAAAAATAAATGTAACTACTCCTTAATGTTAAATAACTCATTTATCTATTCTAACTTTTTAAATGACAATTCCAGTTGCATAGAAAGCAAATGTTTGCTTGTTACTCTACATAAATCCTTTTACATTCATTCTGTCAGGTCTGGTTATACTGACAGTGTTTGAGTCCTAATGTATAGCTGCCCAATCCAATATTTCAAGACTGATTCCCCCTAGATATGAATAAATACACACTAATTTTTATTTTTTATTTTAAGACGTGAAAAACTTTTATACTCTCGTGGGCCACACTAAATGACATGGAGGGCCACTTTTGGCCCTCGGGCCTTGAGTTTGACATATGTGCCATAACACATTCAAAAAGCTGTCTATAGTTTAGCTGTTTTCAGCAGAAACTGCAAACTTCTGAATTGAGTTTTCCTTCAAGTGAATGCTCGGCTCGCTGGAAGAAGGAGGACAAAGAATCAGACAAATGAAATCCTGAGCAGAAATTCTGCTGTAAATAGTTTGCTCCAACAGAATGAATGGTGCTGGTGCAGCCATGGACTGGATAAGAGAACTGGACTGAGTGACTCCTACCCCCATGTGTTCCACACAGGAAGTGGCTCCAAGAAGCCCAAGTCCCACAGACTTCCATTGAGTAATAAACATCTGTCACACAGTCATTCTGTTGGTCAGACCAACCACTCTTCCTTTTTTAACATCTTATATACACACATGTGAACTGAAGAATCAGATTTCTCCATAAAAGTGGGTGGTGCCTGCTGACCCCCACATTTTGCAACGTTTGATATATTTTATGTAGCCTGATTTCAAGTTAGTGTGGATTTCCATTAAGCTAACTCCTCAGAGTGGTTGTCATAGAAACGATACCTCAGACCGACCCGGCCAGTCGCTGCTTAGTGACGACATCAGGCTCCAACATGGCAGCATCCCTATTGTGAACAAATGGGGACTAAATGGACTTCATGTGGTTGTAGTAAAGCATTTTCTATGGGTGGCGTCACATTCTGTTGCTCCATTTCTCAGATACAGTCAAAGGGTGTAGCTCTCTTAGCCCTTTAAATGCCCACTCAACCAAATGATAAAACACTTAAGAAAAACATTGGTTTAAAACACAATTTGTGTGCATTATTCACTATTTAAACTTTCTTGGTGGAGTTGTGAAAACAAAGTTGATAGAAGCTGCTGAAACAGTGAACCTCGCAGTAATCCTGGTCCCAGAAGAAGCCAGTCTGAATCTTTTAATGATTCTTAAGAAAGCCTTCAATGAAAGGGGTTTCTGCAGCAGCGACATGCAGCAGCAGCAGGGGCATGCAGCAGCAGAATGGACATGCAGCAGCAGCAGGGACATGCAGCAGCAGCAGCAAGGGCATGCAGCAACAGCAGGGACATGCAGCAGCAGCAGGGACATGCAGCAGCAGCAGCAAGGGCATGCAGCAGCAGCAGGGACATGCAGCAGCAGGATGGACATGCAGCAGCAGCAGGGACATGCAGCAGCAGGGACATGCAGCAGCAGCAGAATGGACATGCAGCAGCAGGATGGACATGCAGCAGCAGCAGGGACATGCAGCAGCAGCAGGGACATGCAGCAGCAGCAGCAGGGACATGCAGCAGCAGGGACATGCAGCAGCAGCAGAATGGACATGCAGCAGCAGGATGGACATGCAGCAGCAGCAGGGCCATGCAGCAGCAGGGCCATGCAGCAGCAGCAGGGCCATGCAGCAGCAGGGCCATGCAGCAGCAGGGACATGCAGCAGCAGGGACATGCAGCAGCAGGGACATGCAGCAGCAGCAGGGACATGCAGCAGCAGCAGAATGGACATGCAGCAGCAGCAGAATGGACATGCAGCAGCAGGGACATGCAGCAGCAGGATGGACATGCAGCAGCACGGACATGCAGCAGCAGGATGGACATGCAGCAGCAGCAGGATGGACATGCAGCAGCAGCAGGGACATGCAGCAGCAGCAGCAGGGACATGCAGCAGCAGCAGGGACATGCAGCAGCAGCAGAATGGACATGCAGCAGCAGGGACATGCAGCAGCAGCAGGGCCATGCAGCAGCAGGGACATGCAGCAGCAGCAGGGACATGCAGCAGCAGGGACATGCAGCAGCAGGGACATGCAGCAGCAGCAGAATGGACATGCAGCAGCACGGACATGCAGCAGCAGGATGGACATGCAGCAGCAGCAGGATGGACATGCAGCAGCAGCAGGGACATGCAGCAGCAGCAGGGACATGCAGCAGCAGGGACATGCAGCAGCAGCAGGGACATGCAGCAGCAGCAGAATGGACATGCAGCAGCAGCAGGATGGACATGCAGCAGCAGCAGGGACATGCAGCAGCAGCAGGGACATGCAGCAGCAGGGACATGCAGCAGCAGCAGGGACATGCAGCAGCAGCAGAATGGACATGCAGCAGCAGCAGGGCCATGCAGCAGCAGGGACATGCAGCAGCAGCAGGGACATGCAGCAGCAGGGACATGCAGCAGCAGCAGAATGGACATGCAGCAGCACGGACATGCAGCAGCAGGATGGACATGCAGCAGCAGCAGGATGGACATGCAGCAGCAGCAGGGACATGCAGCAGCAGCAGGGACATGCAGCAGCAGGGACATGCAGCAGCAGCAGGGACATGCAGCAGCAGCAGAATGGACATGCAGCAGCAGCAGGATGGACATGCAGCAGCACGGACATGCAGCAGCAGCAGGGCCATGCAGCAGCAGGGACATGCAGCAGCAGGGACATGCAGCAGCAGGGACATGCAGCAGCAGCAGGGACATGCAGCAGCAGCAGAATGGACATGCAGCAGCAGCAGGATGGACATGCAGCAGCACGGACATGCAGCAGCAGGATGGACATGCAGCAGCAGCAGGATGGACATGCAGCAGCAGCAGGATGGACATGCAGCAGCAGGGACATGCAGCAGCAGCAGGGACATGCAGCAGCAGGAACATGCAGCAGCAGCAGCAGGGACATGCAGCAGCAGCAGAATGGACATGCAGCAGCAGGATGGACATGCAGCAGCAGCAGGGACATGCAGCAGCAGGGACATGCAGCAGCAGCAGGGACATGCAGCAGCAGGGACATGCAGCAGCAGCAGAATGGACATGCAGCAGCAGGGACATGCAGCAGCACGGACATGCAGCAGCACGGACATGCAGCAGCAGGATGGACATGCAGCAGCAGCAGGATGCACATGCAGCAGCAGCAGGATGGACATGCAGCAGCAGGATGGACATGCAGCAGCAGCAGGGACATGCAGCAGCAGCAGGGACATGCAGCAGCAGGGACATGCAGCAGCAGGGACATGCAGCAGCAGCAGGGACATGCAACAGCAGCAGAATGGACATGCAGCAGCAGCAGAATGGACATGCAGCAGCAGGGACATGCAGCAGCAGGATGGACATGCAGCAGCACGGACATGCAGCAGCAGGATGGACATGCAGCAGCAGCAGGGACATGCAGCAGCACCAGGGACATGCAGCAGCAGCAGGGACATGCAGCAGCAGCAGAATGGACATGCAGCAGCAGGATGGACATGCAGCAGCAGCAGGGCCATGCAGCAGCAGGGACATGCAGCAGCAGCAGGGACATGCAGCAGCAGGGACATGCAGCAGCAGGGACATGCAGCAGCAGGGACATGCAGCAGCAGCAGGGACATGCAGCAGCAGCAGAATGGACATGCAGCAGCAGGGACATGCAGCAGCACGGACATGCAGCAGCAGGATGGACATGCAGCAGCAGCAGGATGGACATGCAGCAGCAGCAGGGACATGCAGCAGCAGCAGGGACATGCAGCAGCAGCAGGGACATGCAGCAGCAGCAGAATGGACATGCAGCAGCAGCAGGGACATGCAGCAGCAGCAGAATGGACATGCAGCAGCAGGGACATGCAGCAGCAGGGACATGCAGCAGCAGCAGGGACATGCAGCAGCAGCAGGGACATGCAGCAGCAGCAGGGCCTTGCTGTGTTGTTAGCTCCTATATTTAGAATCTTAATACATGTTGTTACTGCCTACAGTCTGAGGCGACCAGAAACAGAAACTATTATGGTAAATGGTGAACACCTGTGTAGTACTTTTCCACCTTCCTTGAAGGCCCAAAGCGCTTTAGAGCACATGTGTCAAACTCAAGGCCCGCGGGTCAAATGTGGCCCTCCATGTCACTCTATGTGGCCCGCGTGAGCAATAAAGTTTTTTATTTCTTAAAATAAAAATGGGTGTGTATTTATTCATATCTAGGGGGAATCAGTCTTGAAACATTGGATTGGGCAGCTATACATTAGGACTCAAACACTGTCAGTATAACCAGACCTGACAGAATGAATGTAAAAGGATTTATGTAGAGTAACAAGCAAACATTTGTTTTCTATGCAACTGGAATTGTCATTTAGAAAGTTAGAATAGATACATAAATGAGTTATTTAACATTAAGGAGTAGTTACATTTATTTTTCATTACATTTAGTTACATGTATCAGTTATATCTGGCCCTTTGAGGACATCACTATGCTGATGTGGCCCTCTGGGAAAATTAGTCTGACCCCCCTACCCTAGAGTCCCAGTCCCATTCACCCATTCACAGTCACACACTGATGGTGGCTCTGCTGCTGAACACTGGCGCCAACCTAGAACCACCAGAGGCAAGGTGGGGTTCAGTGTCTTGCTCAAGGACACTTCTAGACATGGGTGGGCAAGGCAGGAATCAAACCTGCAACTTCCCAGCCCCTGCAACGCCCCTCCGCTGCACCACAGCTGCCTATGAGGAACCTAAACTGTTCATCCATCCAGCCATCATAGTCAAGTCATGAGGTAGCCGTCTCAGTAAACAGATGATCTGGATGATCTGTGTGTGTGTGTGTGTGTGTGTGTGTGTGTGTGTTTAAGGGGAGGCATAAGAGATGGGAGTCCTCTTTGGGAGGCGGGCGGGCGTTATCACTGTAAAAACTTCTGTCATGCATTTCATGAATACATCTACATTCATCAGCCAGAAACGGTGATGCAGAAACAAAACTACACAACCCTAATGCAACTTACACTATCACACATGCACACACACACCCAAACAGCTAATAAAAAACCACTGAAAGATGGATAACCAAAGAGGGTTTACTGCAGAAGGATGTCTGGAACTGCTTTTACCCTCCAGTTACCACCACAGATACACGTGCACTCACACACAAACACACCCACAGCCAAGCGTGCGCACACACAGAAAACGTGCAAACACTTGCGTGTGCACATGCAGAGATAATCAGTCAGGATTTGGCTCCTGTCCTGTACCCTCACTGTTTTCATTTCACATGATGAATGTGATCACTGAGGTGTGTGTTGGGCACCACAAACACACGGGGGGGGGCTCATGATCTGCTCTGTTGTGTTTGTGTGTCTGTTTGAAGTTGTTTGTTCAGGTCTGGTTCTTGTGCTGTGACCGAATTAAAGCTCTGCTGGAGACATTCTCTGGAAGCTGTGCAGGGACATAAACAAAGAAAAGAAATAAAAACCGCCTGAACACACGACGTCCCTCTCAGTTCTGCTCAGAGACATGCAAAGGTCTGGACCGGCCCACAGAAACCCGCAGAACTATGGAAGATGTTTCATCTCAGTTCTGCTAGAAGTTAGAGGTCAAAGGTCATCCATATTCTTATCATGCAAAAAAAAATCCTGCAGCTTTAGCAAAGGTGTCATCAGCATAACATTTTACTTCAAGAGAGTGAATGTATGCTGTCTTTATGTGAAATGTTTTTACACCTTTCCCTCTTTCCTTTGCCCTTTACATTTTTTCATCGTCTCCACTCAGCCTAAATGTGCCCAGCCAACAACAACAACAACAACAACAATAATAACAATAATAATAATAATAAAACTAATAACACTAAACTAATTAAAGGGATGAACAAACAAAGTTTAGCCTTAAATACAGAAAGAGTTTGCACAAATATACTCCTTGTGTCCAAACATTACACTGTAATGCTGTAACAAACCAATACGTCTAACCCAAGATGCTGTCAGCTTTTGTCTGTCTGTTGTGCTGCTGGAAAGGGCATATAAACAAGCAAACAAACAAAAAAACAAATATATAATTTTTCAAGAGAAGACAACTGGAGTCATCCAGATTAAGCTATCTGAGGTAAACTTGTTAAACTTCCACTCCAATTATCTTTTGATCAATTTTTGACATGTCTTTCAATTATGATTATGCAGTCTGTAGTCAAATCTAAAAATCTGTGTCATTGTCAAGAAATTCATTTTTGAGTTGTGTGTGGGATCGTTAAAGCTTCCCATCGTTGAGAGCTCTCTGTTTACACACTTACCCTAATTTACAGCCTATCACAACCCAGACCCAACATTAGCGGTGCAACAAAAACGGATATCAGAACAGTTCTGATCCAGATTCCAGCTCAGACCAGGAAAACACAGACTTTCATGGATCTGTTGGTCTGACAGTGGATCATCAGAATAGAGCAGAGCAGAGACCTTGTTGCTTGTACAAGATTGCTACTGACCATCTGCAGCTCACCATCCACTGGGGGAGCAGTGAGCTGTAGACGAGCTGCAGCAGCGGTAACCTTCACTGGATGATGTTAATTGCTCGCCTTTGATATGGTAATTGCCCCATTACCACTGTCCATTCCCTCCAGGAATCAAACCCTGGACTCCTGCGTGGCAGCCTTCTACCTTACCAACTGAGCCACCCAGCTGCTACATCACACCTACAAGATTTCCCCAACAGAATTTTTTTCATCTGCTCCTAGTTCACAACAATTTGAATAAAAACATTCTCAGAAATGCTGTTTTAATCTCATTTTCCTTTGTCCTCCATCATGAGAAAATGCCACAAGAACATGTTAATAACACTAAACACACCATTTTCATTGGAGTGGATCTTAAAAACTGTTGGTCCAGGAACCAACATGCAGACTTGTGGTGGAAACTCAAATTTCTGACAATTAAACTTAGACATTTAAGAAACAGAGACAGGAGAAATAGAGAGGGTAACAAAGTAGATGACCTGATGAGAATGAACTCAAAGCACTTGACTACACTGACGAAAATGAACTTAAATGAAAACAGCTGAGGAGGTTTAACAACTTGAACCTGGTGTGAGTGTGTCAGAGGAAACACACAAGACAACATGATGACAACCCAGAAAGCGAAGCAAACAAAGAGGGTCAGTCCTTTCAGAATCACATGGACTCCACAAGCATCTTCTTTTTTATTGTTTCATTGTTTGACTGTTGCAAACAGGCTCGATGTGTTAAATCTGGCTGACTTACACTTAAATGTGTTTTTATTTTTGGGGATTAAAAACTGTCCAAACCTGATGTACATCTTATTTTATGAATTTGAAGCAAACTGGTTAAACTGGTGAGATTAAGTTGGATTCTCCTTTGATTTGAACATGAAGACATGAGGCTGAGCTGTTTTCATCCCTCCATCACAATTCTTTCCAGCTGCATCCCTCCCTCCTTATGTCTCAGTTTAACCTTTACCAGTCCTCTGAAATAAGGTTTTCAGCATTTCTCTGTGTTTTTCTCAGGATCATGCATCATCCGTGTTTAGTCAGACAGCTGCTCAGACTTTGAGGCCTCTCTGTGGTTCAGCTGGACCCTCTGGGCGCACCACTCAGGCTTTAAGTCTGACAGTAAAGATGATGGTCATGAGGAGGGGTTCTCCAAGTTTTTGTCTAACCCTGGGGGACAATTTTGGTAAAAAAATTAAAAAATTAAAAAAATAAAGAAAAAAGAAAAAGTTGTTTTTAATAACTTTAGTGACCAAGTGTCATTTGGACAGTTAACCAGACCCTCCAGATGTTTTCCCAGTTGCTTTCTGAGGGTTCTGTCCAGATCTTCTACTCGTCTAGTAATCATATCATTTGACAGACTTAACTTTTTCTTTGGCTCTGGACAAACAGTGTCAGCTACTTTCAGCATACGTTCTCTTGTTGTGTTAATTACTCTAAAGTGGGTGGTGGAAAGGTGAGGGTGCACGGAGGATCTGAATGCGATTGAACCAATCTGACAGTTTTATCTACCGGAGTGTAGGATAAAGTCTGTTCTGTTGTAGCTTGTCACGCATTAAAATAGTTGTGAAGTGGAGTCAAGCTGCAGATGCTGGAAAATTACAGCTTCAAGCAATCTTTTAGCAAAACCTTAAATCTACTGGGCTGCAAGAGGATCTGCAAACACCTAATAAATGTCAGGAATTACTCTGCAGAACTGCAGGAGCAACAATGTTCTGGATCTAATACAGAGTAGCTGGTGCATACAAAGTGCCCGACAAGTCTGACAAATGTGGAGGACCTTCTCCAAATAAAAATGTCATCCGTTTCAGCTGACATTTTCAGGCACAGACAGATGAGTGCAGCTGAGAGTTTGTCTGCTCTCTGCTTCAGTTGCTAAAGTAAACGAAATGTCCCTTCAATGGAGAAACCTGTAGGGAGAACAGATTTCTGCAAATCTGTAAATGCAAATCTGGAGAAGCTCTGTTCCGATACTTGGAAGACATGGAAGACTTGATGTCCTTTAACAAATCCTGCATGATTGATTTATGAATGGTTGACTCTTCTGTGAATGACAAAGGATGCTATCCATACACCAGTACCCGACCTGAGCCCCTGATTGGTCAAAAATTAACTGGTTTACCTTTGAATGTGTGTTCAATGGCTGCACATTTTATAGGTATAGAGCCTGAAAACTGGCTTGAAAACTCAAGTCGCGTGAGCGCAAGAGTTCTGAATGTAGGAGGCCAAAACTGGCATATACACAGGTTTACAGACCCTCGGAAGTGGTCGCTTGAATGCACATTGCCGAGTGCGATGTGAAGATAACACAACAGCTTGAAGGATTAAAAGACCTCAGTGAGTCCACTTCTCTAAATCTGTGTCTGAAACCGAGCAAATACTCAAACGTGTTCCTGTTTTGTTCTGCAGAGATCTCTGCAGCTTCTGGACGGTAAAAGCACAATCATTCACTGTCAAACCTTCATGATGTCAAAAGAAAAAACTCCAGCTCCCTGAGGGTCTGCTTCAACATCTAAGCAAGAAGCAAGTAAAGTTTATCAATAAATTACTTTTCCTAGAAAAAAAATCAGTCTTTCATAACACAACAAAACAACCAAAATCTGGATAAATAAAGAAGACTTATTACAGATAAAAAGCTTTAAAACCTTGCTTTTTGGGTTTCCCAGGAGCACAAGATGGTTTGTATAATTTAGAGGCCCAGAGATATAAGGTGGGGTCTGACCTTGTATAGCTCCAAAAGTGAGAACTAACATTATTAAAAGACTTTTTTTAAAGAAACTGGGAGCCCTCTGGGTGATGCTAAAACTGCAGTGATGTTTGGAGGTGCTCAAGTACCTGCAGCAGAGTTCTGGGCAGTGTAGAGACGGAGAAGCTGCTTCTGATTTAAACATGTAAAAACCCTCAGGACAATAATCCAGGAATGATGTTGGTGTTAATAACACGTCAAATTCTACTTTAGATACCAGAAAAGAGACATCACCTTGGAGATGTTCCCCAGTTATAAGAAACACTTTCCAATTAACAGCTCAACATCCTGACCAAGTGACATTGCTGAGTCAAATATGACACCCAAGGTTTTGGAGGCTGGACTGGACAAATGGGTCAAGAGAACCAATGAAGTGTCAAATCAGAGGGATCTTCTCACGTCTTTGTCTCATATGAATCTAACTGGAGAAAATTAGCATTAACCACTGATTGATGCAGATCAAAACATTAAAGAGAACAATTTCTGTAAATCAGAATAATGAAGTGAGCAGTACAGTTGAATGTCATCCGCATAGAGGTGGTAGATATCAGTGAACTAGCTGTCCGAGAGGGAGTACATACAATAGAAAATGCTTCTAAACCTGAACTTTGAGGTATATCATATGAAAGGTATCCCATATTATTTGCAAAAACATTAAAGCTTCTGTCAATGAAATGACGATTCATAATCGGATTTCGGGCAGATGACTCGTAGCAGGGTTTCTTAGCTAATACCCTAGGGCGGTTCAGTCAATTAATGCACCTGCTCAGCGTCCTATTTAAGCCAGGTGCGCAGGCGCTCATTCTCTTTCTTACCTTCAGCGCTCATTCTTCGCCGTTCCCCGTGCTCGCGGATCCGGCGGATCTCCTTTTCTTCGACGTCTTGCTGTATTCCCCCCGTCCTTTGGATGGATGATCCCCGTTTCTGATGTGGGTTTTCCGTTTTCGCCGCGTTTGCTCCTTTCTGCGGATCTCGCCGGGCAGCTAGCGGCGCTCGCCAGGCGGCTAACGGCGCCCAGCGCGTTCGTTTCGCCGCGGTCGCGTGCATCTGCAGGGGGTGCGCTTTCCGCGGTGTTCGGGTTGTCCGTGGGCCCGGATCTGGAGCTGTCCGGGTCTATCGTCTGCCGTGGTCGGACGGTCTCCTAAGGTGAGCGGCGTGCGGAGTTTCCTGTGTAGTTTTCTGGGCTGAGTCTTGTTTTGTTTACTTCCGTGTATGGTGACGTCGCGCCCCTAAGGACCCTGGGAATTGTAGTTTTTGTGACTCGTGGTTTGTTCTTGTGGCCTTTCTGATTCATTTTCTGCTGTTATTCTGCGTCGTCCGATTATTGTTTCAGGGGTCGTGGGGTCTTTTCTGTGGTTGTGACGGCTGGCGGTCCTCGTCTGGCCTGGTTTCTCATACTGGCTGACTTAATTGCGGTTTTTGCATTTTCTTTGTTGCTGTTTTGTTCTTTAGGTGCTGAAGGTGACTATTGACTATCTTTGATTGAATGCTGGCTTTATTATTATGGCGGTTCTTCTGTTTATTTTCTTCGTTGTTGTAGCTGCTGGTTAGTCTGAATGTGAATTGGTCTCTTGGACCCGTCTCTCCTCTGTGGACAAATTCCTTATGCTTGGTCTCTTTATGTAGCGTCTTTGGCTCATTTTAATCACTCATTCGTTGCCCCTGCACGTTCTGCATCTGGTTCTGCTTCGCCTGTTTTTTCCCCGCTCTGTGTACCCAGTGGGTCCTGCCCTGGCTCGGGGACTTGCGTCGGTCGCATTGGTGAGTGTGTCAGTCTCGTCGCTGCCCTTTTTTCTCGGCTGGGCAGTTAATTTGTTGTTCTCTCTCTGGTTTGGTCTGGAGGTTTTTGGGGGCTGTGTGATGGCTTTTTCCGGGGCATCGTTTCAAAGCCACCACTGAGGGTGGCCCCTTCGAAGTGTTCAGGTTCTCGTGATGTGATCTGGACCCGTTGGCGCCTCACAGTTCATCTTTCTGGGCATCAGTGGCCTGGTTCCTCATGCGCCTTCAGGATTAGTATATATTTTCTTCAGCTGCCCATGCTGTCTCCGCGATTTTCTTCCGAGCACAATATAATGCTGTGGATGTCTTATCACTGAGGTTCTCCCTGTTCTGCCTATATGCCTCTCGGCGTCTTTTGGCATTCAGTTGGCGCTTGACACGTTTGCCGGTTTACTTTTCAGCTGCCGTGGCAGTCCTCATACTTTCCAAATTCTTGGCTGAAGCTCGGTAATGTTTATTTGTAGGCGATGGGTCCCCCTCATTTTGCGAGTTATTGATGGTTTCTCAGTGGCCGAATTTCCTCTGTATCCCTGGTCTTTTGGATATCTGTGTGGGGGGGGGGTTCTTTTCAAATCTGGGTTCCGCGTTGTCTATACTGTATGGTCCTCCGCCCTTCCGGATTTATTTTTCTTCTATGGATTGGATGGTTCATTGCTGCTTGTCTCTCCCCATTATGTCATCTTTGGCTTTTGTGCAGCGTGTTTATTCATTTTGGTTTGCATATGCTTTGTCAATGATTGCGCCACCTGACATTTGCTGTGGCTTTGGTCCTATGGTCATCTGTTCATCTTGTGTTCATCTTGTTCTGGGTAGTTCCATCCTGGGCCCCGTGTTCCTGTTCTGGATTTCGTGTTTTGCGTTTGTTCCTTCCCTCTCTATGCTTGGAGTAGTTATGTTGTGGTGACTGTCGTGTCTTCAGGCTCCCTCCACTTGTTCCTCTGAGGCTGTGCCTTCTGGTTTGGGGGAAAAGATTTAAGAGTGGTTTGTGTTTGTCCGGCCGCCTGAATCTACAGCTCTGATGATTTATAAGATGTCGTCCAGTTATTTCATCCTTGGAGATTAAATTAGGGCTGTTTCAATAGTGAATGACAGTATTGTGTCATCAGTTGACTTGGTTAATGTTTAAATAACACCTTGAGCAATTTCTACCCTGACCGTAGGAGATATATCACTTGCGCTGTCAAGCTTAGTTCAAGAGTTAAATCTTGTGTCCACAAGTCAGTCTTCTATCTTCCTTGTTTAAGCAGATGACAGTCTGCTAGATGCTTCCCCATTTAGTGGCTTATACTCCGCCTCTAAATGCTTAAGGTTCAGTCTGGCAAAAATACTATCAAAACCTATGATCCCTCATGGCTCTCAAGTTTTCTTTTTCAGTATCCAGACGCCCCTGGCTAATTACAATTTCAGTAGTCTGTACTTTGTTGTCCACCAATTTGAGAACCACTATTATCAGATGCAAAGCTTCGAATCCAGTCGGGCTGCAATCCTTTGCTACGTGGGATGTTGACCTTCCTCATCTACAAATCTCTTTGGCTACTCTTCCCATCACCTACTCCTCGATGGCCTCCTGAAGGTGCGTCCCTCTGAAACTGTCAAAGGTTACTTTTCTTTTCTTTGGAATGTTAAAAAATTGGTGTTAAGATTTTGTGCAGGTTATATATTTCACTATCATTTCAATGTTGGAATTTGTAATCATATGGTTTCTAGGGTGCAATACATCCACAATGGGTCTTTACTTTAACTGTCTACTAAATTTCACTTTCTCAGATTTGTTCTTTGAAAAGCGCTGTTATTTCATTTATCTCAAGCATTTTGAAACTGCTCAGTTTCTGGGATTTTTATATATTCTTGTCAAGACTAATACTGCTTTGTTTTATCTATGCACCACATCCTGAGCCTGTGTACCCCTACGCCCCGATCGGCTTCTCCGTTTCCAGGAAGTGATGTCACCCCTGCATTCCTTGATCTGATGCTGCAACGATGACTGCTCGACGCACCTATTGCTGCACTGAAAGTGACGGGGCGGTGGACCTCCTCTGCATTCCAATGACACTTCTGACTGAATTAATCAATCAATGTCAACAGCAGAATGAATGTAAATTCTTCGATTATAGATGTTAAAAGAAAATTATAGCCGGGTGGAAGCCTCAAAATTAGGATGTTCTAAGTTGTATCATAGTATGCGCTGGAGCTCGAATTTGGTTCTTAAGCCAATTTTGTAGTATGCCAATGAAGCATAGTAATTATGGGCGTTGAACTCGTTCTTAATATTTGGTTGGGATCTCAATTAAATGATGTTCCTTGAGCGCTTATGTTATGCCGAATGGAGAAATTATGGCTACTAGGCTCGTTCGTTGTACTGTCGTTGGGAGCTTCGAAATTATGGATGTACTTAAGCTCGTGTATTTATAGTTGCCACAATGGCAGAAGTTATGGCCATCACGCTTGTTCTTGGTTAATAGAAGTTCAAATAATGGCTGTCAGCATGCCTAATACGCCATCAAAGCTTTGGATTGGATGTTAAGTTTTGTATCATACGGGTTGTTAGGCGGTACAAATTAGTTTCGCACGGCGTTTTGGGGGAAGTGAGTTACGTTCTATGATCAGGTATGAGTAATTTTATGTTGGCTCCTCTTTTATTTCTTTCCCTCTCTCTTTCAGATAGTATGTTCCTCTAGTGGTTTCCACAAACGGGAGCGACCCTACGGTCAATGGTGCCGGGTCACACATAGCAGATCCACTAGATAGCATGTTCCCTTCGTGGCGCTGTACTCGAACGGGGGCGGCCCAACGGTCAATGGTGCCGGGTCACACATAGCAAATCCACTAGATAGCATGTTCCCTTCGTGGCGCTGTACTCGAACGGGGGCGGCCCAAACGGTCAATGGTGCCGGGTCACACATAGCAGATCCACTAGATAGCATGTTCCCTTCGAGGCGCTGTACTCGAACGGGGGCGGCCCAAACGGTCAATGGTGCCGGGTCACACATAGCAGATCCACTAGATAGCATGTTCCCTTCGTGGCGCTGTACTCGAACGGGGGCGGCCCAAACGGTCAATGGTGCCGGGTCACACATAGCAGATCCACTAGATAGCATGTTCCCTTCGTGGCGCTGTACTCGAACGGGGGCGGCCCAAACGGTCAATGGTGCCGGGTCACACATAGCAGTCATACTGGGAAATGAAATGGAAATGGAATGCTGCCGAAACACACCCCATTTTATTACACACTGATTATACATACACATTTTTTCTTCTTCTGGATAATTAAGTGTTGGGGGTTTTTGTTACCCGAAAGTTTTATGGAAATCTCTCATGGAATTGAACGGAGCCTTATGCCAAACCAAAAGATGTGAATGCCAACTAAAGTATGTGGAAAATGTCAAATAAATATTTCTTACTGCAAGAGTTGTCTGACTGAAATGGGAAGAAAATCATCTTAAACTGAATCAGAAAATTCAAATAAATAATGAAATCTCCTTACACAACACCAAAACCCCATAACAACAGAATTGGATGCTGAGGGTTAGGGTTAGATAAAACCATGACTGAAAATATTCCTGAGCCAGAAGCAATTATAATGGTGTTTGAAAGTCTTATAAAAGTTGTTCTAGTAGTATGATTTCTAATCCAAGTAGAATTTATCAATATAATTGGGCTTTTATCCGGGAATGGGCCTTGGAGACCTGCTGGTTTTCACAGGTTCTATAGCTGCACAGTGGTTGTTGAGGGATTGCAATAAGAGCATTCTTGTGATTATTCTTCATCACTAAGTGAGGATGAAACAGAGTAATCAGCTACTCCTGACTCTTTACGTCTCCCAACTTTCCATCTTTAAATCTCCGCCTCTAGCAGTCCCTCACACCCACCACTCCCTGCCATCCCGGCTGTCTTTTGAATCTCATAAATAAGTCAATAAAAGGATAAAAGAGCAAATAAATAATAAATCAGATGTGCTGCACTGGCCTTTAACGCTCCCCCTGCTCATGCTGACAGTTGCAACTTGTTCCAAACTCTGTGAAAGACTCGACAGCTCCAAGAAGAGGAGGGTAAAAACGGCATTGATCAGTTTGTCATACTGAGGAAGATTTCAACATCATTTTTAGGAAAATTTCATCAGGGACTGGAAAAATGGTTCAGTTTGATACCATTGCCTACTTTCATACTGAAGGATTGAAATTTGGGACGCAACGTTTAATTGACTTAATCAATGAAACGGTTTATATTCATTCATTCATTCATTCATTCATTCGTTTTCTATTCCGTTTTTCCCTTTCGGGGTCACAGGGCTGCTGGAGCCTATCCCGGCCACTTATGGGCGAAGGCAGGGGACACCCTGAACAGGTCACCAGTCTGTCACAGGGTAGAATGTCCTCAATCACACACCCATTCACTCTCACACCTATGGTCAATTTAGAGTTGCCAATCAACCTATGAAGCATGTTTTTGGACGGTGGGAGGAAGCCGGAGATCCCGGAGAGAACCCACGCATACACGGGGAGAACATGCTAACTCCACACAGAAAGGTCCCCCCCATGGTTTATATTGCTACGGTTAAACCAGATCAATCTGTCTGAGGCATGTTGTTTACCGAATCGACCTGTACTGTTTTAAAATCATTTTCAAACAATATTGGAAAATACCATTTGGACTGAGGCACTACAACGAAAAGACTTCACCTGCACTGTTCAGTACCCAGGTATTTATCTCCGAAGTCACACGGTTAGAAGTTATGGTTAAAAATGTCCAGGATCCATTTTAGGTCATTGAATCAGCTCGAATCAGATCGTTCAAAATGAACCAATATTGAATATGAATTGGTTTGGCAACCACAAATTAGAATATTAATGAAAGCATGTTCAAATGAATTGTAAGAGAAACCATACCGACATGAAGGATCAGACAGCTCCTTCATCTCTAAAACAATGATCTGTGAATGGCAGCTGTGACAGCTCCACACAGAACCACAGGAGAGAGTCAAGCTGCCCAGAAACAAACCAGAACCACATGAGAAACACAAGAACCACAACATGATCACAGGACGTCTTTACATCCTTTTTAAAGTCTGCTATAACACAGAAGACAGGTGGAGCTCTGAAACAGTAATGCAGCTTTTTGATAATCAGTCATAAACTGTAATTTATAAAAGAGATGACTAAATAGCTTCTAATTCAGCAATTAACTATATACTGCAGTGTGTTTTGTAAGTCCACATTTAAAAAGGCTTTTGAAAACAGGAGTTGCATCATTTTTCATTAATTTATTAATGCATATTTTGATTTATGTGTTTTCACAAACACATTTTCTCAAAGTCTGAGAAGTGGTCCCAGCACGCCCCTCCTCTCAGGTGTTTCACCTTCTAGGTCACAATGAGTCCAAATCCTATTTTGGGACCAGAAGAACCAGAAGTGGCTCCAGACAGAAACCACAACTTTGTAACCACTGGGTCATTTTCTGACAACAAGCATCTGACTGATGCTAAGAAAAACATGAAGGTTCCCCTTAATTATGATTTCAGCAAATTGAATTGACAATAAATGCAAACAATTCAAACTTGAGGTGTATTTAGACTGGAAACATTTGGTTCCTTTAAAGTGAATCAAAGTTCTTTTGGCCCGATAATCCGGAAGCATTTTTCCGTCTGAATCCACCAAAGAGGACTCTGGTCCAGGAGCAGGAAGCGCTCTCAGACCCATCTGTGGAGGTGGTCTCGGTCATCGGGTCGCTCTGAGATTCCTCTGTCTGAATGCAATCTGTTCCCGGAGCAAAAGAACTGCACCAAAACGGCCACCGTAGTCGGTGGTCACATGATGTAAACAGTCAGAATGTAGCATGGATGAACTGCAGACAAATGGAAAGCAGACAGAAAAAAGGGTTCCACTGTTTATTTGTTTATTTGAACACAGCTGAAAATGTGTTTAACGTTCTTTTCTGTGTGTCGTTAGCGGCCCGGGCTGCTGTGACATCATCCTAAAAGCTACCTTGTAGTTCCTCTCAACAGAATTCTCTTTAAATATTGTCATAACACGATGAGACACAGCAACTCGATGAAATGTGGTGGGTTGAATGTGGGCTCATTAAAACAACTTTTACTGTGATCCACAATGATTCCCACTGTTTCCCCAACAATCTACATGTCCTAAACACTCATGAGCGGAGCTTCTCTGACGTCTTCTTGCCAGTAACCGGCCTGCAGCCTCTACCGGACCAAAGCAGCGGTAAGAAGTGTTGAGACTGACGTTGATACAGACGTTTAGAATCGGTCAGCAAAATCTAAAGTTTGAATGAAGGACTGCAAAACGCAGGACTAACATCATTTCTGTCTCTGGTTGCTTTGCCCCGCCCTCGTAATTCCTGACCAATGGGTGAAGAGATCTTTATTGACACGCTTTTGTTTTCAAGCTTTGGTTCGAATCCGGAAAGGCAGCTTGACGGCAGTCTGAATACAGACCACACACAAGGTTCAGAGCTCCATCCGGACCAAATTCAGCGGACCGGGTCCAGACCAACGGATTTTTACTCCTTTGAAAATTCTGGGTGTGAACAATTTATTTAGGCATAGTAAAGGGTGGGGCAGATAAAACAGGTGGGAGGCATTGGTTAGAAATAAGATCTGGTAGCTGATGATTCCATCCACATTTCCCTTCCTGTCAAGAAGTTCACAGTTCAAGGGCAGAGGTCGACCCGACATCAGAACACACACACACTATCACAGTGGTCCCCAACCTTTTTGTCACCGTGGACCGGTATAACGCAAGACACGTTTACCGCGGACCAGTGGGGGTGGGGGTGGGGGGGGGGGTGGGGGGGGGCGAGTGAGGTACAACGCAAGACATGTTTACCGCGGACCGGGGGTGGTATTTTCTCTTTAGTAATGATAATAACAATAATAATTATAATTTTCCCCTTGTCAAAGCAACTTTCTAAAGAATTTTGTTTTTTGCTCATTTTGGTTGTTTGGGTTTAATTTGATCGGGGTGTATCACGTGATGTTTGGTGTCGCGACTTTGACGTGCGTTAAGTGTGACACATGTAACAGAAAGAATCCGGTCACTTTTCAAAATAAAACGTTTTTTTTCGAGAAAAAAAAAACAATAAAACGGAAATTATTTTTTCTTTCTGTGCGTCCCGGTGCCAAAACTTCCCACGGCCCGGTGCCAAGTGTCCCGCGGCCCGGTACCGGTCCGCGGCCCGGTGGTTGGGGACCACTGCACTATCACACACACACCTGAACAACACCGGCTGTGACAGGATTAATGGAATGTATTGCCTGGATGGCATGGATTAAGATGAAGTTTCTAGATTAAATTGTTGTTTAGAGATTACACTAGAATGCGTGTCTGTGTGCATCTCTTACAGTTATTGTGATTTTTTTGTGGCCTTTGCGTCTTTTATTATCAGATGCAGCCTGCTGAGTGGCAGGAGCTCAGTGGGGGGGCAGGAAGCTGATTTCCTGTGAATGCAGAGACCTGCCTTTCAGTTTTCCCTGCTGCTTTGGTTCTGGGTCAGGTCGATTTTGAGAGATTTCTCACGTTTGAAGCTTCTGTCAGGTTTTTTCTGCTGTTTCAGTTCTGGAAGAAGTCTGTGGTGTTCTCACATATTATATTTCACAAAGAATAGAATCAATGTTTCTCAAAATACATGAACTCCTTTCCTCTCCTCTTTTAATGATTTCAAAGATTGCTTCAGTTCATCAGATGACGAGGAGGGTGGATGTGGAAGCATGGAGTTGAGATGCTCACGAAGCAGCAGATCAGCCACATCCATCAGAAGATAGCTGAGAATAACTATTAAAGATGAAATCAAAGTACTTCTGGAGCCTGAAAATGAGATTTCTAGAGCAAAAAGGTTGTTATATGGAGATGAAAACAGTCAGAGTTGATTATTTTCTGCAGCTCTAACTTTTGTGGAGAAACTGAGCGGCGGTCTCCTGAAGCCAAATCTTCCCTGAAAGTGTTGGTAAATGTCACGGCATTAATGAGGCGGAGCCACAACTTCTGCACAATATTCGAATGGAACATTTAAAAACAGATTCAAATGAAGTTGAGAGACGTTTGAATAATTAAAACGTGACATTTAACGCAAAGCAGATCAAAGTGAGGGATGTTGTGACAGCAGCTCAGTGACTGTTGAGGAGGATGCTGCTCTCAGCCAGTCTCAGTGAGCGGGTGGGGCTGGGTGGGGCTGGGTGGGGGGCTCAGCAGAAGAAGATTAGGACAGTCTAAGTCCACCTTAAGTGAATTTAAGGTCCTCAGAGATCAGGAGCTCCTAGATCTCCTCTTGTGTGGAAGCAGAGAGGACCTCATGGTGGTCTGGGGGGGGGGGGGCTTCTGACTTCATTCAGGTACTTATTTTGTTTTTATTTTGTTTGCAGATTTAAGAGAATTGATCAATCACCTCCATAACGTCATCTCAAGACAATTAGAAGACTTTCTAAGTGTTCACTTTCTGGGCAGAAACATTTAGGTTTTAATGCAAAGAACCAGAAAAAAAGCTGCATGGAATTGTTTGGGTTTTTCATGAACCTAAAATGACTTCCAACCAGCTCAGTGGCCTTGTGGTAGAGTGTCCGCCCTGTGAATGGAAGGTCATGGCTTCAAATCCAGGCTGAGTCATACCAAAGACTCTCAGCATCGGGGGTTGGATTGGCGGGGTCAACTGCCTCATAGTTCCCTGAGGGTCAAATGTCCCACACCGAGGTGGGTGGCAGTCCTAACTTTATTATTTAGAGAGGTGTCCTGCACAGAGAAGAATTCAGACCGACTCCCTCATTACGCCTCACTCCTCTAGAGGTGCAGCTGAAGCTGTTCTGTACTGATGTTTTTCTTTTGTGATGGTTGTTTGAAGGTGTTTTTTCACAACTGTTCCTGCATGTAACCTGCTGAGGGGGGGTTTGGGAGCATGTGGAGTTCCCAGCTGGACTCCTCTCTACATCATGTCCAGTTTGAACAGCAACCATTTTTTTCTATCTGTGCAAACTGTCATTTGTGTAAATGCGTCTTAGCTCAGTCTCTAAAGAGAAATCCCTTTCAATCTGTCTTTGGATCCATTAACAGGAAAATGTCGAAGGATTCTATGCTAATTTGCTTTGTTGTGTTTTTCACTGTCAATGATTTCCTTGAATCCTGATCCCAAACTGTTCCCAGCAGATCAGATCAGTATTTGAGATGTGACTGGATCAGCTGAGTACGGGCAGACACAGGCTGTTTACGGTGAAGAATGGGCCGACCTGTAGGGGTCACACAGGTGGCCTGCTGGAAACATGAAGGTCGTAGCCGCTCGGTGAACCTGTAAAGCAAACATTTAATACACATTTTCTCTACAGACATGCTGCAGATATCAGGTGGTAGTAAACACATAACATACGGGTAAGTAGGGGGGAAGGATGTGAGACATGGCATGTCCTATGGAGTTTTTCTTTTTTAACCCCCCATCCTGTGCACTGCACAAGCAACCCATTAGTACTGTTCAAGTGATGGAGCACGCTCCTTATGCGCAGCCCAACTGTTAGAATTGAGGGCGTTTGGCAATCTGAACGGCTGAATCTGGACACCCTACAGGCACTCACGAGTCACGTGCACGTCCCGTGCTTCTACATCACAACACATTTACCCCACGCAGGACAATGGTACATTCCATTTTCTTGACGTCCCTCAAGGTGACCACATGAGCCTCAAAGAAACTGCAAGACACTCCTGTGCTCCTTTAAGACTCAGCCACTCTTCTCTACGACCCTCCACAGACCCGGACAACCCAAAACCCAAACGGGGGCATGTGGCTCAGGCAGAAGCCAGCAGCCTGTTAAATGTGGTTGTGCTGTGAGGAGGAACTGCTCTTGAATGCTGGTCTGATAAAAGTAGCTCATGAGCTGTGACAGTCCTTCAGCTCTTTTCAGGGCGCTTATCTTTGTTGAGCTGTTAGAGAGTGAAGCAAACAAGCAGCCGTTGAACACTAAGGAGCTCAGACTGACTCAGCACACTTACGACATGGAAACACAAAGACATGGAGACGAGGATTAAAGCACCATTACATCATGGAGCTCTTATCTTTCACTTATAAGGCAATCAGAAAAGTGCAACTCACGTTCTCTGCTCTCATTTTCGTGCAGAATGACGACGCCGTCTTTCTAGGAGCATCAAAAATTTGAATTCCCTGTGTTCACGCCAAAAATGGGAAGCACAGTGATATTGAAAGCTCCTGGGAATCTGCATTTCTTCTTTTTCCAATCTGTCAGCGCAGACAGAATGAAGGTGGAGATAATGATCTCTGATGGGTTATAATCCCATCATTGACTCGGCCTGGAGACATGGGTGGAGCTTACATCTTTTGTATTCTTATGAAGCGTACTTCGTCTGTGTTATAATGAACTGTGGCCTTCATTTTGTTTCAGTTCATTCTTACACACATTTCTAATGTTAATGATTAACGTTCTATCTAAAGGGAGCCTCATTCATAACTACCCTCATGGTCAGATAAGGAGAGGTAATGGGTGATTGAAAACTAAAGATTTTTTGATGGAGAACTGCTGGGAATCAGGGGTCTGGGGGGGTGAGGGTTAAGGTTAAAATTGTAAAATGCTAGCCTGGAACCCAGGATCTGTGGATGTGATTCCCACTGACCGTTCCACTGAGCTAGCTATCTCTACTGATGCCAGTTTTGCCAGATTTGTCTAAACATTCATTTGATTGTGTTCATTTTTGCCAAATAGTTTTTTTAGCAAACAAAATCTTTTACATTTTACGCTCAAAACAGTGACTGTTGTGCTTGGCATGGTGGAAAAATCCAGACAAGAACATGATAAAAACACCAAAACCACCATTTTGTTCAAAATGGGAAAACTGTTCCTCTATCGTGTAAAAACACTCCAAACTCTGCAACTGCAGGGAAATACTTCCCCAAAAACAAAGCTTTCTGAGAGTGTGACCGAGGAGTGTACATGCTATTCTGTTTTAGTCTGTTTATTATGTCTCTGTGTGTGTGTGTGTGTGTGTGTGTGTGTGTTCCACTGCCTCTTGACAAAAAGAGCTTTTATCTTAAGGGACTTCCTGGTCAAATGGAGGTTGATTAAAGTAAAATAAAACTCAGTTAAGGTTCTTCCTCTCTCTCTCTCTTAACCCTTGTGCTATCCTAGGCACTTTACCGTTGGGAGTTGGGTCATCTAGACCCATTAGACAGAGCTCTGAACCTTTTTTTTCCTACGATTACATGAAATTTTTCCACCTTTATCCACCTTTGTCATGGTAGGGAGAACATTTCAAAGTAAGGGTGGGGTCATCTAAGACAGCACAAGGGTTAAGGTGGTTGTTGCTCTACTTTAGATCTGGAGTCTGACTGTTATACTTATGCCATGTAAGCAGCGGCTCCAGCTCCTTCAAACTGGTTCCTCACATGCACCAAGCTGGGAATGCAAACTCTATAGAATCATCACAAAGACATTGCTGTTTCCTCTTTCTTTCATTGTAGTTGGATGAACCCCAGGATTTCAAATCTTTCGTTTTTACTGTAAAGTCTTAACATTTATTAGAACTCAGCATAAACAAACTTTAGCACAGAGTCCAGATAAAGTCCGGCTTTAAGGGCTTCATGCTGATGTTTGGGCCTGTAAATGCCCGTCTGCACACAGCTTTAGTGCCTCTGAGTGTGTTTGTGTCATTGCTTTCCTCTGATGCAGAGGCAGGGCAGTGACTGAATCATTCCCCGTTGGCACTGCTCTCCCTCTGGACCTGTCTGGCCCCCACCCCCTGTTGTATATGGTGTGTAGTAGCGTCCGACCGGGGTGGCCCTGTACCCCGTACATCAGAGCGGCCGTGCTGCTGACAGCCCCGATGCGGATCCTGCAGCAGAGGCGCAGATGAAAGAGCCGTGTCAGCCTCATTACCCCCGCCTCATGAATGTTTGAATCAGAGCTCAGTGATCAGACACCCGGGGAGCCCGCTCAGCCTGTGAACATGCACATATTTGCTCCTGTCTGCAAGTCCACTTCCTGGTCTCATGATAATGAGAATGATGTGAATAAATGACATCTGACAGCAAAAGTCAGACTGCCGGGTTTCTGTCCGATCACAGACACAAATCCAGGCTGAGCTGACACTGCAGCCGTGGATAATTATCCAGCAGATCTGCATGAAGCACATTTATCTCATCTTTGATGTACGGTAAACATCTTCTCCGTAGTCTCTTATTTTCATTATGTCGTTTTAGCCAAAATTTAAACAAAAATACTGTGGTTTTCTAGAACCTAGTTTCTGCAGAGCAGCATTAGAAAGTCACCTCTGAGTTTTGGGTGGGATGTTGGAGAGGAGCCCCCGAGCCCCCCTTCCCCTCTTCACTGCTGAGAGCTCAAAACAGGAAACTCTTGGCCCCCCCAGCATGTTTTCTGCGTCACAAATAAGATCCTTTACAAGCGACGTTTTGTCGTCTGCTCTTGATTCAAGACAATTTGCATAAAAAATACTTATCACAGCTACATTTTCTTTATCTGGAGCGACTTTTCTGCCATTATTCCAAGCACAAAACTCACTGTTATGAGCATAAAACATAAAAAATATTGTGTGCTCAAAAAATCTTTTTTGCAATCGAAGCAGAAAAATTCACTTGAGGCTCAAAGATATCTGCAAACAAAACAATTTTCTCGCCACAGAAATGTTTTCTTCGGTGCTTGAAACGGGGAAGCCAGCCGGTTACAGACTTGGACATGAAGCTCGATGCTGATTGGTCAGAAACTCTTCCATTCAGCTCGTAGACTGGATCAGGTTTGTACGCACAATCCAAACACTGATTTGATTGTGTTCATTTTGAGTTTCAAGAGTTTCTGTTTTATGTGCCAAGTAATGTTTTGAGCACACAAAACCTTTTAAGCTTAAAATAATGACTGTTGCGCCTGGAATAGTGGCACGACAATCCCGACTCCAAAGCCGCCGTTTGTTCAAAGGCTGCTTTCATTTTGCAGTTTTGTGAAGTTTTTGCCTGTAGTTTCTGGCTCTCCTCCCCCCCGTTGACAACACTTAGGTGTTTTTGTGAGGCTTTTGGCTGTGTCAACGTTTTGGTGAGCTTTTGTGACCAACTGTCAGGTTTGTGTGTAACTTTCATTGTGAAAGCGTTAGTTGTTAAGCAGTCGGGTGAACTGCCGTTTTGTTAGTGACGGTTTGGGTTGAGGCTCAGGGAGACAGGTCAGACTGTCATTTATTTCCCTTTTGTTTGACTGAAAGTCAGAGAGCCTTTGACATTTGAGTTAGTTCTGTTTTGTTTATTACTTTGGCCCAAGATTCCCCCTGAAGTTGAATGCTACATCGTTTTGTCATATTTACATTCGGGACGATAAACCCTTCTATCATTTGTGCAGACATTGGTCTTGGCAGCTTTATGACATATTTTGGTGATTTGAGGGCTTATTTTTGGGCATTAGGGTTCATTTTCCTTCTTATTTATGTTCTGCACCACACCCCTAGACATAAGGTGCATCCCAGTTTCTACCCAAATAATCTGTCTGACATCCTCCTCAGTGATGGCAGTGAGAGCTCTCCATGACAAAGCTGGTGTGAAAGGAAAGGCTCACGAGGGGATTTACTACCATTCAGGGATCAGTATAAAGCCATGAGAGTTTAAAAAGAGGTGTGAAAGGATGGCATCTTTGTCAGAAAATCTTTTTTTAGGACATTGAAAATGTGCTGACATGAGCAAACATACTTCAGCTAGAAGCTCAGAGGCCTTAGCTCACCTCGCCCTCTCCTGCATCATTGGTGATGCTGAGTATGAATTATTGTTTAACGTAAATGTTATGGGATGAGTCACACAGGTCTTCCGTAAAGATGAAGCTCCTCCATCCTAACCTAAGTATGTTGGTTGTGGCAATAATGGAATCAAAGGTTGGCTGTGAAAACCCAGATTTGTGGATGTTTCGGTGTCTACTCGCCTTTGATCACATCTGACACAGCTGACCTGACTGGACCCGGCCGGGTGGGACAGAAGAAGCTGAAGTCTCACTCAGAGGAAAGCTAAGAACACATTTAGGGATTTCTCACAGGAAACAAATAAATCTTCCTGCACGCTGGGCTGAATCATCCTTTGAGAAAATGTCCCATTAGGCTTAATGTCCTCGCCTGATGAGTTTAAATACTGAAGAATGGATTTCTTTGTTTTTGTTTGCAGACTCCAGGAAACATTGCTACGAGGGCTGACAGCCATGATAAAAAGTTTCCTAAAAGCCGTCGATTCTGCCCTTTTGTTCGCCACAAAACCGATTTTTCATTTCTTTGTCCCCGCTGATGGGAAGTTTGTCTTTCATAAACTTTTTGGAGAGGTTTGTTTTTAAAAGGACTAATGGTTTATTGAGGAAGACACTTAAGGGACAAGCCGACTCTTCATCATCTCAGTAGGAAGCTTCACCTGAGACGTCCTCAGTGCATTTATACATTCATGTCAGAGCTCACAGAAAAACTAGGGAGGACAAAGTTCTGTCTGATCTCCACTTGGTTGAGGGGGAACTTCAGAATTTTTAAAGTCCTTTTCAGCATCTTCCATCCAGCTTTGGTCTTTGACTTTCTATTTTGGTCAATCTTCTTCTCTTTGCTGTCATGAGTTAATTAACGTTGTTCCCAACCTTCAGTCTTCACACTGCTGTCATGGACTCTATCCTGGATGTGGTCTGTCTAGGATTTTTGCTCCTAGGAGAACACTTTATGATCCAAAGTGTAGAGCCTAAAGACCCAATCCCATGAAAACTGAGTTTGTGGTGTTTTTAAAATGTTTTTGTGGCACTGTTGGGGATGTTATTAGGTGACACAGCGTTGACTTTCACAGCTATGCTGATGATACACAGCTTTGATTAGGACCAGGGGGCGGGAACACATTACACCCATTTTAAAATCGCTGTTGTAACTCTTTGTATTGGGAAAAAAACAATTTTACTTAGCTGAAAATTTTGAAAAATATGAATTTAAACCAATCCAGAAATCTGCTGTTGGACCATTTCAGCTTGAAAAAAATGTCAAGTAACTTGGAAAGAATTCAGTCTCTCTGGTCTCCCATAGCTAACTCCAGGACTTAGGGGGTGGGGGCCCGGGCGTTGCTGCTCCTTGTCTGCCTGCTGTGGTTGGGGGTTGGGGTCAGGGCCCTCCGGTGCCCGGTGGGGGCAGTGGGGACGCCATCGGTCGGGGGGTAGGGTCTGGTACCTGGGTGGGGCGGGTGGGGGCGCCATGTGGTTTCCCGGCCTGGGGGTGGGGGGCATAGTCAGGGGGGATTGGATGGGCGTCCCGCCTGGCTTGGGGGGGTGGTCTTTTTGCCTGTCCTGGGGCGGCTGGCGGGGCGTCTTGCCCTGGGGGGTCCGCCTCTACATCTGGGGTTGGGATCACTCCCTCCCTGGGTCTGGGACGGGGCAGCGCAACTCCCTTTGGGCCCGTGGTCGCTCTGGGCGACGCCCACGGGGTCTGGGGGTCGGCTATTTGACCTTGTTGGGGGGGATTGCCTGGGGGGGTTGTCCACTATCAGTACGGGACCTTGGGGATTTGGCGGGTTGGGGTCTCCACTGAGGCAATCAGTGGTCGCCCTGGCTGGTCGGCTTCCTCTGTCTCGTCGAGACCTGATCAGAGTTCTCCCAGGGGCGGCGCTTGGGGGCGGAGGCCGGGGCTTGCTTCGCGGGGGGCAGTGCTTTCTTGGCTCCTTTCTCCTTGTGTGGGGTGAGGGGTGTGGGGCCTGGGGGCTTAGCGCTTCGGGGATGGGGCCCTTGGGGTGAGGAGACCTGGGCCCAATGCTGGGGGGGGGAGGGGGGGGTTGGGGGACGGTTGTCTCATCTTTTAGGGAAAGTCTACCAGCTGTCCCCCTTTTACCCTCTTCCTCATATAATGACTTATAAGGGTGATGGGGGAGGGGGGGTCAGCCTGTGATGCACCTCAGGGGGAGGAGTCACTTGGCAGTGGTTCCTCTCCCCTGGTTGTCGTATGGGAACGCCCCCCCCCCCCCCCTCGGTTTTAATTGCAACTCAGAAATATAGGACATGTGGGGCCCCGCTTTCCTGGTTGGGCTGGAGCAGCACTCTCTTTCCCCTCATGCCTCCCTGCTCTCTGGCTCTGGGGGCCCCATGGCGGTCCTGCTGGCTGTGGCCTGGGTGGCGGATGTGACCGCCCGGGGGGCGATTGTTCTCTATCTGCTGCCATGTGGGTGTTGGGGGGTTCTGGCAGCCACAGGGGGGCTCTTGGTGTAGAGATGGCTTGGTACTCTCCCTCTTTCTTTTCACATTCCACCATCCACTTTAACAGAACATGAACACTCACCTGAGCACAGGTGTTCGCTCACCTTTATACTAATAGTTTGTGTGACTGAATGAAATATTTCACTCGTTCGTCCAAATGCATAAGAACATGTGTGAACATCAGTTGTTATGTGTATATGCTGACGTGTTTTGGATGTGGACATTTTTGGAGCCTACAGGTACGTTTGTGGCATTTGGGTGTGTGTGGACAGGCCCCGCCCCCTTTTGGATTTCCATTACTTATAAACTGTAGACTGTAATGATTGCAAACATCCAGCAACTTGTTACCTTATGCTGCTTCACGGTTCTACACCCCCTCCTCTTTAATCACCCTCATACCCCCCCCTCCCCCGGCATCCCTCTCTCTCTTCTTCCCTTCTTTTCTTTTCCGTCTGGTCCAACAAAAGACTGTTACAGATATGAGTAAGATTAACAAAGTTTAGCCTAAATTGCAAAAGTTTTTTTTTTTTTTTAAATCTACACCTCGTGTGTCAAATGTTTCATAATTCCTGTTGTAACAGTAAAATATGTCCAACAGAAGAGGCGTTCAGCTCTGATCTGTCCCCTCAGCTGTTGGACAAGTTTAAAAGAAAATGGCTGCATTGGCTCCCTGTGCGTTTCAGGATTGATTTTAAAATTCTTTTAATGGTTTATAAATGCTTTTATGGTCTTCAGCCTTCTTTCTTTAAAATATGTAATTTTAAAATACGAGCCCTCGCGGACCCTGAGGTCCTCTGACACCGGCCTCTTAGTTGTCCCTAAGGTGAGGACCAGAACTTATGGTGAGGCTTCGTTCCACCATCACGGTCCTCGCCTGTGGAACAGCCTGCAGGAGAACCTCAGGGCCGCAGAGACTGGAGAGGTTTTAAGAAGAGGCTCAAGACCCACCTTTTTAGTCTGGCTTTTACATAACTTTGGTAAATGCTTAATTATTTTACTCATTATCTATTTATTGATTTATCCATTTTCTCTACTAAATACATTATTCCTTTTATGTATTTATTAATAAAATTGTATAAGGACTATTATCATGATTTTTAGGTTTTTAATATACTACCCTTTTTACTGTTATTATATTTATGATATTTAAGGTTAATCATTTTACTTGTTTTATTTTTTTTATTATTATTATTGTTATATTTTATTTTATGTCTAATATTATTATATTATCATAATTTCTATTCTGATGTTTCATACTCCATTCTTTCCTCTCTGTGATCCATTGTTCTTGGGAACTACCGGTTCCGCCTGTAGGGGGGCTGTTGCTGCGGTGCTTGTTTCATTGGGCCGCCTGGATGCTGCAGTTCTTCATGTTTCTTCAGGGTTCTGATGGGGGAACTGGGTGGGTGGAGTCAGGAATCTGGTGAGGGAGGGGTCCCATCTGTGTGTGATTGGCCTGTGTTTTCTGTTTTTAATAACATTTTATATGACTGTTTTAGCTGCTTTTATGTTAAGCGCTTTGTGTTTTTAACCAAAATGAAAGTTGCTTTATAAATCAATTAAGTTTTCAGATAATTAAGAGGAAAATTGCATCTCTGAGTATTTCTTAATTTAAATCATGGTGAATCAGGAGTAGACGAAAAAATAGTGTTGGGGGGAAAAACGTATTAGGTTGTCTTCAATGTTAGGTTGGGGGTGTGAGGGGCTGTAAGCTAGCAGGACAGTGTGTAAACCAGTCTTTTTCAACCTTTTTTGAGCCACGGCACACTTTAACCTTGACAAAAATCCCGCGGCACACCAGCATCCAAAAAACAAAAAAACAAAAAAGTAGAAACTCATAGTCTGCATTGATCTACAGTCCCTCCATGATCTCACATCATTTTAGTGATAATTGTGGCAGAAAAAGCTGGAAGCTGCAGCTGTTTTTTTCTAAAAGATGTAAGAAAAGTTAAGTTAGAAGATTTAAAAACAGTTTGAAATGTGTTCGTTGGTTATAAGACGTTAAGAGGAGAGGCTCATTGTGCGCTAAGGCAGTCATTTTAACCCAGTGCATCATGGGAGATGTAGTGATGCAGACAGACTCTCTTCTCTGAGCTTCATGGTTTTGTTCTCTTGTTCCACGGTCTGACACCGGATTCTGTGGAAAGCTACACCGCTAAAGACGAGCTTTAGCTGGTATTTTTGTTAGAACTGAGAGACTTTATGAGCAGAATCTGAACAAGGAAGTGAAGACTTTAACCACTTCTGATTGGTCAGACTGATGACATGTGATTCAGCCTCCAAGAATGATTGGTGGAGACAGTTAAAGGGGCGGGACTTTTCCCCTAACAGGTATAGCTGCGGCTAAATCGCAGTACCGTCATTCTGATCAAAATGTCTTTAATAGAATCAAATGAACACAAAGATAAAAGTATTTAATGATCTGTCATATTCCTTATTTCTTAGTGTTTTATCAGGGCCTGTTTGGATGAACACAGACCTAAAATCCTGGAGATGGAAATGTTTTTACATCAGTTAATGAGGGCAATTTCCCACGGCACACTTGACCATCTCCCACGGCAAACTAGTGTGCCGCGGCACACTGGTTGAAAAACACTGGTGAAAACAGATGAAGGAGGGGGGGCAGGCTTACTCTGAGTCTGTGGCCCCGCCCACAACTCAGAGGTGAATTTCTAATGAACTCCTGCCGCTCTGCAGAACCTGTCCTAGAAAACCACCCACGTTTTTTTTTTTTTTTTAAATTTTGGCTAAAAATAGAAAAATCATAATGAAAAGACCACTGGAAAAGATTTGACAATAGATCAATAGATGATCAGAGTGGGTCTAGAAGTAAAATATGAATGGTCTCATGACTGCTGGCAGAGAAACCACGACACCACACAACCTCCACGCTAAAGAAAACAAGTTGAAACATTCCCAAGAAAGGATATATGGACATATAAAGTCAAGCCCTAATTTTTACATAAACCTGGAAATCTTTATTTGAAGTTACTTTTATTCTACTTGTAAGTTTTTTCTTGGTTGGAAATACTGATGCTGATGATGACTGACGTTTCCATCACTGTTGTTCACTGAGAGGACTAGGGGTGTCACGATTTCGATTTTAAATCGAAATCGATCGAAATTAAGTCACAGTCTCGAACTTCGAATTAAAAAATGGAATCGTCGATCACGCGGCCACGCCTCCATGTTGCGTCTGGTTACTTGCCGGTTACTTGCGGAAAAAAACTCCTGTATTGAAGTGCTACGAGTCAACCTCCTCTAACAGCCGCTCAAAAGATAACATGGTAACTGCAGGAGACCCACTGACAGAACTCCAATCCCCTCCTCTTTCACTGAAGTCGCTGGTTTGGAAGTATTTTGTATTTCCAGTCTGTTATGTTGACAACGTTCGCGTTGTCTAAAAAAAAAACAAAAAAACAACTGTTTGCAAGCTGTGCTATGTGCGTGTACCATATTCTCTCACTGGCAGCACGACTAACATAGCAGGGCATCTCCGCAGACACCACAAAAACAGATTTATTTATTTATCTGTTAAACCAATGCTTCTCAAATAGTGGGGCGCGCGCAGATGCGATGCCGGGGGGGCGCGCGTAGTAGCAGCGGTGCGCAAATTTAACGGGGGTCGGCGGTGACAGCAGCTCAGAGCTTGGTAAAAATCTGATCCACTGTTTGTTTCTTATTATCTTATTATCAGAGTTTCTAACAGGCTGACACAGTAAACCTCCGTCCCTGTAGGTGGCGCTCCCGACTCCTGTCACACACGGCTCCCGTGTGAGAGAGAATGAAAGGGGGGGGGGGGGGGGGGGGCTCTGCGCACGCGAGAGCTGCCCGGATCAGGATCATCACTGCCTTTAGTTCTCTTTCAACATTCGTTTCGGTATCTCACTATGGGACACGCCCCCTGCGCTGTCCCCCAGAAGCTCTTTTACATTACGCCAGTCCTGACTGGCAGACAGAAGGTGACGTCTGCTCTCAGGAGGCGGAACTTCCTCCTGGTATAAGAACCTGACGCCATCTTCTCTCCTCAGTCGAACACCTCTTCTCGCTCCCAGAAGCATCCTCAGACGGCAGGTGTAGTATCCGAAGCTAGCTTAACTGTTCCTAGGGCGAGCCAACAACTCGGTCGCTGAACGCTAGTCTTTGTTACATTATTGTCTGGGTGACGCGGTTGGTCTGTCTCCAAACAGCACCCGTTTTAACTAGCCACCATACTAGTTTTTCGCGCTTCGTTCTCAACCGGAGTCGACGAAGCCGTGGAGCCGGGACCTTTCCTCGCCATGGCAACGGTCAGACCTCTGCCTAGAGCCTGCACATGTGGCAGCAAAATTGCAGGGGGCAGACACCCATTCTGCCTGTGCTGCGTGTCTGGGGCTGCAACATGCCCAGGACGGGTTAGCATCTCCGGCTAGTTGCGAACATTGTGCACGCCTCTCACTCAAGACCCTGAGACGCAGACTAGCGCACCAAGCTAGTCTGTCCAAGGCGGACCCGGTCTTGGGGTAACCAGCCCCCCACTACCAGAGCTAGCTGAGTCTACTCGGGGAGAGGTGGCAAGCATGAGCTGGGGCGACCAACTAGATGCGGTCGCGCCACTCGAGGGCATGGAGGAGCAGGAGGCCGCGCCCCCGGAGTTCCAGGACATGGTGGACACTGTGCCTGACTCCGGAGAGTAGTCCATCAGCCTCGGCTCTAAGGAGGACGAGGAGGACAGTGAGCCTTTCTTTCTGCCATTGGCTGCAAAGGCGCTGGCTGCGGGCGACGCGTGCGGCGGCTTCCCAAACTGACCACCGCGATGGACCTGCATGATGTCTGCAGAAGAGCAGCTGAAAAGCTGAGCATTAAGTGGCCTGAAGCCCTCACTGAGACCACCACGTCTTGCTATGAGTGAAAAAGACTGCCTAAAGCCAAGTCTTCCAGCAGACAGCTGCTGCCAGTATTCCCTGAGTGCTTGAAAAAAGCGACCAGGTCCTGGAGCACCCCCTTTTCAGCCAAAAGCCCCGCCCTGGGAGGCTGGGCTTTGGACTGGGCCAACATGGAGGAGAACGGGTTCTCACATATCCCTCCAGTCGAACCGCTGCTGGCATCCCACCTGCACCCGACGCAGAAGTCCACTATGACTTCAGTGGGCCCCGCCCTGCCCTCGAAAGCTGACTGCTTCCAGTCAACTCTCACCGAGAAGGGCTACAAGGCCGTTGCCACATCGGTGAAAGCCCTGAATGCATCTTCTCTGCTCCTAGCCTACCAGGCAGAGCTGCAGGAACAGATGTCAGCCACACCAACCTCAGACCTGTGGGACGAGCTATGCGTGGTCACAGACCTTTGTCTGCGTCTCCACAGGTCCGCAGTCCAAGCCTCTGGGCGAGCCACGGCCCTCATGGTGGTCCAGGAAAGACCCCGGTGGCTGAACCTATCTAGTCTCTCTCAGAAGGAGAAGACTCAACTCCTCGATGTGCCGGTGGACCCAAAGGGCCTATTTGGACCAGCAGTAGCCACTATGCAGAGGCGCTGTGAGGAGAAGAAACGGGAAGGTGAAGCACTGCAGCTGTGTCTGCCCAGGAAGGTACCTCCTCCTACCCCAGCTGCATTGCTGGTGGCTAGACCAGCAGACCGCACTCCGAAACGCCAGCCTCAGCCAGGTGACCAGGGCCACGGAAAACCTGCTGAGGCTAAAGAGGCCTGGGCCAAGAAACCGTTTGCTCCCAAAGTGACAACGGCAGCCCAGCTAGCGCTTCCTGTCGCTCAGATCGCAAAGAAAAAGGGGCGTGCCACCTAGGGCGCAACCACCAGGGAGGGAGAGCAGGCCCAGCCAGAAACCTGCTTCCCACCTTCCACGACACGTTCCGTTCCCGTCGTTGTTCTCCAAGGCTTATTCCAGCCCAAGAAAATGGCCCTCGCAGTTCACAGCCTGTTAAAGAGGAGAAAAGAGGGACCCACAGAGAGCTCAGTAGAGCCACAGTTGTGTCCCAGAAAGTGTTTGAAAAGGTTTTCAAAGCAAACACAAATAAAAATTCCCCGAGGCGCGCAGCCAGGCCCCGAGCCAAGGGCGCAGCCTCAACACAAAAAAACAAAAAACAAAACAAAAACAAAACACATACAAATGACGGGAAGCCGGGTGGGCGCTGCGCGGCTGCACATGAGGCCACAGGAGGGAGCTGTTGCTTCACCAGTGGCACAGCAGCCCAGCCCCATGGTAGCGCAGAGCTCGCGCTGTCCACACCCACCAGTGTCTCAACGCGGAAGCCGCTCGGCCCGCTCTCGGATAAATCACAGCAATGGCGACGTTGTGGGGCGCCAGACTGGGTTATAAGCACTGTTACCAAGGGTTACAGACTCCAGTTTGCATCCACCCCTCCCCTTTTCAATGGTACACTGCAGTCGCAGGCCAGGGGGCAAAACGCATGCATTTTGGAGAAAGAGATCAAAACACTGCAAAACAAAAAAGCTATTCAGCTAGTGCCACCGGAGCAGGCGCACAGCGGTTTCTACTCCAGATACTTCCTGGTCCCAAAGCGGGGTGGAGGCCTGCGTCCGATTCTAGACCTGCGAGCTCTGAACAAATACTTGAGGAAGTACAAATTCAGGATGCTAACACACGCAGGTCTGGTACGGTTTGTGCGTCCAGGAGACTGGTTCGTCTCCATAGATTTGAAAGACGCATATTTTAACGTCCCTATATACCCCCCTCACAGAAAGTATCTCAGATTTTCCTTTCGAGGGAAGATTTACGAGTTTCTAGTGCTCCCTTTCGGGCTCTCACTGAGGTGTTTGTGAAATGCATGGAGGCCGCCGTCGCACCCATGAGACAGATGGGTGTTCGTCTGGCGATGTATATAGACGACTGGCTGCTGGCGGCGCAGTCTCCTGAAGAACTCAGTGATGCAGGCCGGGTTGCTCATATCGCATCTGACTGCGCTGGGCTTCACAGTAAACTGGGAAAAGTGCGTGTTGACACCAGCTCAAACGATCACTTTCATCGGCTTGTCTCTAAACTCAGTCGAGTTCAGAGCGCGACTCTCAGCCCTGGGGGTGGACGCTCTAGCGCACGAATGGCCGTGCCGACTTCTGTATGTGTTCCCACCGTTGGAGTTGATTGCCCCAACCCTCACCAGGGCTCGAGAGGGGAAACACTCTCATCCTCGTAGCCCTGCGGTGGCCCGGGAAACACTGGCTAGCGGACATCGTTCAGATGCTGCACAGCCAACCGTGGCCTCTGCCTTTACGCAGGCACCTCCTGTTGCAGGCCCGCGGGGAAATTCTTCACCCTCATCCGGAACGCCTGGCTCTGTGGGCCTGGCCCGTGAGAGGCTAAATCCAGAGTGCCAGGGCGCGGTCTACCCGCTCCGCCTACGGCGCCAAATGGCGCGTTTTTAAGGACTGGTGCGTAAAAATGGCCGTAGTGCCTTTTCAGAGCCCTGTCCCAGTCGTTCTATCGTTCCTTCAGGAACTGATTGAAAAAGGTTTGTCCTTTTCCACCATTAAAGTGTATCTGGTGGTCCTATCGGCCTGTCACTTAGGTTTTAATGACAAAACAGTTGGCCAGCATCCGCTTATTGGTCTGTTTATGAGGTTCCGACCGGTGTCGAAAAGCCTGGTTGCTCCTTGGGATTTACCGGTGGTGCTAGACGCACTGTCGTGCGCACCGTTTGAGCCACTGAGACAAGTGAGCCTCAAAGCGCTCTCTTTTAAAACAGCTCTGCTTATTGCACTAGCTTCTGCTAAACGAGTGAGTGACATCCATCCGTTGTCAGTTCACCCGTCCTGTTTGCAGTTCTCCAGAGGGGATTCTAAGGTTTTGTTGAAACCGAATCCGGCATTTATGCCCAAGGTTTTCAACCCTGCCATACCTTACCACCCCATTGAGTTTTTGGCATTTAACCTGCCTCCTTTTTCCTCTACGGAGCAAGAGAGGCTTCACACATTGTGTCCTGTGCGGGCGCTGCACATGTATGTGGAGAGAAAAAAAACAGCTGCACTTTATGACATCATAAATAAACAATCATCATTTAGAAACCAAATCAGAACCATGTTTTTTTATCTATTTCTTCAGACTAAAAACGTTAAATATGTTGGTGCTGCTGTGTTAATGTTTCAGATAAATTTACATTTAATATTATTTATTGATTGAATTATTTTTCTCTGCATCAAATAGTTTAAGACACTTAATTGTTCAGAGACTATGAACATGTCTGTTTTCTTGTTTTTGTTTGTTTTGTTGTGAACTTGAATGTCATCTTTTGTAAAGAAGTCTGCACTTACTAAAGAGAAACTGGATGGCAGTTTATTTGAAGTTTTCAATTGAATAAAGATACAAGTTATTGTTACATTATGTTGTTAATAAAAGTTTTAAATTTGACCTTGTAGTGTGGTACATTGCAAACAAAGGTCAGATATTCTATTGCATTAAAGTCTAGTTTGAAAAATGACAATTTGTGCTTTAAAAAAGAATAAATGTAAAAATCGAGAATCGAATGGAACTGTGACCTTAGAATGGAAAATGCAATGGAATGGAGGATTTGGAGAATCGTGACACCCCTAGAGAGACAGAGTGAGAAATGTTTTCTCAAATCAGTTTCATTATGTCATTGTTTGGAATAAGCATTTAGCCAATGAAGAAATCTCTGACATTGAAAAAATAAGATCATCTGCATATTTGATGGGCTGCTGTTTTGATGCCCGAGCCAGTGAGTAAAGTGAACAGCAGAGAGAATGTATGCAGCCTGTGGGAGCCCAGGGCAGGAACTGGGCCTCATTAACATCATCAATAATTATGCCACACATCCTGGTCATGAGTTCATTACTCTGTAAATGTAATGCATAATGACGTTGCTGCTTCCTATATGTGAGCACAGCTGCTGTGTTGTGTTTCTCCTTTCTGTTTCATTGTCCTGTAACTGCAGGTTGTTAGATGATCTCCTCAGCTTTCATGGTCTGAGCTGTGATGACTCCTTGGCCCTTTCACTAAGGACCATGAAGATGACCACTCTATTCCAGCTTCAGTCTGAGATCAGCCTCTGTGCCGTTTCCCTTCCATTCACCTGTTTCCAGCAGAAACCTGCGCATGTGATTTATGTTCCACAAACCTCTGCCTCTGGAAGCAGAGGACTAGTAAACAAAGTAACTAGTCGACATCTGTGGCGTGGTTCATCTGGAGGATCTGAGATCAGAGGAGCTGTTTCTCCTCTGATCTCAGTGTGCACCAAATCCACTTTGGAGAAAATCCCACTTGAAGATGTTGAGCCTTCATAAAAGTCCATCTCTGTGTCTGATGACTTTCATAAAGCCATCAGCGAAGCGCTGCAGCTGCGTATGAGCCTCAGAACGAACAGAGAGCGGCTCTAAATGAAAGTGAGGCCAGGAAAGCTGCTCTCTACTATTTTCATGTTTACTGGACAAAGAAAGCAGCTAAAACACTGAAACTTGTAGGCCTAACAGATGGGCAGATGGATCAGGTGACCTCAGTAATCACATGATTTTGTTTATTTAATGGACTATAGGAAAAAAAATACTGTTGCTGTAATTTACAAAAAAAACATGTGAATCCCTGTGACTTTCACCTATTTATGAGCGTTTTGTCATGTGTGCCTGATATACAAATATGTGGAGCATTGGGGGGGGTGTCACTGCTGAGAATGTTTTTACTGTATAGCACTGCCAGCAGTCAGGAACCAGATGAAGGACGTTGAATGCAGGAGACCAGACTTACGGCAAAAAAAACGAATGTTAATGAATAAACTTAAACTACGGCATGTGATGCACGTTCAGGAACATGCTAACTGGGCGTCCTGAACGTGATTTTGGCATAAAGGGCCCACATCATACTTTTCTGAAGCCTTTCAGAGTAAACTATATCCATATAAATAAAAATATATTACCTTTGGCACGCTGAAGAACAGTTTTTTAATGAAATATAAGTTATTTTTACAGTTCATTTCCCTACCTGGAAGTAAAACTACTTGATCTCTGCGGCCCCGCCCTTTACTTCTTGTGGTACCGCCCATTTCATGACATCAACCTAGAGCCGGCCTCGGCAGCGTGTCTGCGTTCTTCAATGAAACAAACAACATATGGATGTGCATATTGTTCATATGAAATGAAAGCATTTTGCCAAACACCGCCAGCTCCGTGGAGACAGTGTGTGTGTGTGTGTGTGTGTTAGCCTGGGGGCGGGGCTAGCAGTGGAGACTCTTCCGGGAAGAGGCAGTTCTCATGCTGTGATGTCACAATGTGAGAACTCACTCGTTTTCGTGGACTGGGGGGGCTGGTGGCCAGAGAGGAGGTTCTGAATACTCAGAAATGCGTGAAATGACCAAAATACCACTCAGGGCTTGATTATAGGGAGGAATGAACATTTCAATACACTTAACAGCTCAAAAAAGTTGATTTTGCACGATGAAGACCCTTCAACACTGGTCTGTTGTTACCCAATACCAGCACATGCACTCACAGTTAGAAGAGTCTTGGTGGGAAATGTCAAAGTCGTGCAAATGTCTCCATGTTTTGAAACTGAAAACCAGACACTTGAACACCCTGAGAACCATTAATACAACTCAACACAGCTACGGATGGTTGAACATTTACACCTGCTAGGAAAACCTGGAAACAACTAAACAAGAGCCAAGGAAATAAAAGGAAACAATCTTACAACAGCTCCTTATTCTGGAAAAAGACACTGAAAAATACCAGGATGCTGACGGCTGGACTCTGCTGGATGTTGTGTGTTTGCAGGCTACATACATGAGAGAGTGAACACATCAGTGTTTGTGTGCTTGTGCTGATCAGACCCTCCCATCCCATTGTGTGTTTTTGTCACATCAGCTGTAAAATGACCAAGACAATCCAGTATAGTTTAGAGAATAGCTTATGTGGCAATGAGGATGTGAGTGTCTGTGTACATAAACAAACATGTAAATGGAGTGATGAAGGTGGATGGATGGGGGTGTGATGACATGGGAAGGGAATCTTGTTTCTGTTTCTCCCTGAACTCCTCCTGCCTTTTTCCTGGCTCCGCTCAGGTCAACGTCTGTTTGGAAGGGCTGATGATGGTTGAGCCCTCCAACACCTCCTACATCATCATTGTTTACCTGAGCAGGTGGCTGCATGAGCAGGAACGGAACTCTTCTGTTCAGCAGTGAGCATTTATGCCAACACAGATCAGAAAGACACCTCCACTCTCTTTTCCTTTGTCGTATTCACGTCACTCACTTTTCCTCACTTTTTACATTCAAATCCAATTATTCTGTGCCTCCAACTCTGGTTTTCTCACCACCACCCCCCCCCCCCCCCAATTCCTGACTGCCACCAATCTGAGAAGGCAGGGTTCTGTTGTAATAGGCTTAGAGCCTGCCAGCCTTATGACTGGGCTGTTGGTTATTATAATTGGATTAGGTTGGAGATAAGCTCAGTGCCAGTAAGGTGCTTAAAGCCTGAATCCACGCTCAGTGGTTCCTGACTTTCCTGATGTCTAAACGAAGTTATGTTGAAGGAAAACCTCTTGAGATTTGCTGCAGTTTCCTCTGATCCTTCAGAAACTTCAACCACTTGCTTCACATCCGACCTGAGAGCCTCACCTCTCTGCGGAGCTTGATGTGGCGAGCGTTCATGCGGCGCGGTGGAGGAAACCAGGCCCGCTGTGACCTCCCACGTAGCAAACACTTAGCCTCCTGCTGCTTCGCCTCTGATGGGGATCAGAGGAGGTGTGTCGAGCAGAAACTATGCCGGAGCCCTTTTCAAAATCCCACAGCGTGAGCAAATAGATCTGTGTTCCTGAAGCTGGGTTAGGATTGATTAGGATAAGAGTGATTAAAACAGCAGTAACTGGGTTTGTTGTTAAACATTCACAGCATCAACAGGAAGCAGCATCCAGAGTCCATCTGCTGGTTTACTGACTCATTTACTAACCTGAGCGCTAATTCAGATTTATTCCAACTGAAGAAAGCCTTACTGTACTCAGCAGGTGAACACACAATCATGACAACATGTGGGGAGGAGGCACTCTTTAAATCGGCTTCCAGTTGAATTCCCCATTCATTTATATTTTAGAACTTTGCATGGACAAACTTTAACTTATACACAGTCCCTTGCAAAAGTATTCACCCCCTTGGATGTTTGTCCCTTTGTTGCCTCGTGGTCAGTAAAGTGTGTCTTTCCTTTCATCAACATCACTCAGGTTATCTTCATTTCACTATTTGCAAAACTATTGGCACTAATGGGATGGACTTCTATGGACCATTACATTTAAAAGGGGCTGAATAATGCAAACTGTTATGTTTCATTGACATTCCTTTGTACAATTCTGTTTTCACATTGACATTGAAGGGTTTTTTCTAGTAAATGGTGGTATGCCCCAAGTGGCTGAGTTCTAAAACACCAGTCTATGAAGGGTCCAGAGACAGGTGGAGCGGTGGCTACCATTTCACCAGGAAGACAAAAGAACACTCCAAGCAGCTCAGAGAAAGGATTGTTGAAAGGTACAAGTCAGGGGATGGATACACAAAAACCCCAAGGCATTAAACATCCCACAGAGTTCAGGGAAATGAGTAATCAAGAAATGGAAGGAATATAGCCCATGTGTGAGTCTGCTGGATCCTAATCTGAGTAATGTGCGAGTAGGAGACTTTTGAGAGAAGCCACCAAGACCCCTACGACTACTTTGAAGGAGTTACAAGCTTCAGCTGCTGAGACGGGAGCGACTGCATGTAACACCTCCAGGTTCTTCACCGTCAAAGCTTTATGGGAGAGTGGCAATAAGAAAGCCACTGTTGAAGAAAATACATACTAGAAGAGTTTGCCCAAAGGCATGTGGAACATGCACATCATCAGAAAACAGCATGATGCTGCCACCACCATGCTTCACAGTGGGGGTGCTTCTCGGCAGGAGGCCCAGGAGTGAATGCTGCAAATACACTGAAATCTTGGAGCACAATCTTTGTCGGTCTGCAAGAAATCTACGGCTTGTTTGTTTTCCAGCAAGACAAGAATCCAACTGCAAAAGCTACACAGGAACGGTTTAAAAGAACCGTGTCAGGGGGGCCTCTGTGCCTGGCTGGGAGGGTGGGCAGCTGCCTGGGTTCGGATGCCTGGGGGGCTCCTGGCCTGGGGGGCTCTCCCCCCCTCTCCTGGTCTGGCTGGTCAGGCTGGGGGGGATCTGGTTCCCCTCATGAACACACGGTTCACTTTGGCAGCGTGCATGTATCTCCACCCCCACGTGCACACTGCTCCCTGTTTGCTTCCTCCCCCCTCCTAACCCACAGTGGATTGATGGACAGATGTCTTCCTCTCATCTTCATGTCAGAATTTCACCTTTGATGTAATATTTATCTTTCCAGCAGATCTAGTATAAATGTTTCAGCTTCAAATAACAACTTATCCAAATCAGTGCTTGTATCCCCACTTTCTCCCCTCTCTTCCTTTTACTCTCTTCCACCCCCCCCCCCCTCACATTCTTCCACTCCCCCTCCCCACACACACTAAATGTAACAAATAAATAAATAATAATACAACAAAAATTCTACAAATCTACACTCTGGTTTCTCTATAACCTCTTATTGTGATGCTAAAACCTGTCCAACACTAAAGGCCTTCAGCTCTGATCTGTTTGCTCAGCTGTTGGACAGAACAAGTTAAAGGTAAAAAAATGAATAAATAAATAAAAATAAAAGAACCATGTAAATGTTCTGGAGTTGCCGAATCAAAAACCCAGACCTAAATCCTACGGAGAATTTGTGGCTGGACTTGAAATGGCTGTTCATGCCCGGTATCCATGCAACCTGACAGAACCTGAGCAAAGCTCCAGAGTGCAGATGTACAGACTGAGACTCATCCACAGACACTCAGTGCTCAGTGCCATTGGTGCATCTACTAAATACTGACAAGAAAGGGTGAATAATTATGCAAGCATCCAATCAGTTTATATTTTGTTTAATTTAAATAACTTTGTAGAAATCTGTTTTCACATTCATTGACGTTTTTTTCTACAAAAGTTTTGTATGAAGAAAGACAATTTTATTGACCCTGAGTGATTTATGAAAGCAACTACAGGGACAAACATCTAACAGGTGAATACTTTTGCAAGGCAAACTTACTTTTCAGCCTGATCCTTGAGGGCTAAAACACTAAATCGTTCAAATATTCAAAAAGCCAACAGGGACTGCAGGTGAAAGACTATAATGCAGGAGACCAGGCTTGTGACAAAAACTAAGGGCCTTGTCACATCGCCACTTAGGGCTGGGTTGATAAAGTCGATAAGTAAATGTCAATCAATCCAAGCTTAAGAAATCAATCATCAATCTATAAAAGTAGAGATCGATATTTTATGCATTTCCTTTTGCGGTGACCTAACGCATAACAGCAGCAAAAGTCAAAGTCTGCTAGCTTGATGCTAACAAATAATGGAATTTCCCATAGGATGGTTAGTGACCTAAACATACATTGCTGACAGCTTTATAAATTCACAGGCAGGAATTGTCCAAACTCTTTTAAGGAAATATGTTTTTAAAGTAACCATTTGGGATATAGACCAGTGTTTTTCAACCTTTTTTGAGCCACGGCACACTTTCTCCTTGACAAAAATCCCGCGGCTCACCAGCAAAATTAAAAAAGGGAAACTCCTAGTCTGTATTGATGGACAGCCCCTCCATGATCTCACAGGCATTTTAGTCATCATTGTGGCAGAAAAAGCAGGAAGTTGCAGCTGATTTTTTCTAAAAGATGGAATAAAAGTTAAGTTAGTTTTCAGTAATAATTTTCAACTAAATTATTTGAAATTTTATCCTGGAAGTTGTTTTTTTCTTCAGTTTGTCAACATGAAATTTTATGTAACCAAAAAAAAAACAAATATAATCTTTCTAAATAGTGATTTATTTTTTAAATATTTATTTCAATGATGGTTCAAGGGCAACTGAAATTTTTGAGCAATATGATCACATTTCTTTGACAAATTTTACACAAAAAGTGAAGATGTTGAAGTTTTATTAGTTATTAGTCTTAATCAAAGATGAAGTCTTTGAAAACTTTAACAAAAATGTTTTATTTCTTTTTAGATGATTAAATTGTTTCAGTTTAGTTGAATTGCGTCTGTTGGCCACTTCACCTTCATCCTGTTTCTTAAATGTTGTTAATACTTCTTCAGTTTAGCATCTAAAATAATCCAGACGTCATTAGAAAAGTGTTTCAGTTAGAAAGATGACATGGACCAAACTCTGGGATGTTTGGCTGTTAAGAAACACAAACCTGGAAGGAGAATAAACTGTTGACCTCTGACTTCATCAAGAAGACTTCTGAAGCTGCAGCTAAATCACGGTACCATCATTCTTATCAAAATGTCTTTAATAGAATCAAAAACACAAAGAAAAAAGTATTTAATGATCTTTCATATTCCTAACTCCTCAGTGTTTTATATCAGGGCCTGTTTGGATGAACACAGAGCTGAAATCCTGGAGATGGAAATGTTTTTACATCAGTCAATGCGGGTAATTTCCCACGACACACCGGTTGAAAAACCCCCAGTGGCCAAACCGAAACCCCCTCCAGGAGAGACAGATAATGATCTGCACATTTTTATTGGGGCGTCTCCTTTTAAGAAACCATCTCATTGGTTTATTATTTCAGTAATGCATTTTACAGTATGTGAACTGTTATAGATTAGTATGAATATCTTTAAAGCATATATTGCTGTACAATATGCCTAAATGTGTAAACCGTGTAAATTCCAAATTAAATCAAATCAAATCCAAAAAATCGAATTGATCCAGGCTCTAGCTAATGGAATTGATTCTGGAAATGATTGGCGATGCCCCGCCCTATAGCCACTACGTACTTTGTCACAACTTCATCCTCTGGCATCCAGGGAGGTGAACTGTACCATGGGAACCCTGCGATATTACTACCACAACGCCACAATCTCACTACCATTTACTGCTCAAGCGGGGTCCTTCCGACTCAGCTGGAAGCCTGATGAGGATCTAAAATAAAACCCATCAGTTTTAAAGCTTCCAATGGGAGCATCTCACCCACAGAACTGGCCCTAGATCCTGAGCCTACAGCCAATGTTAGGTCTGTTTTCTCTCCTGAATGACAGCCTCAGAAGTAACTAGAACCAATTTAGGAATCTGGAATGATGACACCTAAAGCACACATCTACAAAAACTGATTATGGTTGAAACATTGACAAGATTAAGGTTTCTTTCTCTACCATTGCTTCAGACAGATAAAGGAATGCTAGTGTTGAAGAACTGGCTTAAAACCTGTCACCATGACGATCATGGTTCTGAGTAGACTTCACACTGCGCCCCCCCCCCCCGAGACTGTATCCCGGGCCGTGCCAGACCGGTCCAGGCCGGTCCTGCAGCTTCTAAGAATTGGCTTTTACTTTAGCCAAAGGAAAGGGAGTAATGTCTTCTTCTCTGGAAACAGAAGCAGTTCTTCTCTCTGTTTGTTGATGACCCACAGAGGAAAAGTCAATCTGTGCTCCCCCTTTGACCTTTGTGGTCAACGAGATCTATTAGTTTAGAAGAAAGATGGTGTCAAATGTTTAAGGGTTTCAATTTTATTTATCTCCTAAGAATTACGTTGCCTCATTTTATGGCAAAAGTATTGAACAAAGATTTCCTAGAGGAGCGTCTGAATGATGTTGGAGTCCTTCCAACCATCACCACTGGTCATAGATTTCCTTCAAATGGCAGACTGACTCCTCGTCCTCCTCCTCCTCCTCCTCCTCCTCCTCATCATCATCAGCAGCAGCAGCAGCAGGGTGAGAAGCTTCTTTGTCCTGAAACATCCTAGAGCAGCTTCTGGTTTGTACAGCAGAGGACCCAACATTCAAATGAATAGTTCATAACACAAATGTCTTCAGCTGTCGTTCATCCCTGAGAGGGACCGGACTTAACGGCTGTTTGCCAGTGCTCTCACTCTGAAGGCAGTTTCTGCTTTTTCTGAATGGTTTAAAAAGGGGATCAGAGATGCAAAAACAGATGATTCAACATGAGTCAGCTCTCTGTCTGCTGACAGTTTGGAAACATTATGGTTGGCCTTTTTCCAGACCTGCAGCTGACAGATGGAGGACAGAGCCGACCCAGCACTCAACCACCTCCAGAAGCAGCAGAGTCCTCTGAATGGGTGACCATTTTCTTCTAGCATTCCTCAGCTCAGGGAAGCCTGGGCTGTAATGGAGTGCAGCCATCTGTCCGGGTGAAGGTGGCCCCCGTTTCTGCAGCTGGAGGAGTCGTTCCAGGAAAGGATAATTAACAGCGCTGTCAGCGCGAGAGTGCAGCAGACGTGAGGATGTTTGAGCTGTTTTCATGGATGTTGTTGTTGTGTTCTCCAAGAACATGTTTGTGTGGGTCTGCCACCACAAGCCTTTGGCTAAATCAGGTTTTTCTGCTTGGTAACTAACTGTACCTCAATGTCTCAATGTCCAAAAGTTGATGATCTTACAATTCTGTCCTCTTTTAAAGGTTATATCTGATCATTGGTTCTTTTGGGGGCACGGATAGATGTTGAGGACTTTCTGTTCAAACCTGAAGGATGCTTCACCACAAACTGAACCAAGACTTGAGGCCTGCTTCACTCCGAAGCTGATTAATCCATGAGTCTTTAATAATAATATTCAACATCACCCTTCATGTCTCTGAAGGGCAGAAGGGTTCATGATGAAGCGTGACGACACAGAAAGACATGGCTGCAAAGCACTCTGATGCTAACGTGAAGGCAGTGGGATCTCTTTTTTTGAGTGTGAGAGTTTTCTGCCAAAACACCTGGTGGTGGGTGTCCGGTGTCTGTGGGGGGGGCGCAGGGCCGTCCTGTGCCACAGTGCTGCAGTGTTGGTTATCGTCCAGCAGGGAGCGAAGCAGTTTCTCTTCTTTAAACAAAGACGTGTGCAGCAGCAAATGGAAGATGGATGTTAGAAGGAAAGAGGAATCATTTAGAAGGCGGACCTTGTCTGTTTATTGTTTAACCTTTATATTGACCTGTAAAGGATGAAAGTTGGTTTAGAATTTTTAATGGCAGCCATAAGACAGCTTACTTTTGAGAATGACTATGGTTTTCTGTCATGCTTTGTTGCATCTGCATGGTTCATGTGAATTATTGCTGCTTCCTCATCTTCTCTGTCACGGAGTGAAGGCTTTGTTTCTCCTGCCGTCTGCATCCCGGCCGTCTGCAGAGTTTTGGAGGTCACAGCAGCTCCTTGGTTTCTGCCGCACTTTTGATTCCAGCTTCTGTGAGGCGTTAAGGCCGAGGCTTAGTGCTAATGTCACAGTGGTGCTGGATCGAATTTGGTCAGAGAGTGCATCTGAGATTCACAGGATAACTAGCCAGAGAGGCAATGAATTGCTTGTCGCCATGGAGACCACATCCAAGCGTTGGTTTGACTCAGGCTGAGACGTGTAAGAGGCGGCTGATGAAAGATTAGAGCTTGATGAACTCTGTGGGCTGGATTTTGACCACAACCCTGACTCGTGGTGTCATGAGTGAAACGTCCATGCAAGGTGCAGAGAACTGCAGTCAGCTGTGGCTTCATGAGTCTGCTCTATTCCACACGCATCCTCACACAAACGCACCATGAGGAGTTTCACGTCGCTCTTTAAATCGCCACCTCTTGTGGCGCCAGGCAGCCAGTGGTTGTTGGTCACATGACTCACTTATTTGTAAACAAAAGTGTTTCCATACATCCATTTTGATATGCCTCATAACCACCTCCTCCAAGCCCAAAAGCTTTTTCCAAAAAATGTGAGTTTTTTCGAAATTGTCGAGCTTCCATTAGGCATATTCATTACGCAAATCCAATTAGCTCTATTTCATAGGCAATGGAAACTCAGCTGTAGACTGATGTGAAGGAGAGAATCCAGTGGTTTTCAAACATAAAGCATAGTTCTGAATCAGAAAATAGATAAAACAGAAATAATGTGTCTTTTTTGATTGTGTGGCCTGGTACCACCGGTCCACTGGGTTTGGGGACCACTGCTTTATATGACTCAAGTTTTCTAAAAGAAACAAAAAAACAACTTTTTTTTCTGTTCAAGCTGCGCAAAAACATTGAATTCATTTCTGAACCTGTTGAGGGCCATCTAAACATCTATCAACGTTGTCAAAGTTCCTACGATTGACTTTTAGAGAGAATTATCTGGAATGACGTGCAGCGCAGTGGTCAGCAGCAAAATGGGTTGAAGGCACGCCTTTAGCCTACTCAGCGTATGCTAGTAATATAATGACTGATTAGAAATGTGATATAGTTTTGACATTTTTATTACATGTCCTGCCTTTCCATTTAATAGGTAATGTACTTCACGTTTTTTATCATTTATTTATGACAAAAGAACTGAAATAAAGTTGCAATGCAAAGACACAAAGTGAGGCTGGCAGTAGCACTGCTGTAACTGCAGAGGGAGCTCATGAGCTCATGTTCTTCTGTGGTGGTTGCTCTCTCATTATGGAGGAGCTCTGCTCAAGCCCCCCCCCCCCATCAGTGCCAGTCCCACGGCACCCAGAGCCTTGCGGACCTTGCCACCGTGGAATCCTTGGAGCACCTCACTGGTTTCAGGTGAGGGATGGACAGCTTCTTTTCCTCCAACAGGGTTGAGGGTATTTCTATCTCCAGCTGACAATAGCCCTGGTTAAAGCAAACAGCTCCAGAAATGCTGGCTGAAGAATACTGCTTCCCCCCCCCCAAAGTGCCAGCAGTGCTGTCATGATACCAAAAGCAGAGGAAGTGGGTTTAGAAAGTGGATGGATGAATATTTTCAGTTATTATTTTGTGTATTTCAAAGTGAGTTTGTTTTCCTGAAAGCTCTGTTTTTTTTAGAACACAAGCAAAGAATAGATCCATGAAATGTCTGAACTATCCTTTGAATCCTTTCTGGTGCTTGTCCACAGACTTAGGATGACATGTGAGTGATGTGTAGGTGGCTTTGCTTTTGCAGCTCTGATACTTATCTTTGTGCTGCTTCCCTCTGTCTCCTTTAAGCAAGAGATCAGTCTTCATTAGAAACGTAAGCAGATGGAATACATTTCTATTGTGTCCTTTGTGACATCTAAACCCATTGAGTCTAAATAGAAAAATGAACAGCTTGCTGTCTCTGCTGCTTGTGGAGCAGTGAAGCTGGGACTCTGCAGCTTCTGTCAGTTCACGTTTAGGATCATTTTACTCTGTAATTAGAACCCCCACCGTTCACCTCGGGCATCACCGACCAGTTTTACCCAGAATTAGTTCTGGCTCTTAGTTAATGGACCCCAGACACCAAATACATCTGGTCCTTTTAACCTTCGCTGTTGTTTCACCATGACAGCAGCTCCAGATTGCAGGACGGTAAAAGGACTTTCTCTGGTTTTTCGTTTAAAGGTATGGAGAAAGCATAGCAGAAAGGGTTTGTTGATCTAAACCAAATCTTTGATCTTTGATTAAAATGGAGAAACGTAGCAGGCGTGTTAGAGGCAGAGTTAAGTTGGAGCAGAAGAAGGTTCCTTTGTTTGGGCTGAGTTATGTAGACAGGTTGGACACAGTGCTTGGCTTTGAAGAACTATTCCAGCTGCACTTAAAGAAAGGTCGGTCCTTGTTCATTGAAACGAGGACAGGGATGAGGGGAGAGTCTGGAGGTGCACCTTCAAGGTCATGAAGTGACAAAGAGGCAAGTTCTGTATTAAGTCCTGCTGGAGGAAACATCTGAGCCAAACTTTGACACTTCAGTGTCAACAAGGCGTTCAGGATCAAGTTAGTGGTGCCTGAGGGAGTGCCTGCTTCACGTCGGACGCTTCCCGCCTCCGCATTGTCCATTTTAATGAGAACGCACACCTTAAAGCCATCATCCGGCTTATGCCACAGTCAGTTACAAAAGAAATCAATATTATATACATTTTTAGAACTTAATCTTGCTGTTTTTTTTATGTTTAAATTGTTTTTCACAGGAAATGGACTATTTGATACACAGCGTGATGTGTTGTCATGGTAACGGCTACTAACCTCGCTGTGTCGCATTTCAGAAGGAAAGTTCTCCTCTTCCTGCTTGTTCATGTCCAGATGATGATGAAAAGTTTGTTTCACAGATAAAACCTCCACAAGTAGTTTCCTAGATCGCTCTGATTAAAAAAATATCCACCATTAACTCTGATCGTTAAAGTGTTTCAAGAAACAAACAAAAAAGTTGAAAGTCCCCATTGCTGTTGATGCTAAATAGATAGAGATCCTGGCATGTCCAGATGATAGGGACTGGCTTATGCCATATATGAAAAAACAACACAATTCCACTGTTCAAACCACAGACAGGACTGAAGAAAAGAGTAGACATTGAGGGATTCAGGTTTTTGGGTTCAGCCGGCGCTCTGCTGTGGTAATTGTGCTGCAGCACGGCTCTGGTTGATAGAAATGGCTGCAGTGGGTTTGTGGCGGTTGGAACTGTGTAAATCAGCAGCTGACGCTGGGCTCTGCAGTGGCAGCTGTCCAGCTGTGGATCTGCCCACCCGTGGAGGCTGCTCCTCAGGAATCAATCAGGATTTAAAGGCGGCATTAAATCCTGATTGATTTCAACAATTGTTGCACCATATTAAAGATAACTGGAAGGATGACAGCAGGAAAGAAAAACTGCAGATAAAGAGGCGCTCTGCATTCATCCATCAGAGTGTAGCGAGGCAGCAGGTTCAGCACAGCATGGATGTTTTGGAAGAAAAGTGCATTTAGAGCTTGGGGGTAGAAAGTCATGAGCAACAACTTGACCTTTGACACTTCTTCACCTGGACTCTTCTGATCCTTTGGGGCTGAGGAGAATGTAAGAATTAAGACTTTTGTTTCATGACTGAAGTCAGGAAGTGTCTGAAAACATACTTTGCAGTCAAGTGACACCTGACTCTGATTTCAGTGGTGTCTTTAACATGTTCTGGAGGCATCTTTCTGATGATGGCTGACATATTTATAATTATAGAATTATAAGGCGCTCAATTGAAATAAATAATGTCTTAATTGAAAGTGTTACAGAAATCAAATTCTTAGGGGTTTTTATCGACGGCAAACTAAGTTAAATCCTCACATCAGACACATACAAACTAAAGTGTCAAAAAGTATTTCAATGATAAATAAATCTAAACACATATTAGAATACAACAGTAGATATTTATTGTACTGCTCCTTAATACTACCATATTTCACCTACTGTAAAAAAATCTGGGGCAATAATTCAATAGTTCACTACATCCTCTCTGTTCGTCAGAATTGTACATAAATCCAAATTCTTGATCACACAAACTATTTATTTTAATAATCCAGACTTTTTAAACTGGATTACCTTGTTGATTTTTACACCAACAACTTCTATACAGTCAGTGGAAAATCGTTACCATTCAATATCCAGAAACAGTTGTTAGAAAATGAAGGAGGAACAAACTGAGAGGATGTAGGAACTTCAAGATCAAACTGATGAGAACCACACAGAAAAGTTTCTGTGTGTCTGTGTGGCTCTAAACTCTGGAACGGGTTCAGTAATGAACTCAGACAATGTTCAGATGTTCAAATATTCAAGAAAATGTAGAAAGAAACTCTGATTTCAGGATACGAGGATTTAAGGATCAACAGGTGACTGAATAATTCAGAATCCATGAGTTTAATGGTGGTGAAATAATCAAAGCTCTGTTCATTACAACCAATGAGTGTTACATTGTAATGTGCAATAATGATTACTGAAATGTCTGAATTACAATCAATTACTATTGATTTTCTTTATTGATCTGTAATGAGTAGCAATAATTACTGGTTTAATGTGATCTAATAATCAATAATCATTACATAATGGTTACTGTTTACTGAAATATATATAAATTTACACAAACTCACTTCTTCTCGCTCCTTTAAGGCAATAAATCAAACTCCACTTGACTTTAGTTAATGATCACTGTATTTAATTAAGCAAATGTGATTTAAGTGACGTTTTTGTTTTGTTTTATTTTCTGTCTTGCATTTCAACATTTCTGTAATGAGTTTGATAAATATGTGTAAATTCTTTATTGATTTGACTACAATGTTTAAATCAATCAATCAAATCCAATGAAATAATGCCGAGTAAGATTTCTGAATATGTTTTTCTTCAGCTGTACGGTGGATGGCTCTGATGTTGCTCCTTGTTTCTGCCCCTCTAACGTTTGTGAGGGGCTGTAAGCTAGCAGGAGAGAGAGTGCAAACAGAGAGCTCTACTGCCGCTCTGCAGAGACTGTGGGCTACACGATGACACAGGTGTTTTCCTTTTTGTTAAAATGGCATCATCATAAACAGTCACCAGGAACGCTGTCATAATAGATCAACATGTGTTTGAGAAACTGGTCCATGAATTTCCATGTTTCTATGACAAACTGTGAAGCAGATGAAACAGGGAACTTTCAACAATGGAGCCGTTTGGGTTTTTAATGAAAGGCAGAAGTATCTGCCAGCATCTGATATTTGATGGTGTTCAGGGCAGAACATCATATTTTTGTAAGATTTGGAAATGATAATGATTTCCTTCCTTGTAGGTTAGAGACCTCTGGATGTAGAAGTCATTCCTGAGACAGAGCAGGGATGGATGGAAATGTCTGGACACACTTGTGCTTTCAGTTTTCATAGCCTCAGTCTGTGAGAGTCAGAAGAGGAGAAATGGCCTCAGCGTAGCCTTAGATTTGCCTTTATTGCTCCTGAGAGGCATAGAAATCCTGAGAGGACAAGGGCATCAGACTGAGCTTTCCAACACAAGTTAAAGGAGGACATTAGCGTTTGGGGGAGTGTTGGGGGCAGTTGGGGCATAAAGCTCGGCAGACCCAGGCCTCAGAGGGGAGCTTTTAACTGTGAGTTCAGAAGAGGCAGAACTGCATTTTTATGATGGAGATTGACTAAGGTCAGGGTCAGAAAGCAGGGCTTTAGCACTTTCCCTCTAGAGGACACAAATGTTCTACCAGGCCCATTTATCTGCTGAAGCCTCTCCGTCACGCACAGCTGGATTCCTGCCAGAGTTCCGGGCAGACGCATTACACCGGTTGGCACCTTTCACAGAGATAGAGACTTGAGGCTCAGGCTGGAAGTGCGCTTGGGTCTAACAGGCAGGGACTTGAGAGTTGACTCTAGACTTAACCTCCAGTACTTTGGCTTAGAGAAGATAAAATAATGTTCATAGACTGATTTTTTCCTCCAGGACATCTCTGTCAAGTCCTTTAAATTTACATTTTGATTGTGCTGCTGGTTTTCCTTTCAGGAATCCTGAAACACCAGCAGTTTATTTTGTTTTTCCTGTTTTTTTTTTTTGTTTTTTTTTTACTGAATTGACACGAAAGACCTCAGACTTGACTTGTGACCAAATGTGGATGCTTGACTTGGAAAGTGGAAGTTGTGAGGATTTCTGATACTTTAGTCTCCTCCAACCACACGTGCCGTCCAGCACATGCACTTCTTTTACACATGGACTGTGATTGGATTGAGTTCATCATTTTCTCTTTTGATGCAGACATTACCTGAGTTAACTTGAACCATAGGAACCTAACAGGAAAACCCCATAATTGTGTTCTGTGGTCCACTTGGTCTGTGGTACATTAAACATCATTTCTTTTAAGGAAAAATGGATTCTTATGGGTTAAATGATCGTATATCAAAAGTTGAACTTCATACCTTCTCAGTTCTTTTAATGCTTCTTTCCTTTCTGCTTTGGGCGTTTCCTGCATTGTGCAAGTCGGTAAACGCCTCAAACGTTTCTCTGCGTTGTGTTGAATTATGAAGGAGGAGATGTCTTCGGTTTCCTTCCGGATTTATTCTGACATGACATGGAGAAGAGAATCACCCATACTCACAACAGAAGACGGCACAAACTAAGGGCAAGACGTGCATCGCTGCCTCCTCTCACAGAACTCCTGGAAGGGGCAGGACACCCCTGCCAAACAAAAACCAGACCTCTGTACAACCTGAAAATCTGGATTGTTGTAGAATTTTATTACAGACAAAAAAAAACAATTTTCTTCTGGGTTACACTTCTTTCCTTTTCCTTTATAATATAGCAGTTTTATGATGTCACCATAGTAACTTTTTTCTGTCTGATCAATTCACATTAAAACACTTCTGAGTTGTACTACCAGTCAGATGTGTGTTTATTTAGGTGTTTCATTTTTAGAGATCTCATTAAGTTCACAGCTTAGGTTTTTCAACTCAGGGTTTTGTTGATAAATCTTAGACAGAAACTCACTGATTTCTAAAGCTAAGAACACACAGCAGACACAAGAACATCTGTTGAGGCTAAAAGATTTATATTAACAGCAATATGATTCAGAGTTGATATTGGTTCATTTCAAACGATCCCATCGGATCCGATTCAACAACCTACAGTGGATCCAGATCCTCTGGATCCAAACTTCAACCAGTGTCACTCAGACAGAAATTCCTGCTACTGAACAGTGAAGTTTTCCAGATTCTTGGATTTCTTCCAGATCATCAAGTTAAATGAAATCTGTGTCCAAACAAACACGTCAACTAGAATGAATGTCAGATCCATTCACATGGTAGTTTCCTAAAGTTCACCACTGTTGTTTTTCCACATCCAGAGAATCCAAAGGGAACATTCTAGAACATTCTAGACACTGGATGGTCACATGACTTTATTCACAGTCTGTCCACACATTGGACTGGAATGATGGACTGATCCGTGTTCATGACATCACACGTGTGTTGTCTGCTGTGATGGCATTTGGTCGTTTGACTTTATAGTAAAATAAGCCTATTGGGCCTCAATCCAAATGGTGTTTTCCATTATTGAAAAACAATTTTATAGTGGTATTGGTCGATTCGATTAACTTCTCATCTCAGACAGATTGATGTGGTTGGATCGTAGGATTAGAGATGGATTGATCTATTAAGTCCATCCTAAGCATGTTGCTATTGTGTACACAGTTAACAAGCACAAACTCATAAAGGTAGTTGGCTATGAGGACAGTGCTGTAAAGGTGTTTGTGAAATGTCTCTCAGACTGAAAGGAGGAAATGTTTGATCAATGAAAGTGGATGTGTCCATTTTCCCAAGGGAAGGATTTCTTGCTACATCAAGTGGGTTGTATCAAAGTGGATGCAGTGGATGCAACAGAGGGAAGTATGTATTTAAAGAGGATGGAGTCATAAATATATGGATGGATGGGAATTACAGATGAATAAATGGATGGGCGTGTAAGCAGCTTGAAGGTACGGTTGGTGCATGCATTGGACGGATTGAGGGAGGGATGCATGGATGGAAGCATAAGTGGATTAGTAGAAATGAAAGACTGAATGACTGCATTTGATGGAATGAACAGGATTTACATGGGATTTGGAACAAACACAACAGGGTTGTTGTAAGGAAGAATAAATACCATGAACGCATTGGAGAAAGGGATATAAATGATGAATGGCTGCTTTAAGGAAAAAGGGATAAAGGGATAAATGGAAGTTTGGACGGGTGGATGGAAGGTCCTTCGGAGGACTTTTGAGTCTCTCATCAATGCACCAAATCTGGAGGCCTCTCTTGAACTTTGAAAAAGTCTTTTGCAATAGTTTAATTTGGGGTGGGTCTTTAAGAAACACAGCAGCGGCTCTGGCGGTTGAGCAGCTCATCCAATGATCCCAAAGGGTCGTTGGTTCGCCCCCCCCAGCCTTGGGCAAGACACTTCCCCCTCCCTGCCTCCAGTGTGGTTCCACTGTGTGTGAATGTGCATGAATGATGGTGATGGTCAGAGGGGCCGTAGGCGCCAACTGGCAGCCACGCCCCTGTCATCACCAATTTATTATTAATAGTTGAATTGAGACGGCCGTCATTACCTTGTGTTTGGTATCCTGCTAGTTATGTAACTTTCCAGGCTGGTTTTGTTTTTACTAGTTCCAGTTTGTGACCGTCGTTATTGCTAATAACCTTGTTGTGATCCAGGGTATAAATAGCTGTAATTGACTTCCTTAGAGTTCCTTAGAGTATCTTTATGTTTTGCCTTAAACATTAAGTATCATGCCATGTTTGATATCGTCACTACTTCAGCTTTATGACAGTAATATTTTATTTTCATTTTATCATACGGCTTTATCACACTGTAACTAAAATCACACAATCTAATGATTTAAGCAACAATGGTGAAGGTGAAAGTGAAATCCGTGATTTAGGAGACAGACGAAGTTCAGAATCTGTGGGTCAACTGAAGGCGGAAGCGCCAAAGCAGGAAAATGCGAGGTCTGTGAATGGAGAGGCCACGCGTGGGTGTAGAATCAGATTGGCAGAGGTGAAGATATTAAGTAGGGAGAATGGAGAAAGAAAAACTAGAAAAAGCCAGTGAAAACACCAGGAAACGTACGAAGGGATGGATGGTTGCAGAATACTGAAGACTTTCTTGTGGAGAAGCTGCGGAGACACAAGGTAAATGGTGCATACTTATCTAACGTTTGGTTTAAGGCCCAAAGCGCTTTGGAGTCACACACACATTCACACACACATTCACACACACATTCACACACACACGTTCACACACACATTCACACACACATTCACACACACATTCACACACACGTTCACACAGTGACTGCGGCTCCGCTGCCAAACACTGGCACCAACCTGTAACCACCAGGAGCACCGTGGGTAAGGTGGGAACAGTACCTGCGATCCTCGGATCAGAGCTTGATTGCTCCACCACGGCCGCCCCACATGACTTACATGACTTGAACAGAGCTGAGTGTAGACCAGACAATTTGCCTTAAATTTACAAATCTACAAATTATTGCTATCTTTTAAAAGCTGAGTTGAAAAGAGCGCGGTTGGATCCTATCAGGCCAGTCGAGCTGTGGCTTCTATAGTTAGTTTAAATTCAGCCTAAAGTCACTTTTTTGAGTTCTTTTGTTTTACAGACCTACTACAAATGAAATCGTGTTTTTGGTGTTTCAATCTGTTCTTGTGACATTATCTGATTAAAGGAGGTCATAAAAAAAAAAAGAAAATTAAGCTTAAAATTGCATTTCTGATGAATTCTTTATTTACATGGTTGTGAATCAGGAGCAGACAAAAAAATGCAGTTTGAAAAAGATTGTATCTGTGATGTAGAAATACGTTGGGCGGGGCACAAGCGCCCCCCTCCACACCTCTTTTGACAACCAGGTCCATGACTAGATCAAAAGTGTTTTCAATATTAGGTTGGGGGTGTAAGCTAGTGGGACAGTGCATAAACAGAGAGCTCTCACCAACAAGTCCCACCCACGACTCACAGACTCATTTCTAATGACCGACTGCTGCTCATGGCTCAAAAGATGATCAGAGGGGGTCTTTACATTTTTTATGGCTTGACTCCTGTTACCTTAATGGACCCAAACACCCCCACTAGAACACTCAGCTCCAGCGTCCCTCAGTCTGAATGATACTTAAGAAATGCTGCTGCTTTTTCTGTCGCCTCCTCAGTGTAAAAACCACTTCTGCTGTGTTCTGAGGAAGCATGTTTACTTCCTGTTTTCACTTTCATTCTGGAGTGTCAATGTGCTTTTAACACCATGAAATACGTCGTATTTGTAGCCTTTAAAGGCTGGTTGGTTCCTTTGTTGTGTTGGGCTGATTGGGATGGATGTGTGACCGGCTGAAGGTGTTTGGGAGAACGTGTTGGACAGATGCTTGATCAGACGCTGGATGGGTGTCAGGGACGTTTTTGGTTGTGTTTCTGGTGCTCAGTAACCCAGCAATGCCTGTGTTGAAGTTTCTGAGCGTTTCTGGAGAACTAAATGACTTTACATCAGAGATTTTCTCTTCTGTATCAACTTTTTGATCTTTTTGTGGTGTCTGTCTTAGCAGCATCAAACATTTGGGCCTCGTGGTTAAAGCCTCAGTTGTGCTCCTGCCTCTCCTGTCTGTTTTTTTGCTCATGCAGACTCTCTTTGTGAGCGTTAATGACCACAGAAAATTAGTGAGGTTTTTTTTTCATCAAGTTACGATTAAGTTGTCTATCTAGCATAATTTGTCTGAGGAGTACGGTGGATTCCTGCAGTGCAGCTGTAATTTGGACACTCCACAAGCTTCTTCCAGCTCACCTTGGGCTGTGAAAACAGTCCTAATTGGTTCAGGTATCATTCCAGCTCGGATTGGAAGCAGCTGACTTCTCAAGGACGAGACGTGCAGCTGCTTTTTAATAATTTTGCTTTCCTCCATCTCCTTCATCTCCTTTCTGTGTGACTTTTCACTAACATCCAAATGATACTGATGGAGTTAGAATTAGTGGAACACAGCAGCTCTGCTGGTTATAAAAGATGATTGGTCTGCGGCTTCCCCCTTCGTGATGAGTGCCAGGGCTCTGCCGGCCTGCTCCCTTTACAACCTTTTCTAGGCCAAATGAACCATGACGCCTCCACCAAATAATTAATTTCTCATCCCGCTCTCCTCCTCATCTCTCTATCTGCTCTGAACTCTTGGCTTATAGATTTCACAGTTCAGGGAAGATACAGGGAATGAAACTGTAATGGGCTTGTGTTGTAGTTTGTTGTCCCAGAATAAGGGGATAAAAAATGGAACTAGGACATATGGAAACAGCTCTCTGTTTCTTTTCTCCCTTCATTCCTTGCTAATTCTTTCCCCTCCACCCCTTTCTTCATTCTGGTGTGCATAATAAGAGTGCAGCACCGACTCGGTATGCTAAAGACAATTCTTAAACAAGTCTGTTGTGACTTTGCTCTGCAGAAAGTTTGATTAAGCATTGTGAAGTTGGTAAGATTTGTGTGTGCATCAGCTTTTAGACCTCCTCTCAGACTGTAACCTCCTGCAGGAGGTGCAGGGGGGGTAAAAAGGCAGCGGCGTGAGGACTCTTGACTGTATGCAGTGATGCGTGATGGAGTTAACTCGAGGCTGGGAGTGCTTTAGCTCCCTGTCTGTCTGGTCCTCATATGTGACTAGAGAAGTGTTTTTGTCTGTCTGCGTTGGTTACTGGTCACCAACTTTCACCTCCTAAATCTCTGGATTCCATTGTGGGTTTGAACGGGTAAAACGCCACATAGGGGTGTGACGATGACCGCACTTTTTTGTTGTTGTTGAAAGTTCAGCATATAGTGCGTGATTGGAACTATAATAAACACATGAAACACATTCATCTTTGCTGATAATTGACTTTTCTGCTAGTCCTGTGTTCAGACTGTCCAACAGCTGAGCAAACAGATGAGAGCTGAAAACCTGTTGTGTTATATTTTGTATTTTATTGTTTGACTGTTACAACAGAGGTTATGAATCTTTTGACACACTAGGTCAGGGGTGTCAAACTCATTTTCACAGAGGGCCACATCAGCATAGCGGCTGTCCTCAAAGGGCCAGGTATAACTTATACATGTAACTAAATGTAATGAAAAATAAACAACTACTCCTTAATGTAAATTACTCATTATTTATTTATTATGACTGTTTAAAGTGACTATTACAGTTGCATAGAAAACATATGTTTACTTGTTACTTTAGCATAAATCCTTTTAAATTTGATTCTGTCTGGTTAAATTATATTGACAGTGTTTAAGTCATAATGTATAGTTGCCCAATCCCATATTTCAAGTCCGATTCCCCCTAGATGAATAAATACACACCTATTTTATATTTTAAGAAATTAAAACATTTATGCTCTTGAGGGCCACATAAAATGACATGAAGGGCCACATTTGGCCCCCGGGCCTTGAGTTTGACACATGTGCACTAGGTGTATATTTGAAGAAACCCCTTTTGTAATTTAGGCTAAACTTTATTGATCTTACTGATATTGTAACAGTTTTTTTTGTTGGACCGGATGGAAAGGAAAGGGACGAAGTAATACAAATCTAGAAGGGGCGGGGCCTGTCCACACAGATTCAAATGTTATAAACATACCTGTTGGCTCCAAAAATGTTCACATCATCACAAGCTCTTGACTCATTTCTTCATGAGTTTTTATATCATTTATATGGTTTATAATATTTGGTTCAGGAAAATGCCATAACCAATATTCATTTATTTAAATCAAATAGACATGTAAATAATGTTTAGACTAGATTCAGCTTCATTATTGTCACACATGCACAGGTGCAAGGTAACACAGTGTCTAACCAGAGTGCAACAGGCAGGAAATGCAGGATATAAACATATAATAAATATAAGTTAAATATGCATATAGGTATGAATACAAATGACAGGCTAGTGCTACTATAAACGGTGTAACTTTACAGATTAAGATAAGTATATATTTGCATTTAAGAACCGTCAGTGGGCGGGGTGAGTGGAGTCTTTCAGCATGTGCCCGGCGCTGGCAGTGTTTCTTATAGATGACCTGGTAGTGGAGATCCTATGAAGCATTGGGCGGTTTTCCCCTTTCTTACAGTCTTTGGCAGAGTAGCTCCGTACCAGACTGTCACACAGTTGGTTAGGATGCTCTCTATTGTGCAACTGTAGAAGTTTGCCAGAATGGCCTTGGAAAGGCGGTTCCTGCTAAGTGTTCTTCAGAAGAACAGCCGCCGGTGAGCCTTCTTGACCAGGCTGGAGGTGTTGATGGTCCAAGAAAAGTTAAAAGAGGAAAGTCTGCAAAAACAAGGTTACTCAAAAAGAAGGCTATGCACTGGTCACCTACAGGCCGGGTCACTCAGCCCCTACGTACGTTTTGTGCATATTGCATGGATGAAAATTGGTCAGACATGAATATAAGTGGGAAAAAGTGGGAATTTTTCACAGACGGATCACAGATTTACCACATTAAAACCACGGAGGAAGTAAAAAATAAACCTTGCAAAGAACATAGAACATCAACTTTGCGTGATTATTGCGCTGTTTTAATGTAATTTATTAGTGATTCGTGAGTCAATTACATCATTTTAATGTGAAATGTGAGGCGTGTACACAGATCAAAGGAATATATCAATGGTGAGAAAAGTCCACTAAACATATGTGGAATGTTCATGGAAAGTCACAGATTTGTGCCTTTCCATTACCATTCCATGCATGTGCAGATTTGCACATGCATCTTGCAAAACTCACGCACAATTGCATAAGATTTACGTAACAGTTGTGTATAAACTACTTAAAATACGTAATTCTCTGTAATTCTCAACTGACCAAAGATTTTGAACAGCTCAGAATACCAAATTCACCTTCGACGAACATCTACACACTTATGAACGCAAGAAACACTCCATACATGAAAATGTGCAAAATGTACACAGTGGCACATAAGAACAAACCTAAAGTGACATTGAAAGTTTATTTCTGGCAGTTCAATGTCTATGATTGCACAGTTGGCACTGTCAGCTCACAACAAAAATGTCCTGGTTCAAATCCCAACCAGGTTCATTTACCCCACTGCAGCTAGGATAGGCTCCAGCAACCTTGTGTCCCTAACAGAAGATATATGGATGGATGGATGGATGGATGGATGGATGGATGGATGATGGATGGATGATCGATGGATGGATGATGGATGGATGATGGATGGATGGATGGATGGATGGATGGATGATGGATGAATGGATGGATGATGGATGGATGGATGGATGGATGGATGGATGCATGGATGGATGGATGATGGATGGATGGATGGATGGATGGATGGATGCATGCATGGATGGATGGATGGATGATGGATGGATGGATGGATGGATGATGGATGGATGGATGGATGGATGGATGGATGGATGGATGGATGGATGGATGATGGATGGATGGATGGATGGATGATGGATGGATGGATGAATGGATGGATGGATGGATGATGGATGGATGGATGGATGGATGGATGGATGATGGATGGATGGATGAATGGATGGATGGATGGATGGATGAATGGATGGATGGAGGTGTTATTCGGTGTACTTAGTACTTTGTGCTCTTCTGTTAGTCCTTTATGACGCTATGTTGACAAACCAACCTAGCAACGCATCACAAGGACATGAACCAGTGAAGATCTCTGTACTACTGAGAGATTTAAACATTTTTTGAAATACTAGAAGTCAGAAAATCCAAAAAAGATTTACAAAAGCATGTAAGACAGTCTTTCATGTAATTCAACTTTGGAGTCATGAAAGGGCTTCGAGACCCTTCCGGGGAGACATTCATGAATACAGAAGTATGCCAGATCTGAGGGAAGACCTCAGAGCCTGTGCCTCCAATGGCAAAATCCTCTCACTCTCATCAAACCCTCATTGCGCCCTTTCCTCTCAATAATCAGCACTTTTCATGAACTTAAGCAGCTCTGTGACTCCTCACTCTAATGTGAAATTAGAGAAAAAAGGCGCTAATGGCGGCTCGGCTGTCCGCCGCGCCTCAGACGCACAAAATAACAGATTTAAATTAGGATGTCAGTCCTCTTACTACAGATGGCTTCATTGGTTTTCTGATCTGCTTTGTTCAAACTGTTCCCAGCCCTAAAACCTCCTCAGTTCAGAGACAGAGCATTTCTTTCTTTGAAAGAGGATTGAAACCAAAATATGACCAAACAAAAGAACATGTGACACTTTGGCTACGTTCACACTGCAGGGCTTAATGCTCAATTCGGATTTTTTGAAAAAATCCGATTTTTTTGCAAGACCGTTCACATTTCCAAGTAAATTCGTACTTTTGTGGTCTCCAGTGTGACCGTGACACGACCCAAACGAGACCCGCCTGGGCAGAAGAGTACTCAACGGTGAACGACGTCACTCATTTTTGGAGCCAACGTTAACAATGGATGTCAACAACAGTGATGTCAACAGCGGAGCTCTTTTTGTAATATTAAATTTATTTTCACGAAGGAGCAGCACAATTACAATCTACTCATTTTAAGAAGGCAGTGGAGCCGGGATCGTCTGGACCCACTGTAGTGGAATAGGAATGGAGTGTGTTGGGCCCGCGTGCCCGTGTGTGTGTGTGTGTGTGTGTGTGTGTGTGTGCGTCAGAGACAGAAGGGCGCGTGCTGCGATGGAGAATGGGGGGGGGGCAGTGTGGGCGCGCATTCCTGTTGTGTGTTACGGAGGAAGGAGGACGGTAAGAAGAGAAGGTTTCCCCCAGAATAAATGCTATGGGCTCTTTATTAATCCGTTCTGGAGAATCTAATGATCAGAACAGGGAGGAGGAGGAGGATCGCCTTGGGTCCCCAGTGCTTCTGAGGACGGTCGGAAAGGGGAGAAAGAAAAAAAAGTCATTGTGGGGAAGGTTCAACGCCACGCTCGGCCATTTAGCTGGAAATGTTTTAGAAAAACCGCCCGGTTGCGATAAGAGCCCTGGAGTTTGTCCTGAATAGAGCGATCACCCCAAATATGAATCCAATCGGTGACCTGCTTCCCTTCCACTGACTGATCTCAGCAGCATCGTCCACCATGGTTGTTGTTTACGTTCTCGTTCCCGCCTACTTCAACTCAGAATGATGACGTTTGTAGCGTGTCGATGACGTACGGTTCGGAATCAAGTCGCCTGGCCGGTCAGACGGCGGCCGCAATTGAAAAGATCGGATACGTATCGGAATCAGGCCGGCAAACCCACGGGGCCTGGGTCGCATTTGAAAAGATCGGATCTGTGTCATTCAGACTGTCATGAAAAGATCGGAATTGTCCGCATAGGGGCAAAAAAATCGGAATTGGGTTGTTTCAGCCTGCAGTGTGAACGTAGCCTTTGTATGACATGTTTCCAGCAGAGTTTGTATCCTAAAAGTACACATACTAAAACACACCACAAGTCACTCACAACCAAACAGGTTTGATACTTGCTGTGAATGTCCCTGTCAAGACCAAAGGAAACACATGACGGGGAACAATGACTTACTGATGTGTTTAGACTGACTGTCTTCATACATGTTGAAGATTCTCATTTATGCAGATGACATCTTGAAGTTGAGTCGTTGCATCTGGACTTATTGGCTTCTGTTCCAACAACTTTTCACTGCAAAACAAAGGCTTCAAGAAGAAAAGTCATTCAGTCCAGATGTCTTGACTGGTCTGCAACATTTTTGGGATGTCAGCAGGTATGGCATCTCCCCATCTGCAGCTGTCTCACCAAGACCCACACAGAGCTCTCCAAACCTCAACCAATTCCTTACAAGCAGAGGTCTGATCAGTCAAAACGGCATTTATCAAGGGCCTTTCAAACGTGAAAGTGTTGCAATCAGACTCATCGAGGGTGACCACCTGCTGACTCACATTTAAAAAACAAACTTCACGCAAAAAAGATGATGAGGAGTGATTAACATGCAGGTAAGAGTATCAGTGATTAAACAAACAAAGACAATCCAAACCTCCTGAGTCGCAGCAAATGCTCGTTTTAGCCCACAGCCAGTGTAACACTGGCAGACCCCCCCGCCCCTAAACGCTTGTTGACAGCCATAATCTGAGGCGCACAGAAGATAATTGGAGTTTTTCCTGAACTGCTTGTGCAGCTTTTAAATGTTGCAGCCGCTGGCGAACATGACTCATCCGCACAAAGGAAAAACTGGATTTAAGGAGAAAGATAAGCCCCCCCCGCAACCAACTGCTAATTCAGCATTTTGCAGCATTTCAAATGAAAGTGATAGACTGAAACACACAGAGGAGGTCATTTCCCCCTAATCCCGCCTCTCAATACCCCCGTGCTAAAGATATTACAGCTCACGTACGGGAAAGTGATCCTGTCATCCATGATTTCTAGATATGCTGCACCTGTGCCACTTATTACAGAGCTCCTGTGGTTTCCCCTCAAAGCCAGACTGTTTTTAGACTTCATAAATCACCAGTATAAGCTTGTTGTTCTGCTTTTCTTCTCAGAGATTTGTTGGTGTTTGTGCTGCTGAGCTTAGAGACATGCGAGTCTCACTGCTCTTGTTGTGTTTTGTGGACTTGTGGCTCATTTATTGAGCTGCAACGGAGTTTGCATGTTCTCCCCGTGCATGCATGGGTTTTCTCCGGGATCTCCGGCTTCCTCCCACCATCCAAAAACATGCTTCATAGGTTGATTGGCAACTCTAAATTGTCCCTAGGTGTGAGAGTGAGTGGGTGTGTGATTGAGGACATTCCACCCTGTGACAGACTGGTGACCTGTCCAGGATGTCCCCTGCCTTCGCCCAAGTGGCCGCGATAGGCTCCAGCAGCCCCGTGACCCCGAAAGGGAAAAACGGAATAGAAAATGAATGAATGAATGAATGAATGGATGAATGAATGAATGAACTTTTCAAAATAGAAGACTGGAGTTTGCTTTTCCCGTTAAATCTCTTGAGATGGGAGACAGACTCAACCTTCATGTGGAGAACGTGACGTCTTGCAGATCCTTCACTGAGGTGTTCAGGAATGCTGAGCAGCAGCTGACTCCCACGGGTGCCCCTCTTCATGTCTCAGAAAAGCTTCCAGATTATTGGAAATCAAGCAGAATTGACCATTTTTTTTCAAACAATTTCAACCACTATGTGGTCCTAGTCATAAGCTGTTAGCCCCAGAGAGGAGAGAACTGTCTTTTGTCCTGGTTTACTTCGTTTAACATGAACATTACAAAAAAAGCAACAACCATGCACTGCTGTTAAAAGTCTTGAGAGACCCATGTATTTTTTTTACACTTAAGAAAACCAGCAAATTCCAACATTATTTGCAACGCCGAAAAAAAAGATCAAAGCAGCTAAAACAGATATTATACCACTACAGTTAGCCACTATAGCATCTTCACAAAACATTCAACGTTGTTTGCAGAAACAGACTGACTTTAGTGTTAATCCATAGATAAGGTGTACTGTTGTTTATAAAAAAAATGAGGCTCATAGAGCAGAAAATACGGTCATTGTGTAAATTCATTCCGTCTGTCTTAAAACACTGAGACACAATGTCTGCCTCCGGTTTTACCAAAAAAAGACCTAAAGATTGCCGTCATCAATGTCGCCATCAATGATGCATCTGCAGAAACTGGCAGAAGATAAGCAACACATAGTGGTCGTCCATGATTTTCAACCCCTTCCAGACTCTGAAATGGAGTGTGGTCCACCATGTTCTGCAGAATCGCAGACACTTTCTGTGAGCAGCAGCGGCTCTGTGGCTATGTCTCTTCTGCCATAAAGACACGGCAGGTAGCTCTCACAGGTTTCGAAAATATGCCAAACTCTATGGGTTTGTGAGGTTTGGTCTCTGCTGGGCTCCTCTATCCTGTCCTGCAAATGCCAGTCCCTCCGCTCCACCACAGCAGTCCCACTGCAGGGATGGTTCAGAATTCCCACAAGTTCATGAATGATTTATTTCCAACATAAGCAGCTGGCAGCCTGGTAAACAGGCTTTTTTTCCTCACACATATCACCTTCAGCTTTTAGCAGCAGAGCAGGAAACAGATGAGTTCTCTTACATCCAATCAGAACAGGATTAGACTCACCTGTCTCTCAGGTGTCAGCTCTTTCTTCCATGAATGCTATTGTCTCTTCTCTCCCATCCTGGAGTTACCATGGATTTTTATTTAATGGTTTACAGCGGGCAAAATAAGTATTGAACACGTCAACATTTCTCTCAAAAAACATATTTCTAATCGAATTGACATGAAATTTTCACCAGATGTCGGCATCAACCCAAGTAATGCACACATAGAAAGAAATCCAAACATTTATGTCCATAAATGAAGTTATGTGTAATAAAGTGAAATGGCGAAGGAAAAGAAGAAAAGGAGGGGTAAAAAGGTCTGGCAAGCCAAGAAAGCAGCTGGAGTTTGTCAGTATTCAGAAGGTTAACCTGCCCCCTATTAGTGCATAGTAATACCAGCTGGTATGGTCCTGATTGATGCCTTTTAAAAAGGTTTCTCACCAGCAAAGTGTTAGACAAGAAGCATTGCATGATGGGTAAAAGCAAAGAGCTGTCCAAAGACCTACGCAACCTTATTGTTGCAAAACACACTGAAGGCATTGGTTCCAGGCGCATTTCTAAACTTCTGAAAGTTCCAGTGAGTACCATTGGGGCCATCATCCAGAAGTGGAACGAACACGGCATTACCATAAACCAGCCACGGCCAGGTGCTCCTCGCAAGATTTCAGACAGAGGAGTCAGAACAATCATCAGAAGGGTTCTCCAACATCCCAGGACCACTCGTGGAGAGCTTCAGAAAGACCTGGAATCAGCAGGTACCGTTGTTTCAAAGAAAACAATAAGTAATGCACTCAACCGCCATGGGCTCCATGCACGCACACCACGCAAGACTCCATTTTTGAAGAAGAAGCATGTTGAAGCTCGTTTGGAGTTTGCTACACAACATTTGGATAAACCCATGACCTTCTGGGAGAAGATACTCTGGTCAGATGAGACCAAAATTGAACTCTTCGGATGTCATAAGACACAACATGTTTGGAGGAAAAATGGCACCGCACATCACCCCCAAAACACCATACCAACAGTCAAGTTTGGAGGTGGGAGCATCATGGCGTGGGCCTGTTTCTCAGCATGTGGTACTGGTAGACTTCTTATCATTGAAGGAATAATGACTGGAGAAAAGCATGGAGACATTCTTGATCAGAATCTGCCGTCATCTGCCAGGCTGCTGACGATGAAAAGAGGGTGGATCTTTCAGCAAGACAACCATCCCAAGCACACAGCCAAGGTAACACTCAACTGGTTGAAGAAAAAGAAAAGAAAGCTGCTAGAATGGCCCAGTCAATCACCAGACTTGAATCCAATTGAAAATCTTTGGAAAGAACTGAAGATCCGGGTTCACAGAAGAGAGCCCCGGAACCTTGAAGATTTGAAGGCAGTTTGTGTGGATGAATGGGCCAAAATCACACCTGAGCAATGGATTCCACTGGTTTCTCCATACAGGAGGCGTCTTGAGGCTGTAATCACCAACAAAGGTTTTGCACTAAGTATTAAATAAATTTCAGTAAGCGTGTTCAATACGTATTCCCTGTGCCATTTCACTTTATTACACATAACTTCATTTATGGACATAAATGTTTGGATTTCTTTCTATGTGTGCATTACTTGGGTTGATGCCGACATCTGGTGAAAATTTCATGTCAATAGCTGATTAGAAATATGTTTTTTGAGAGAAATGTTGACGTGTTCAAGACTTATTTTCCCCGCTGTATTTCAGGTTATATTCTCCAATGTTTTGGTTCTCAGTATGAAACTTTTCAGTCAAATGTTCCACCTTTATGCTGCCAATGGTCCAGGTTGAATGGTTGGTTGGTGTCAGTAATGGCACAATGATGCAGCTTTGATTCTTGTTACCTTCATCCAGAGTTTGATGGGAGAATCTGAGCATTTTCACTGCTTTTCTATTAAAAATGCTGCTACTTTTCCCAGCATGCATTGGTTTGAGTTGAATTTTGATTACCGATACCTCAAAATACAACACTACAGTAGGTAGGCAATGGTGCTGGATCTGTTTTTTTCAGTAAATCTACCAGGTGAAACCTTCACGGTCTTGGTATCTGGGTTTATCTTAAAGCCATAAAGAATGATAAAAAGTCTGGGAAAGCTTCAAGCAGGTCCAGTCTGTTTCTGAAAATATCCAGTCACTTCCCCTCCAGACCATAAAACAACGGACGTGTTTGTCCTGTCACTCAGTGGCCTGGAGTCTGGTGACGCTGCAGCTCTAGACAGCGTGAGGTGAGATCAGGTTCATTTCATGCTCCATATTTCATTTAATAGATTTATCTGTCGTCATTTTTCCTTTTCACCTCTGCAACATCATGATGGGCCACGACTTCCTGTGATGAAGATGCTTCTTCTTCATCATTCAGATCATTTCATGTCAAACGTCTTGCAGGTCAGTTTTTACTGTGGTGCTGGGAGTTCGAATCAGATGAAGGGCGACTCACAGCGCTCTGGACCTTATGTGTGGTGAAGGGAACTGCAGTGGCCTCTGGAATTAAACCAGCAAGTTTCTCTGAAACTTTCTTTATCTAAAATAACCTTTTAAGTTGTTTGACTTAAATACCTTAGCATTGCTGTGAAGCAGACTTTTCAGCTGTCTTACACTTTTTCAGCCAGTTTGAACAAAGTGTGTCGTTGTGTGTATCTTGTGTTGCTGTTTTTTCATTTCATTTATTTCTCATCATTTCATGTTTTTTCATGTTTTACACCTATCTTAATTTTGAGTATGTGTTTGTTAGTTTGTTTGTTGTGCATCGAGTCAGATGGGTTTATTGAAGTGGACCAGCAGCTGCAGGAAGTTCTATCAGAACTGGAGCTTCTGCTCTGCCTTCATCTCTCTATAACTCAATCTCTATATCTGACTTTCTTCTTTTTTTTCATTTTCTTTTAATAAACCAAATAAACACATAAAGATGAAGAGATCATCTGTGATCTCACTAAATGAAAGGCTCCCTACCCCTACATGTATCCATTTATCTAAACAGAGAGTCATAGAAAATTAGTGTCCTTAAATTTGGACCTTACCACTACTCGATGACGTTGTTATTGGTCATCTACATTATCGTATAGCTGCCAGCACTCTCTAAATGCATAACATCAGTTTCATAACTAAAAGTTCTGCAAAAACAAAAACTCTTTTCTTCTATCTAAAAGTAAACCTGAAGAAATTTCTCCTCCATGTCACAGCGCGATTGGGATCACCCTACCGGTGGAAGGATGTCCAGCCCAAAGTCACAACGGCTCCTCCTTAGAAAAACCCTTTCAGACACCACTACAGCTCCAAATGCCCCTTTTGGAGCAATAGGGAGGGTCCAGAGGGGTAGGGAAGCAATTAACCTTTTTGCTCTGTGCTTTTCTAGCTCTTTTTTTATTCTTCCCCATCAAATGTTTTAAATTTAACTGTAACAAACAATCTGGATTTCATTTTAGATCTTAAGGGTGTTTGTTTCTTTTTAGCAGGATGGGGCGGGGTGATGTTGCTATGGTCAGTTTAGTTGCTATCTTATTCTCTCAGAGCATATTTATCTGCTGTGAACTTCATCCTAACCTCCTCACTAAAGCTGCAGCTTGTCAACAGCACTAATAAGTTTTCTATGCTGTCCCGACCAGAACCATTCAAACTGTTAGGGGGTGGGGCCAAGGCAACACGGGAAGTTGTGTTTCATCTGTGAGACAACTGAACAGGACTTACTGAACTCTAGCGATGAGGATGTCACTCATCTTCCTCACCTGGATATGTGGGAATTCTGATACCAGTTTTCTTTGATCGAATTCATCTTTGAAACTTTTTTTGTAAAAAGTTCCCCTGAAGGAGACTAAGGATGTGTTCAGACTGGATACACTTGGCTCGCATAAATTGAACCAGAGTTTGTTCCAAACGATAATCTGGAACAAATTTTCAGTCCAAATACATCCATGTCACGTTAAAACGTACCTTGTAGTTTTTCCTTAGTAGGTTTCTCTGAAAAGCCATGGCATAACACCACAATGATGAAACTCAGCAACTCATTGAAATGTGGTTGGATGAATTCAGGCTCATTAAAACAACTTTTAACGTGATACAGATTGCTTCTCACTGTTTTCCCAACAATCTATATGTTATAAACACTTATCAGGGTATGCTTATACCCAACGCCTCCTTGCCAATAACTGCCTCGCAGCACGCCTCCACTGTACCAAAGTAACAAGTCAAAAGTTTTGTTCCCGTTGTTCAAAACTGGTAATCGACATATAAAGTTTTAATAAGTTCTGACTGTACTGCACTCTCTCTCTCTCTCACACACACACACACACACACATGGATGCGCACATGCAGACATGCAATCACGCCATTCATGTACTGAACCTTCCCTTTCTATCTGTCCCTGTTCCTCTGCAGGAAAATGTATTGCTATTTCATTTCTGCGAGCTTTAGATTTGATTCCAGACGTTTACATTTCTCAAACACATCCTGTCCGTCAAACACCCAGAGCGTTTTGTCTCTGCCCTTTGTGGTATACACAAAGAGTTTCCCATGCTTTCGTGAGAATCTGTTTGGCTGAAGAGTGGCCAGTCTTCCATTTGCCTCGTTCTCCACGAGGTCCAACTTCCCCCTGAGGTCCAGAACCCTGTCGTCAGAACCGGCCCGTGAGGCAAAGCACGCAGGCACCAGCGCAGGAGGGCTCATCACAGAGGATTAGCTCTTATTAGAGATGAGTGCGTACCATAATGCACCACAGGTGGCTGGTTGAACAACCCGCCAGCATTTGGCCCAGTGACCGAAAAGGATGGAGAGCCAATTATTGCCACATTCAAACTATGGCTGTGGCCGGCTGCTCACCAGAGCTCAAACCCTGAGCTGTTGAAGGTGGTGGAGGGGTCATCAGCAGCACGACATGTTCACTGTCAATAATTGATTCTGGGATGATGCACTGCTTTATGATAATGGAGCCTCACCTGATTCCAGAGGTTGACTGAAGACACATACCCTGATGAGATTATACATATTTAAATATATATATATATATATATATATATATATATATATATATATATATATATATATATATATATATATATATATATATATATGGGGAAATTGTCACATCACTCAGTTCACTTTCATGGATATTTAATGTTGTAGAAACAAATTTAGACCAGACAGGGAAATGCTCAGAGGCACTTCAGTGTAGTCTGGTTCCTGCCAGGCTCACAGGAGGGTGACATGAAGAAAACTGCTTTTAAATTCAGGAGTGAATAAGCAAAAGCTCTCTTTAAAAACATAAGCAGCATGTTCTGCTGGAGTGATGTTTGCCACCTCTCTATAGAAAACTAATGAAAAACCTTGATTTATTTTTGCATTTTCTAAAAGGTTTTTAACAGTTTAGACTCAAAGTAGAGGCTGCTTTTAAAAACAAACTTCCTATTGAGACAGCATGCTGTTTTATCTACAACTTCCCAAAACCAAAGTGGACACGGCTGTTGCAGCGTTATATGAGCACAGAAACCCTTAGTTGGCTACATTTCTCTCTTGTTGGGAACTACTAATGCTTCCATCCAAATAATATAGTGTCACAGATGGGGATAAATACAATGGGGGTTCCACATAGTTTAATTCTGGGGCCTTAGTTGTTCATCATACATAGGAACAGTCAATGATAATCCCAAAAGTCAAATATATGCCGATGACACAGTTATTTACTTATGCAATGAACCCAGATTGTGGTTTCAAAAGATATAATTAGTAAATTGTTGAGTGACTTATTTAAAATAAAAAATGTATTGGAACCTTTGACTTTTTTTTTCTTGAACTACATTTAAAGGCTTTAGATGACAGTCCTCAAGAAAGTCTTAGTCACAACTGCCCTGATGGTTGGACACAAGGTGTCAAAATATCAAGGTCATAGACCACTTGGTGGAGGCAACAGGTCATAGTGAACACTTAGAAAACATATAAGGGTAAATAATGATGAAGCGGGTGAGATGTAGGCGTGTTGTATGGATATTTCATTTGTTCCAGCCCCAAAAAACCAGCATGCTGTTCAAGGGACCCATTAGTGCTTTTCATACATGTGTGCTACCTGACAGCAGCCTGGATGTTAAAAAAGAGAAAATTAAACAGTCAGTGGACATCCGACGGCACTTATGGGTCATGTGTACACTCTGTGCATGTGGCATTCACGCACTGTCAGGAAGGAGCCCATTGAGACTATTGTTGTAAATTTTGGGCCATACAAATAAATTGAATTGAGCTAGTACTTGCACCCTGTATTTGTAGAATTTGTATTTGTAAAATTAATGTTTTGCTTTTAAATGAAACTAATCAAACAGTTAAGCATTCTGTTTTATTAATGTTCTCTTTTAAGACTTGAAAGCTTTTGCTTTGAATCATCTTCCTTCAGTTCATCTATTATGTTTAAAGTATAATAGGAAATAAACAGTAAAATCTAAACAACCTGCTGATAATGATTACACAATTCTGTTGTGAGCAACAGTGTTCAAATTTGACAAATACAACTATTAGGATTATATAGTGATATAGGTTGTCATTGCCCAACATGAAAAATAAAACTATATCGTGATATAAAACATTTCTATGGACCACCCCTTCTTTCAGATACTTAAAATATGACACACACAACAATGGTACGTTCCATTTTCATGGCCTTCCCTTCATGAACTTCAAGGGAACTTCCCCTAAAGAAGTGGCCGCTCCTCTGTATGACCCCCCCACAGACCCAGACATCCCCAAAACCTGCAGCATGGTGAATGTGACAAAGCCTTCAGCATGAACTCTTGTGGTTTTCTGAGACGGAACTTTTTCCATTTCTATTTGGGTCGTATGTTATTTTGTTCATTTGATCTCTCCTCCTTAGTGGCAGCTGAACAGTCAAACCTGGCTTTACTGAAAGTCACAGAACTTTGAGGCTGCTCTGTTGAAGCCAGAACTCAAAGGTTTGGGCTGTGCCTCACGGTCCGGCAGAGCGGCTCCCTGTGGTGAGGGTGACCCTCCTAAATGAGAGGTCAGCAGCGCTGGCAGCATCAAGCGACTGCGACCGCAGTGTCCTGCCACACTAAGTTATCATCTCACAGCAGAAATAACAGCGAGGGAGGCCTTCCAAGCAGCAGCAGGGCTGCAGGTGGGGGCTGAGCCAGGCAGGTGGATGTGGCAGAAGCTGCATCTGACAGAGGAGTGAGACAAGAGCTGCTGGAGTTTCCAGCAGGAAAAAGTGCTTTCTTCAGGGAAAGTTTCTAAGTGCTTATCGTGAGACAAAGCTCCGGCTCCTCTTTTATCATTTATTTTACCTGTGAGGCAGAATCAGAAATGACACATCTCTGAGGAGGTTGGGCTGAGTGTGAGAGGGCAGCTTCACAGCCAGAAATGCAATCTGGAGATCACTGTCCCGCTCCAACAACCAGCAGAGTTCAAACTTCAGATCTTCAGTTGACTAAAAAGTTCAGACGGTTCTCAGCGGAGCGTGCTGCACTGACTCTTCACTTTGGGGATGTGGACAGTCAGGCTGCTCCCTTAACACCTCTGGATCAATAAGACCCATTTAATCTTGTGTTTGACCCTCTTTCATGCTAACTAAAGATTCTTGTCTATGTCACTACAGCGGCTTTTAATTCTTGGTCGAAATATCTCATTTTTTATGATGACTAACTCCCTGATTTATGTTTCGAAATCACTTTAAATGGGATTGTTGACGGGGTAAGTTCTTTTTTTTTTTTGTTGACGCAGTAAATTCTGCCGTGGACTTTGGTGTTTGTGGGGTAAATGTATTGGGAAGTATTCCCAAGGGAAGTGTGAGCTACACATACTTGGTGTACAGGTGGTGCTGTCGTACGGTGTGCTTTCAATGCTATTGAGCCATAACCGTAAAAAAAGGCACATGGACATGTTTGCTCTATGGTTCTTTGATATTTTGATATTTTATGCTGACCTCAGAGTCCCTCACAGGTCGGCCCATTTTTCGCCTGCAGACAGCCCGGATCCACCCATAAGGGCAGGTCTGACTAAGGTGTTTAAGTTCTTCTGAAGGTTCAGCTCATCTCAGTCGATCCTCACCGTGACTCTGTTCCTCGACTCCTACAGGGATCCTACCTTTGTCTCAGGACGCTTTCTTCTGCTTGAGCTGCACAGAGTTGTTTCTGAGTCTGAATGTGACGCTAATGCACAATGTAAGCGTTCACAACATCCAGGCTTTTGTCACAGTACAGCACCACAGTCTACCTCTATCCGATTCGCCCCGCCTGACCCAGCAGTCCCGCCATGGCGCCTGCTGCGGGGTCCGAGGCTCCCGCCGGAGGGATCCGAGCCCACTCGGGCAGCAGTGTTGTCCTGAAGCACACGCTTCTGAGCCCTGCCCACAGCAAAGGGGTCACCGTTCGCTCAGCTTTAGAAATGTTATGCTCCCCCAACACGGTTTACAGCAGAGCATGAAGCGCCATCGTCGCTGCTTTCTGTGTTCATATATGTCCTAATTATGTATTACTGCAAAAATAAGATCATTTCACACGACAAAGCTATGTCCTCACAAAGATCTGCCTCCATACTCTTACTGTGTTTTTGAGTTACTAATACATAAACGTAGTATTTTTGAAGATATAGTATAAGTTGTCAACTTTGATGTCTAACTTAAAGGGACCTTGGTGATCATATACACACACACACACACATATATGTGTGTGTGTGTATATGTATATTGTCACCTCAAAAGTAGCTCGCACACCAAAAAAGTGTGGATTTCTGTAAATGTGTTAAAGTATCCAGTTATCGGAAGACACAGGAGATGAAGGGGTGATGAACATTGAATAAGCTGCAGCTGCAGGGTAAACCGACGGGGGTTTGACAAAGGATCCATCTCACAGACTGATATCACACGCATCGCTGCTTCAAACATTAACGGACCTGCACTGAAGCAGGCAGACCTGTAAGCTCAACAAACCTGCATTTAGGACCCATAAGCCTTTGCTTCTGTACATGAAAGGATGTTTAATGTTCTGTTTAATGTTCTTCTCTCAGGAAACTCATCTGTGTCTTCTGCGTGCCTTCCAGATTTTCATCAAGTTCTTTACTGAATTACCCGACTCTCTCTCGGGCTGGAGTGTCGGTTACAGCTTTGCAACTTTTTCTTACTGCAATAACAAGTGATGGCAACTGAGGAAAAAGCAGCTAAAACACTTTTGGTTTTTAAAACACGAATCTGTATTTTATAGAAGATGGTGCAGATAATTGTGAAGCAACAACGAACCATAAGTGAAGCAATGCAGACCAAAAACAGGTGGAAGGGATGGATATAACAGGCATTTTTAGTGCCCAATAATAACAGACGTTTTTTTCTAAATGGCTCCAGAAAAATAAAACATCACCGTTTTTTTTCCTTCAAACAGAGTTAATATGTGTCCAGCTCCAAACAAAAGATCCTCCAAATTCCTCTTATGCTGAAAGTCCTCAATAACAAAGATGGAGATCTCACTGGAAAAGGAGCACACTGGAGATGCCATGAATGAGGAGGAATCCGCTCAGGGGAGGCAAAATAAATCCAATGTCTGTAATCCAAAGACAAAACTCAGTGGTAGCTAGAGACGCACAGGGACAGACCAAATCAGGGACAGAAAGGGTCAAAAAACAGACGAGCAAAACTATGTGAACTGTGAAATGCTAGAATGTGAGCTAAGGCACAGCAAACTGGCAAAGAGGGTGAGGAAGTGTCCATCCGAAACTCTGTGGCCCACTGGTGGGACGAATGATGATGAGTAGGCAAACCAGGGGGTGAGTGAGAGAACGAAGCAAAACTCACCACAGATCATGACTAAAACGTGCCTTCCAGAGAAAACACAAACAGTAGGAAGACGTTTCTGTGCAATGCAGATATTGACCACAAACGTCTGTCGAGTTTTGCTCTTTCCAGGCAAGCCTCTTTCCAGCTATGATGAGCCGTGGTTGCACCCACAAATCGAGGTGCTTCAGCTGCAGGCTAACACCTTTATGCAAAGAAGACACATCACTCTAATATGTGCTGCCATCGGGGCGTCATCGTAACTATGGTAACCACTGTCGTCATTGACACTCTCCAGCGACAGTCATGTGTGGGTTAGCGTATGCTTAAGAACGGCCGTTTAGCCCATTCTTGAACACATCCCAGTGTGAACATAGCATGACAAATAAAAGCCTTAAATTTTATTTTTATTTTGTTTCACAAGCAGAAACAGTAATGGTAAAGATTAAAAGTTGGTTCAATGCGATTTAAAAAAATAACGTTCCAATTTTCTGTAATTAATTAACCCATTTACTGCGATATTTGTACTTTTTCACTGTTCAAAATCACCGAAATACTCTTTAATGAATGGACAACACATACAGGGAAACTAATTCTTTCTGTGTCTTTCTCTTGGCTCCTAATAATGCAACGTAAAGACGCCGCCGCTCATCAAACTTCAGCTGTTTGTTCTTTTCTCGGTGTGTCAAACAAAAATCATGACAGAAAGCAGACAAGTTAGAAGGACCTCTGGAGATTGTTGATATAAATCAACGTAGTTTCTCTAACAAAATAGTCGATCCACCATCACTTCCTCTGCCTCTGAGCCATCTGTCAACATTTTAGGATAGTTATTTAGTCAAGAATGGAGGCAGCTGTGAAGGTTAAAAGGATTCGTAGACGTTCAATGATCGTCTCCATGCTCCTTCAAGTTCATCTCAATAATGAGAAGTTTTGGCACATCAACCCTGAAGTCGCAGCGTCAGGCTCTTGATGGACGGGACGATTAAGGAGGAGAAGTGATGCTGGGCTTGTTTTCCAGAAAATGACATCTCCAGTAAAAGCAGTGAGAGTTTAATAATGTGTTAAGCAACATGTTAGTGTTAAACGATGAATCAATATTCAAGAGTGTAATTGTCTTAATGACCATTGACTGTGGCGTTACAGCTCTCTAGTGATGGAGTGATGTGGCTTAGCTGTTCATTACTTGACTCACTAAGGAGGGAACACGTCAACAAACGCGTGTTTCATACACAGACCCCACTGTTGGGAAAGGAGTGAAGGAGGGGGGCGTCTCGGCTCGGTTTGATGGTGCATCACAGCGCGTCAGGGCAGCAGAAGACACGCCATTCATTTTTGATTCTGTCTAATGACATCTGCAGACCAACATCTCTAGACCTCAAACCATCTGAATGAGAGAACAACAGGTTCCTGTACATTTCTGTTGTTATCAGACAGTTTTGTGTGAACATTTACACTTTGATCTCCTAGTTTTCGGTACATTTTTTAGCAGGCTTTAGCCTCTTTAGGAGGTTCATGATTGTATATTTTGGCTTATTTTTATTTTGAGTTTAGAAAAAAACAGTTCCTAAGCTCATTGAAATAAATGATAAAGTTTCAAAACTTACAAAAATGTTTCCTTTTTGAGGTCTAAGAACTAAAAAGAGCTTAGAGGGTTTTTGCATTATTTAGCTTTTTTATGTTTTCAGCAGATTAAAGTGTGGGTGACATGGCCTATTTTAATAAGCCAATATATAGTAAATAGTCTCTATTTCATGTTGCGATTGTTTTTAATATTTTTTGAAAAAGAATAAATAACGAAAAACGCGATATAAACAACGAGGACGGCCGCCGGCTTCACGCATTCCGCCGAATTCGCGCCGCCCTGTTTGTGACGTAACGAAAGGCAGGACAACATGGCTAGCACCGATAGCGAAGCACAGAGTGATGCTACCGTCTTCCAGCCAAGACCACTTAAATTTGTTTTTTTTTTATCGTCTTCTCACAACTGAGGTCGTGACCACGCTCAATAATGACGATGCCCGCATTATTGATCGCAAACTCTTCAGATTTGTTTGTGAAAGTTTAGCGTGTGTCCGCCAGTTTTGGTCTCTAGGGGATCCGTCACGCTGACCACGTGGTACAGACAGAGCCAATCAGAGCCGTCGACCCATCCGAAAGCAACTAAAACGTCCCGTCATTGGTCAATTAGGCCGGGTAGACGAGAGATAGCCGCGACCATAGAGGAAGTGATCCGCAGAGAAATATAGAAAATTCGCCGATTTCAGGCAATTTTTTCATCCGGAAAGCGATTTGTCCATAGAGATCAGGTCTTTATTTCCAGGAAAGTACGTTCGGTTTGCTCAAAAACCCGGATTTCCGGGAATTCCCGGAAGACTTTCATCACTGAACGTTAAACTCACTCTCTTTTGTAATAAATACATTATGTAATAAACGTTAAACTCACTCTCTTTTGTGCCAGCTTTTCGGTCACAGATTTTCTCTTTTTGTACTGGCTCCTGCCAGTGCTGGTACTGGGCGTTTCTGTTTTTCGGACGTGCGCTGAACTTGTTTTGTCCATTGTTTCAGCAGCGTTTCTTGTTTTGGGAATTTATACACAGATACACTTTCACTAGAAGTATTGCTACATCCAGCTGCCACACAACGACTTGGCATGTTGATGATTAACAGAGAATTAACGAGAATTAACGATGATTAACGAGAGAAACGAAGACTACCTGCTTTGTTTACATGCTGTCCGAAGCGGAACTACGGAAGTCAATGCCTTTCGTGACGTCACAGGTCATATCTGGGTCACTTCCAGCCTGCGCTCTTAGCGGCAAATTCAAATCTCTGATTCCTTCGAAAGATGTCTATTATTCATATGCTTCGGATTTTTTTCGACGCGAACTATTGGTATCAATAGAATCAGCGTTTAAAGGGCTTTTTTATTTGACAAAGTTGTTCAAAGCATGGCATCCACACTTTAACATTTTAATGATATTTCTTCCTGCTTCCAGAGACGTTTAAAGTTTTCAGTTGGTGGTGGTTGTTTTTTATTCAAGTTGGCAGATGGACCCGTCCTCTGTCTTCATCATAATTAAACTGTGAGTTTAATGACTGTTTAAGCCAAACTCTTGAACATCAGCATCTTAAAAACATCTTTGGACTCTTGCACTTAGCTTTTATGTTACTCTGCAGGTATGATTCAGAAATAAACAACACAAACCAAACGATGAGGAAGAACTTATGCAACATAAAGAAAAACAACAGATGTACAGTTGTGTTCCATCAGACTGTCCCTGATATTCCTAAATTGCCATTTTGATCATTGTAATACATCAATAATAAATATTTGGAAAGAAATTCAATTCACTAAGGAGAAATCTTAGGAAAGATTTATTTGTGTTACAGAAAGATGTGACCATTCCTAAGCATCGCTCCAGGTGGAGAACTGGGAGGAGGAGGGCCAGCGGACCGTAGAATGCAAATGTTCATGAATTTAAAGGGTCTATATCGAGCTTTTCTTGAGCCTTTCGGATTAAACTATGTCCATAAATATGATAATATTTATGATAATACCTATGGTTAATATAGTACCTTTGACACACTAAAGAACATTTTTATGAAATATTAGTTATATTCACAGGTCATTTTCCTACCTGGAAGTAAGATGACTCGATTTCTTAAGCTCTGCCTTTCACTCCTTGTGGGTGCCGCCCATTTCATGTCGTCAAGCCAGAGTTGGCCTTAGCAGATCACTGCTAGCTTAATGGAGAAAGTGGGTTAGTTAGGCTGGGGGTGGTGCAGGCAGTCCAGACTCAACCTAGAAGGGGCGGTTCCCCACTCTGTCACAATGTTCATTTCATTCATTTTCTGTACCGTTTTTCCCTTTCGGGGTCACGGGGCTGCTGGAGGCCGCTTGTGGGCGAAGGACAGGTCGCCAGTCTGTTGCAGGGTAGAATGTCCTCAATCACACATCCATTCACTCACACAGTCATACCTATGGTTAATTTAGAGTTGCCAATCAACCTATGAAGCATGTTTTTTGACGGTGGGAGGAAGCCGGAGATCCCGGAGAGAACCCACGCATGCACAGGAAGAACATGCAAACTCCACACAGAAAGGCCCCCCTTGCTGTGAGGCAAGAGCGCTAACCACTGCACCACCGTGCAGCCCTCTGTCACAATGTGAGAACCCAATTGTTTTCATGGATTGGGAGGAGCTGATGCTCAATTAGCATCAGCTCTTTGAACCCTAACCTCCATTTTTCCATTTTCCCATTTGTGATTCCTCCTTAGCTGCACATTTGCTTACACAAAGCTTTGCATACATCATTTAATAACTCTGAATTTCTAAATATGTACAGTGAGGCAAAAAGTATTCAGTCAGCCTCTAATTGTGAACGTTCTCCCACTTAAAAAGATGAGGGAGGCCTGCAATTTTCCTCATAGGTTTACCTCAACTATGAGAAAACAAATCCAGAAAACCACATTGTCTGATATTTAAAGGCTTTAATTGCATATTATGGTGTAAAATAAGTATTTGGTCAATAACAAACGAGCATAATTTCTGTTTCTCCCAGACCTGTAGCTTCCTCTGTAGAGGATCCTCTGTCCTCCACTGGTTACCTGTATTAATGGCTCCTGTTTGAACTGGTTATCTATAGAAAGACACCTGTCCACAACCTCAGACAGTCACACTCCAAACTCTGCTATGGAGACCAAAGAGCTGTCTAAGGACACCAGAAACCAAACTGTTGACCTGGACCAGGCTGGAAGACTGAATCTGCAACAAGTAAGCAGCTTGGAGTGAAGAAATCAATTATTAGGACATGCAAGACCACTGATGATCTCCCTCCATCTGGGCCCCCCCCCCCCCAAGATCTCCCCCAGTGGGGTCAAAATGATCACAAGAACGGTCAGCAAAAATCCCAGAACCCCACGGGGACCTAGTGAATGACCTGCAGAGAGCTGGGACCAAAGTAACAAAGACTACCATCAGTAACTCACTACACCACCAGGGACTCAAACCCTGCAGGGTCAGACGTGTCCCCTGCTAAAGCCAGTACATGTGCAGGCCCGTCTACAGTCTGCTAGAGAGCATTTGGAGGATCCAGAAGAGGATTGGAGAATGTCCTATGGTCAGATGAAACCACAATAGAACTTTTTGGTAGAACTCTACTGTTTGGAGGAGAAAGAATGCTGAGCTGCATCCAAAGAACACCAGACCTACTGTAAAGCACGGGGGTGGAAGCATCATGCTTTGGGACCGTTTTTTAGCAAAGGGACCAGGACGACTGATCCGTGTAAAGGAAATAATGAATGGAGCCATGAATGGTCAGATTTGGAGTGGAAACCTCCTTCCATCATCACTGAAGATGAAAACATGGCTGGGTCTTTCAGCATGACAACGATCCCAAACACACGCTGCCCGGGTAACAAAAGAGTGGCTTTATAAGAACCATTTCAAGGTCCTGGAGTGGACTAGCCAGTCTCCAGAACTCAACTCCATATAACATCTGTGGAGGGAGATGAAAGTCTGTGTTCCCCAACAACAGCCCCAAAACTTCACTGCTGTAGAGGAGATCTGCATGGAGGAATGGACCAAACCATCTCTGCTCTAGAGGAGATCTGCATGGAGCAATGGACCAAACCATCTCTGCTCTAGAGGAGATCTGCATGGAGGAATGGAATGAAAGTTTTTGAAAACCTTGTGAAGACTTACAGAAAACGTTTGACTGCTGTCATTGCCAACAAAGGGTAAAACAAGTTTTGAGTTGAACTTTTGTTACTGACCAAATACTTTTTTTCCACCATGATTCACAAAATAATTCTTTAAAAATCAGACAATGTGACTTTCTAAAGTTTGTTCTCATTTTGTCTCATAGTTGAGTTATACTGACGATGAAAATTACAGGCCTCTTTCATCTTTTTAAGTGGGAGAACTTGCACAATTAGCGGCTGACTGAATACTTTTTTGCCCCACTTCTGTTATCAGATCTGCTCAGGCATGGTGTCCAGTGCTGGCGTGAGTCATAGTTCTGTTTTCCATGTCCCGTCGCTCTTTTCTCAGAGTCAGTTTGATCAAACCTGTGCAGCTGTGGGTCACTTTGCCTGGGCTCAACAGTTTGTGTGTCTGTCTGAGGTTTTGTGGGAACTCCTTGACTGAGAATTGTTGCAGCTACAGGAAGTCATTCCGCCTGCTGGCTTATCAGCAGCAGCAGCGTCATTTGGGGCCACACTCCTCTGATAATGCCACTGGCTTCACAGGAACCATTTTCTGCTCTGCTGCAGAGGAAATTCTCTTCTTTTGTTGCTTCAGTGAACCTAAAAAACAAGGACACGTTTTTTTTTCTGCTAAAATGGGAACAAATTGGTGCTAAAGTTCAAACTTTGTGAACTAACCGTTTCTCATGCGAAAAGCTAGTAAAATGAGTTTGTAGGATTTAAAGCAGTCACTGTTTGAATAAATAACCGTCTGGAACTGGCTGAAAGGTGTTGTGTCTGAGCATGAGCGACGGGTGGGAAAACAGCATGCAGGGCTGAGCCTGGAGCTGATTTAAGGTCCGGGAGGGGAGAAGAGAGCTGGTGGAGCCTAAAGCCAGTCAGAATCCCAGCAGAATTCTCTGAAACCTCTTCAAGAGCAGCAACTATGCCATTTATAATTCAAAGAAAAGTCTCAGGAAAATGATAACAACAGTTCTGGGTCTGTCTGGACGTTTTTGGTGGATAAAACATCCCACCTGAGAGTTTGTTGTTTTGCATTCAGCAGCTTTTGATCACTCTGGAAATGAAACTCATTGATCGCTCAGACCCATCTCAGACATTCATCGTCTGCAAGATGATCCAATAACAAAAAGAAGCAAAAATGAGGCAAAATTCTACCTTCTGATTGGCTATTTAAAATCTAGAAATGGTTTCTTTTTTATTTCGCTCCAAGGTTTAGATCAAATCTTTGACTGTTTTTGAATCATGAGGTCCAGAGGTCTTTCTGGATTCCTGTTGTATAGACCTAAAATGTCAAAAGTCAGGCCTAATGAGTTCCCTCCCTAGTTTTAGGTCCAACATGGCCAAAAGTTGGAAGAAAACACATTTTAAAGGCTTTTAAAGTTTCTGATCAGCAGACAGACAGTTGAGATTAGAAAATCTGCAGTAAATGGTTTTTTCACAGCGCATCTTGTTCTGTGTCCTGTAGGCTGTCAATCAATCACCTCCATGCTGTTTCTCCACAGAACATCTACATAAATCTTTGATCCAGATCAGATCTTTGTTTTCATTCTATAGTTCTGATGTTTTTTGTGCTACGTTGCAGATTTCATCTATTGTGGGTCATTTTAAGAACGTAACCCCGAAATAGACAAGGGAACGATGTAAACAAGTGAGACTTGGTGGGACCATGATGGGGGGCATACAGTGTATAAAAAAAAATTAAGAATAAAACCACACGTCTGACTATTTATTTAAATCATTGTGAATGCATTAAAAAAAGCGCAGTCTTATTTTGCGGCAACAGTCCGGCCCCCAATTTAGAGGTGAATTTTTGATGTGAAGTGATTTTTTTGATTTAGCCTAAAAACGGCCACTGGAAACGCTTGGACAATAGATCAATAGATGGTTGGAGTGGGACTTTAAGACTACAAAGCCTCTCGCTACACTCTACCCACTTTTCTCTGACAGACATCTAAATGATCACAATTGTCTCTCTTATTTAAACTCTCAAAGTTCAAATCTTCAAAGAAAAGTAAGTACAGAATAAAAAAACTGACAACTAAGATCTGATCACAATTGAAGATTTATATAGATTTGATAAACTAAACACCTTTGGTAGCAGAGACGTGGCACAGAGGAGATTGATTGACAATCACAAAAGCCAATCAGGGCCCAGAACAAAATGTGATGTGAAAAATAAAAAAAGTTCTTTATTGCACTGAAAAGAAATGGTCCAAACACGGAAACCACTAAAGGTGAACAATGGTAGTGAAATACCACTGTTTATATATTTTTTGCCATATACCTCTTATCAAGCCCAACACAGCTGCAATGGGTGTTAAAAGCATTGTTTATTGACAAAAGCAGTGTGAAGTCTTTCACAGACATGGAGAGATGCTGTAGAAAAAACAAAGAAGGTTTCTCCTAGGTTTCTTTTGTCTTTGTGTGCACATTGTCGTACGAGTCTGGTGCCTCACTAAACCATAGAGTAGGTCCAGCTGTGCTTGAAGGGGGCTCTGCTTCCGAGAATCTCTGTATTCAGTGGGACCGAGGCTGTCAGTTTTACTCTGCATTTGTTATAGGCCCCTCCCTCCACCCAAAAAAAGATGGTGGTCCCATGCTTACTGAACTTAACTGACATCTAGTGCCCCATCATCTGCAAAGATGCAAATGCTGCTTCAGCACAGCTACTTTCTTTTAATTATCAGCCCTTGTTAGTGAAATCAAAACTGATTGCAGAGCTTTGAGGCACCCTTCCCTCATTTCCTCTGTAAGGCTCTATGTGCCTCATTTATCTTGAGCCTTCAAGTGATTGCTGCTGCTAATCATCCCGGGGTCAATACCATCATCAGGAGAGCCATCAGAAAGAGTCGTGATATTATGCTAAACATACAGAAAGATTAATATCTGTCAGCGGCTCCATGCCCTCTGCAGATTGGAAAGCTGTGCAGGTGCTAATTGTATCCATATTCCATCATGCAGATGAGGTCAGGAGTTCAAAAACCATTGAGTTAATTGGACATGGCCGGCCTTTAGAAAGAGAAAACCTGGGCGTCTCAGGGCCAGGAACTGATTTTGAAGAGTCTAAAGATTGCCTTCTGTATTTTAGAGGCCACTTTTGAGAACACCATCAGAGAACGTCTCTCCACCTCTGCAGTAAGTGGTCAGTTTACTTGATGAGGACATGGCCACAGTCGGCACAGCTTCACCCCTTCTACCCAAACTTAGCATGAGGGTGGAATGGGGACCAGAAAGACAGGCATGGAGGTTAAGTGTTGAGGAAGGCTGGAAAAAACAGGCTCAGAAGGATGACGGGAATTAAAGGAAGAGAAAGAGATAAGAGGAAAAGCTCTGAGAAACTTTAAGTGGCTTGGAAGGTTGATAGGAGGTGATGAGAACTGCAGAAAGTGAAGTATTAGAAAGAGAAATGATTTTTTAGTTTTCCAACATGGATTGGATCTATACAGCTTTTAGTTATCATTTTTGAACAGAAAATGCAAAGGCTCTTACATCTTTAATACATTCAAATTTGAAGAGAAGTTGTCATTAATTAGTATAATAATGCCTAATGGTATTATTTGGGATTGCAAAAACATGAAACTGATTTGAAATGAAATACTATATATGAATTTTCAGACCTATCGTATTTTCCGCATTATGAGGCACTCTTAAGTCTTTGCTAATCCAAAGTGCCTTAATAATAAAAAGGTCTGGTTCTGGGATTCATGGACGAGGAATGAGCTGTTGCAAACAAGTTTGGATGTTATTGTCACAAACTAGCATGGCTAGCGTATGGCAGTTCTGTCTGTATTTTTTTGTACGTGTTACTAACAATGTTGGGAGTTGGCGTAGACGCAGATATGTTTTTTTTTTAAAGTATCAGTCTGTCTTTTGCAAACAAGCTTGGGAGTTACAGGTATGTTGAACACGCTAACGTGGCTAACATGTAGCATGTTTACAAAATACTGTGAAGGCCGTTAATAGACTGACTGACTGATGGATCTATCGCTGACTCTTTTGTCTCAGTGCATCTTATAGTTTGTTGCACCTTATACATGACATAAGTTCATAAATAGACCCTTCCTTGGCTGTCATGATCTGGTGCGCCCTATGGTGCGGAAAATACAGTCATCTCAGCCAAACCTGCTTTGTTCAGCCTTCATCTGTGTTGGTTCTCTTGGCAGAAACAGTTCTTTCCGTTTTCCTTCACTTCTTGTTGCTTTTCAGGTAGTCCAGGTCCACATGGGCCCCCTCGGATGCATGCAGGGACACTCAGACAATCTTCATGATGTTAAAATGTTCTAATTCTCAAAGGATTGTTGAACCCTTATTGATCAGTTCTCCAGAAACACGTTGTCCTGTCAGCTCCAAGCACAGTGCGAGACACTCATCTCCACTGCCCCAATGTTCATGGTCACAGAGATGGATGGGTGGAGCTTCCCAATAAAAACCAGCAGGGCAGAAAGGAAGAGTCAGCCTCAGGCCACAAAACTGTTTGAGCTACAAGTCTGACTCCTGGGAAGGCTCATGGGGTCAGAGCATGACCTCACTCCCCCCTTCCCGCTGCCAGCAGCTGGGATTTACATAAAGCAACATTGACATGGATCCGTGTTTGTGCTGAGAGCTTCAGAGGCCAGACCCATGTTTGCAGATTAGTTGACCTTGGCTCTGAATGCTGTGTTGTCTGTGCTGTTGGCGTTCCCCTTGCGTGGGATGTCAGCTCTCTTTGAGGGCATAACTTCTCTACTGGTTTATAATTCCTCACTAGAGGCCAACATGCCCCCCCCCCTCCTTGGGCTGCAACAACATGCATGTTCTTTGTCCCTGCTATCTAACTGACAGAATCAGCAGATAGGGAATAGTTGGAGGTGGATCGGGAAATGGATTCGCTTCCATTAGACTGCTGCTCTTCTGGGAAGCTCCTCCTCTTCCCCCCCGGCGACTGCGATCCCTTCAAGCCATTTGTTACTCAAGCACTCATCAGAATCCAGGAGAACACTTAAAGTGAGGCCTTTGAAGAGGTGCTGCCTAAAGGAGCCCCCACCTGCGTTAAAGCCTGTGAATGCTAAAAGTATTTCAGAAAGCCTCTTCAGTACAGCTGTTGATCTTCATCCTTCAGAAACAAATGTAATGCGGCCTCATCATGAATTCATTAATGCTTTCTGTGGATGAGTCTGCAACAATGAAGCATCAAAATGAGCCCCAGGCCCCCAGATCAGAGTCAGTCCGTGCATCACGCCATCCTCCTCTTCAACCTCATCACTGATCAAAGAATGAACTTTTTTTTTTAACTTTTGTATGGAAAGGATGTCCAGTACATAAAGGCTTAAGCTGCATTCACATCTAAGGCGATTTGCTGGTCAGGGCTGTCCAGTTTAAATGTTAATCAATGTAAAGACGCGATCAGAGCCCCAGCAGTGATTCGACCGTTGGGCACAATTTAAGAGTTGCGGCAGGTCCAGAGTTAAAAAAATCGGAACTTTGGCGCACCAAGTCAAACAGTCAGGGACACATCTTTAGCAGATGACGTGCTCAGTGACTCCATCAGTGGGTGTAGTCCAAATCCAACAAAGAGGATGGATAGCAAAGTCGCCCGGCATTTAAAGAGGCGTCCAATGAGAATTTGACGCATGAATCGCGTTTGGTGTGAACGCAGCAGGAGTCAAACTGCCTCTACGGTTGGATACGGGCTGTCTGCGGGTGAAAAGTGGTCAAACCTGTACGGAACATGCAGGAGGCCCGCATGAAATAGAAAGGTAATCGCCCCTCGGTGACCCTGTGACAGAGAGACTGTTTTTGCACATTTTTTTTTACCTGGGCAAGGGTGAAATAGGTAAGATGCAGGCCTTCATACAGATTTTTCATTTTCTCAAGCCCCCGAAACCTGCACACAAGTCTGAACCGTGGACTGCATAAAAAAATAAATTAAGATACTTTATTTATCCCTCATTGGGAAAATTCTTCTCCAAACTGTGACCCATCCCCTGGGGGGAGCGGTGAGCTGCAGACTAGCCGTGCTCAGGGGGTGACAGCTGGTTGGGGAGAGCGGGGATTGAACCGCCAACCCTTCAGTTTTTGCACGACCTGGTCTACAGCCTGAGCTAAACAGCTGATGGAGCTCTGGGGGTCTATAAAAGACTCAGTTCTGCTTATGTGATTCTAGTGACGTTTCATTAGTCATTGTGAATATTAGTGATTAGGGTTTTTGCTCCTTTAGGTGCAGCTGCTGCCCCCTGCTGGTCACTCAGCTGAGGAACGCATGTTCTGTCAGTTTGAGAGACAAACAGGAGAGTTTTCCATGTCAGGGTTTAATGCTTGTTCCTGGTCATGTGGTAAAGAATGTTGTTAAAAGTACCTTCAAGGTGCTGGTTGTGCTCTGAGAACTAAATGTTGGTAGTCCATTGTGTCACGTTTGTACGTGAAACTTTCTCTTTACCACAGACAGGCGCCTTAGAAAGAAGTCAAACAATCTCACCCCATTGTCAGATTGTCTTTATGTAAGCCAAAGAAATCTGACACTGGGGGAAGAAAAATGGTCTTACCAGGATCATCCTAACCATAACTTTCTGTGTGGAGTTTGCATGTTCTCCCTGTGCATGCGTGCGTTTTCTCCGGGCACTCGGCCACCCACAGTCCCATACATGCTTCATTGAATGATTTCTCTAAATTGTCACTGGTTTTGGTGTCATCAGTTAAGATGTGATTGTGGCCCTGCAGCAGACCGGCCACCTGTCCAGGGTGTACCCCGCCTTCTCTTAACAGTCGCCAGGTGGGGCTCTGTCAGCCCCCACAGCAAGGCAGCAGGGACGGGATGGGACTGGACGGGACAGGATGGGACGGGATGAGGCGCTGAAATGGAGTGGTGGGAGAAGAACATCATATAGTCATGAAGGTTTGCTGCTCTATGAAAACCTTTGTCCCTTTCAAAGTTATGGATGAGTTTGTTGTTTTGAAGCAGAATCCTAGAAAAACAGGTTTGGTAGAATCATCTTTGTTGAACAGACTTTTTTTGTTGACATGGTCTCGGTGTCATCAGTTGAGATGCTGTTTTAAGGAGAACGTGCTGAGTTTGGGATTTGAACTCCAACTCAAAGCCTTTGGGTTCATGTTCCTCAGACTATAGCGACACATTCTCTGAGCTTACCGCTCACTGATGTTGCATCGCAGCAAACGGAAGATTGGCTCAAACCCGAGCAGTTACATGATCAACACTTAAGTGAAAGTCGCTGGAGAGTCCAGAGTGAATCCAGGATAAGCCTGCTCACACAGACGCTGGGCGTCCATGGAGACGCAGGGCTGAATTATTGAGCTGAGAGCAGAAGATGACTCAGACACCTGCAGAGAAGCTGAATCATCTCTGACACTTCCTCTGTTCTTGTAAAAACTCACAAACTGGCTTCTGGTTCAGTTCCAGTCTTGTGGTGAGCTGTGTCATTACGGGGGTGGGAGAGGTTAGCAGGTTTTAAACAAGTTCAGATGGAGAAAAGTACAGGGCATGTTCAGACTTTGTCATCTTCTGTTCTGTTAACAAAGTGTTGCAGAGCGTGGTTATGGAGGCAGAGGTGGAGCTGCGTCTGCAGGGAAGACAGTTGGTCCATCAGTTTCACCAGAAACAGACCGAACGAATGATCAGCTGGACAATTTAAGGACTAAACACATCATCTAACAGTATAACAGTAGTGGATGTTTGATGATGTGGGCTTGTTTCACTTTTGTATCAAAGCTGCGTCCAATCAGATTACTGCAAACACCAACATTTTAGTGGCATTTCAGAAGATTGTAAAGTAAAAACATCCTATAGCTTTGTCAAATGCAGCGTACAGGGTGGTTGCAGGTTAACCCTGAGGCACATATGGCCACGTCATGAAAATGGGCTGTACCATTATAATGTGTGTAGTAAATGTATTGTTAAGGCATGTGCACCTATCGCTTAAGTAGCACTAATTGGCCCCTTGTGCAGTGCACAGGGTTGGGGTATCAAAAAAAATAGAAAAATCTGTACGATGTGCTTCACTTACTTCACCCTTATTCCTCTACGTGTCCTCTAATATTCAGCTCAGTTTAATAACGAGTCAGATTGCACAACTACCAAGAGAAGAAAAGAGTTTTTTCTCCTGCTGCTTCCTTTTGAGGCATCCGCCTCCATCTCGTCTGCATCCTCCTCACCCACACCAATCAGCATCATGTCCTCCTTCTCCACATCCATGAACCTCCTCTTTGGTCTTCCTTTTAGGCCTTTTCCTGGTATCTCCAACCTCAGCATCCTTTTGCCAACGTCATCACTGTTCCTCGTCTCAATGTGTCTGTTTTATCTCTAGAACATTTCCCATGAACTGTTCCTCTGAAGGATTCATTCCTGATCCATCCTAATCCCAAACAGAACCTCAACATCTTCATCTCACTATAATGATCAAGAGTTTGATGATGAGATGCCAGGAGCAATATTACACAGAAAGATAAATTCAAGAGCTGCACAAAGAGAAGCCCGAGACTAAAAGAAATAAAAGCAGCAGGTCTAAAGAGTTTCTGTTGAAGCACCATAGTCTGAAAACTGTTTGAGGAAACTTTGCTGATGCTTGATACGTCCGGAGTCCAGGTTCTAGGATCAGTTCATTCGCAGCGGAGGCATTTACTAAAACTCTCCCACACTTGCTGATTTTTAGCAACAGCTTGATTTCTTAAAACAGAAATGGAATGAGGCGTGATGACGCAACTCCCCCTCATCTATAAACTCCAAATGATTCCAACTTTGACTGAATTCTGTTCTTGTCATTTTCCATCATCAGTATCGGCAGAGAAGCGTTATGTCACGGGGTCGGCCATCATCTGTCACTGTAACATTGCAAATGAAAGATGCCAGGGTCAGACTTTAGAGTCAGCCCCAGTTTGAAGGGGAACAGCAGTATGTAGAGGGTTCAGGCACAAACACACACTCCCTGCTCCTCTCAACACTCAAGGATTTGACTGAAGAATAAAACAGCCCCGTCTAAAAGTTATGCAAACTTTTCCGGTTCCGCTGGGTCCAATGGTTTCTCCAGACTAGATGTCTGTTTTGCTAGAACCTGCAAGAAAGGAGAAAAAAAAGACAGCGTTTGACCTAAACATGACTTTTTTTTACATGTGTCTCAGTTTTTTAGAACTGTGTGGTATACAGAGCTTTTTAGGGTCACTGCAAAGAAAAAAATGTACGTTTCAAAGCAATTAAAAACACAGGATCAATGACAAAACATAAAGTCTAACCTAGAAAAAAGACAACCACTGTGTGTTTTTATCCATTTGCCCTCTGATTTGTACTTACTGCAGTGATGGGAGACCACCCCTCCCATTATCAGCTCATCTAAATTGGTTTTGTGTCAAAATTGCCTCAAATGTAATTTTTGTCTCTTGTGTGAAGCCCTCTGTGGTCCAGTTCCATATTATCTTAGAGATCAACCAGTTTTACCATCAAAATAATCTTTATAGTTCGTTAAACTTAAATAGTTAAAAAAATTATATCCTTCAAACAGTTCTTTCCAAGAAGGAAATTCTGCAAAGAAACTTCACAGGTAAGCCTCACGCAGCTAAAGACCCAGTCTGAGGAAAATCCGGTTTTTGGTGTTTTTAACGTGTTCTTGTGGCTTTTTTTCATGATGGAGGACATGAATAAGAAAAATTAAGCTAAAACTGCATTTCTGTGTCAAATATTTGTTAATCAGGAGTAAATTCTGGTGCATCCACTTGAACGCATTTGCTTTCATCGTCTGGATTCTGGCTCAGCTGGATGGCGCCGCCGTTTTTGTTGCACTGGTAATGATAAGTTGGCAGCACGTATGTGTGGGGGGATGCTCTTTACCAACAGTCCCGCCCACATCTCTGATCTGAATTTCATTTTTTTTTTTTTTTTTCAGATTTAGATCTGAATTTCTAATGAACTTCTGCCACTCTGCAGAAACCATTTCATTGAAAACGCCACTTTTTTATTTTTATTTAGGCTAAGAAAAGCGTAATTATAACTGGGAATATCACCAAAATAGATCTAAGATCATCAGAATGAGACTTTAAGGCTGCAGGGATGGAAGAAGTCATCCATGTCCAGAGATGACCTCATCTTGGCCTTCTCATGGTCTCTTTCAAACATGCTCTGCCACATAATGCATGGAAGGAACATCCCATCATGAAGCTAACCTTCTTCATGTGGGCATTCCTCAGGTTTCTTCATTTTTTTCCGGATTCCGTTTCTTTCAGGAGTTTTTCCTTACTGCATAGGGGGGTCTAAGGGCAGAGATGCCAGTTTAGTTTAGTTAGTTCAGTTTAGAATCTTTCTATTGAAGTGTGTGTGTTCTTGAAGCTTTGATTTTATGTTTTACCCTGCATTTGTCTGCACAAAGCCCATCGAGACGACTGTTGTTGTGATTTTGGGCTAAACAAATGAAATTGAATTGAATGGTGACATATTTCAGAACATTGAATCAATTACCCACCAGAACATTCCATCCATCTTTCTGCCTGCAGATAAACCCTTTCTGACTTTGGATCTTTTAGCTCAAAACCGATCAGAACTTCTGAAGTGATTTCTCCAAACCCAAAAACTGGGAGAAGAACAAAACAGCCTCCTATCAACACAGAAAGTCCACTTGTTTTTCAGAAGTGAAGTTTTCTTTTGAACACAGGATGAAGGTTTTGGTTTGAAAAGCAGAGAGAAACGGACCAGCCTTTGAGATGCGCCATAGGATTTTAATGATGCAGAGTCTCTGCTGCATCTCCATCCCTTTGTTTGACAAGAATTAGAGCGGTGCAGCACCTTCACTCTACACAGTTTTCCCAGAAAAAGACGTTTCAAAGCCGAGTCTGCCGTGCATGCACACAGAGTAATTGGAGGAGCAGAGAGGGGAGCGAAGCAGGCGTCGCTTTGCAGAGCGATGTGTGAGCTGAGATCTGGGGAAACATTAATTGGTTGAGAACAGATGACCGCAGCACAGCTGTGAGGTAAGAAACTGGAAACTGGAGCTGTGTGTGTGTGTGTGTGTGTGTGAGAGCAGTAAATGACTTGTTGACACAGTTTTTCAGGTCACGACTTTAACGTTCCTCTAACAGATTAAAGAAGATAAGCGACCGTCCCCACTGTGGAGACAAACATCATCAGTCTCTTTCTCAGGATTCCACACAGCAGGAAAGGTGACAGTCAGCAGGAAATAACAGTTCAGAATACTTTTTGTTTGTTTTTCTTCCATCTGATGCTGCAAAGATGTTTTTAAGTTAAGGAAATAAACATTTATACCAATGATACCTTAAATTCATTAGTAAGGAACTGATATAATGAAAAGTGAAATATTGATCGGCTGTGACTTCTAAGAAGAAATCTTCCAGCAGAATGTAAGCGCTGCCATGGCAACCGACAGCAATCCAGAAGAGACACATCGGCTGTGTCCAAATTCCCTCCCCTCTCCCTGAAGGCCGTGTTACACGGCCAATAGGTACATTTTGCGCATATTGCACAGATGTAAATTAGTCATGTGAAAAAAGTGAGAAAAGTTGTGGTCTTTACCTGATATTTCCACAGATATACTAAAACCACTAAAACCAGGGAAGAAGTACGGAAGAACCAAGCAAAGAACACATAAATCAACATAGAACATGAATCATAATTTGACATCATTGTAACATGACATGTGCGTGTTACACCCCTGTCTAGGGGTTTGTAAATGGGTGTAACATAAAAAGGAAAACTAAATTCACCAATGAATCAATAACCCTCACCAGACCCAGACTGAAATTAAGCTGGGAATTTATTTACAATGCCCATTCAAAAACATACAAATAACCAACCCAAATTACCAGGACCAAAAACTCTAACAATGTTTGATCTAATGCTCTGCTGCTGCCAGCTGGAGGGGGAGGGGCCTTCAACAGATGAGGTGGTTTTTAAAGCTGCCGCTGGGAAGTCTTTAGCCAATCAGGTGGTCCGGACACGGTGGAATCTAATTGGCACTGTAAAGGAGGGAAAAGAAAAGGAAAGACAGACCCTCCCAAAAGAAAACATGCAGAAAAAAACACTCCAAACATACAAACAAAACAATATTACGGCCACAGCCGTAACACCCCCCAACCTAAGAGAAAACTTCTGCCCCCCCAGAAGCCATCGCTTAGGTTGAGTGGATGCTGCACGAAAGAGCATCCGCTACCAAATTCTCAGCTCCCTTTTTGTGTTAATATTAAGATTAAAATCCTGAACCATCAGTGACTGGCATTGTGCTGTGTGATACAGGCTGGACAGATTTCAGAGTGGCCTTTTCTTGTGGCCAGTCTGAGGCACACCTGTGCAATAATCATGCTGTCTAATCAGCATCTTGATATGGCACACCTGTGAGGTGGGATGGATTGTCTTGGCAAAGGAGAAGTGCTCACTATCACAGATTTAGACAGATTTGTGGACAATATTTCAGAGAACTGCTTATTTTGTGTCTGTGGAAAATGTTTCACATCTTTGAGTTCAGACCATAAAAAATGGGAGCAATAACAAAAGTGTTGCATTTATATTTTTGGTCAGTGTATTATGACTTATTGATTCCACATGCTGGTCAGACTCTTTGAACACCGTAAGTCATCTCGTGAGAAGTTTTGTTTTCTACTTTAACATTTATTGACATTTTATCAGACACACTAAAATGATCAGGTTGTTTCTAACGGAGGGTGAACCTTCAGCAAAACCAGACTCTGGCGACCACCGGATGGCGTTTTGTCGTTAGCAGGTAATTCCCTGAAGCTTTGACACTGTAAAACATTAAAGCAGGGCTGCCCAAATCTGCTCGTGGAGATCTACCCCCCGTCAGTTTTCCAGCTCTCCAAGCCCTGCTTGCTGCTGATTAGCTGCATCAGACGTCTCCACTTTCTGATTGAATGAGCACACCTGATCCAGGAAGTCAGCAGCACGCCGTGCAGTGAGAGCTGGAAAACAGCTATTTCAGTATTCAGTGTTTCAGTTTGAAGGTTTGCACAACATTGATGATAGTCATTAACAACATTTGAATTTAAACATCTTTCAAATGTTTTAGTAATTGCTCAAAGGCATATTTTATAAATATGAGGAGGGTGTGCGTCATTTCTTTCAGCACACAGCAGGAGCCCCGCCAGCACAGCTAACTGTAAAATCACGCCATAATTGACTCAGTCCTGAAAAGAAGGATTTTGGTGGGGAAACGCATCATTCACAAAAACCAAAATCACTAAAAGAGTTGCCAAAAAGCCCCTTAGTGAGCGATGACTTGTAGCACAAAGTCCTCTGTTGCTTTCGATGGCTGCATCTCACAGTCAGAACGTTGTTGGACCTTCGTCCCATCATGCAGTTCATTTAGGCTCTCTAATTTCACTTGAGTCCCTTTTGGTTGCTGATGCACATGATTGTTACAAAGCAGGAAGTGAAATGTGTATTTTTTGTTTGTGAGAACCAATCGGTTGCAGCAGAGGTGTCGCTGTTCGTCGGCGTGTTGATGAAGTTGATGTTTAGCCTAAATTACAAAAGGGGTTTTTTCAAATATACACCTATTGTATGAAATGTTTCATAAGCCCTATTGAAGCAGTAAAATCTTTCCAACACAAGAAGCTTTCAGCTCTCATCTGTCTGCTCAGCTGTTGGACAAGTTAAGAAAAAAATAAAAATGAAAAAAGGAAGTGTTGATGAAGCAGCTTTCACTGCTGGGATGTGATTTACGTGGCTCATTTCTGGCAGATTTCTGGTGTTTGTGAGTTAACGGCGGCCCTCAGCCATGGTTACTTCCAGGTGACATCACTGCATCTGTGACTCAGAGCTGCTCTGGTTTGATCAAAGCAAGTACCAGCTTACAGAGTTAAAGTTAAATTAACGGGAGAAATGACAGAAGAACCTTTTATTGTGCTGTAGTCTAACATCTTCATCAACATCTATCAACTCATAAATGTTGTCTGATTCAGTTAAAAATCAGCTTTTCACTAAAAGTCCATTATTTAACTGTATAAATATAAAACATTATGATTGCATAATTTTTTATGTTATTGTTCACAGTCATAGGACCAGGTCCAGATGGAGGAAAGACAGAATTCTGGGAGGGAAAACAGCAAGGGTACAGAGGAAAACTACTATCCAAATTCAGAAAAGAGGACAGGAACCTGGAGAAAAACAACAACAGAGAGGCAGAGGGGAGGAATAAAAGCAGCTTCTAACCTGAACCTGCAGAGCTCTTTAGGTCCAGCATGCATCAAAAATGAGCCATCAAACATTTGTACCTTTTTAACAATATTTCAGCCCTTCAGACAAACTTCCATCAACAACAAGAAAGAAAGCAAATCATCATCACAACAGAAACATTATGAATAACAACAAAAATATCTATGGGGGTTCAGGGCGGGAGAGGCGCTGACGTCATCAGTCACATTTACAAACAGATGAACCCCACAGGAACAGGAGACGGCTGGATCCAAATGCAGCAGGTTTATTATTAAATCAGAGTCAGGGAGGGAGGGGTCAAGAACAGGCATGAGATCATCAGAGAAGACAGAGGGGGAGTCAGGATCCAGGCAGGAGTTGGGGCAAACCGAGTCCGAAACAAGGCAGGAAACAGGAAACGGAAGATCGGGTCCAGACAGAACGCAGGGTAAGGAACAACCAATACTTCACACTGAGCTTCACTCAGTACAGTGCTTGAATATGTTGATGAATGAATGAAAGTCTGGTGTGAGGCATCCAGAAAGTGTTCACTGGGGGTTGCTGGGAGTTGTAGTGTGGCTAGAACTCTGGGGAGACAGAGCTCTTCGTTCTGAACCCTTCAGAGAAGATTCTTCACCATTTGAATGGCAACAGGTCAAGTGTGTTGTTTAGAATTTCAATCCATCATTTTCTTCCGTTTACAAACTGTAGCATAGAAATTTGTTCTCATTGATTTACTTTCATTTATGAATGAAGTCTGTCTTCATTCATGTCTGTCTTCCCTTTCTTTCTTCACTTTTAAAATAGTTCACTTTATTTCAGACTCAGATGCGGTCCATAAAAGAAGACAGAGAGAACGTACAAAAACAAAACAAAAAAGAACTTTAATTTACAACCATTTAAATATAGTATAACCTCTGTGCCCAGTTCTTCCTGAAGGTGGAGGTGCAGCAGCATGAGGGATCAGTCAGAGACAGTAATATTGGGTTTTTAGACTTGTCCAGGCGTTCCAAGAGGCTGTAGGTAAGCTGACGTAGTAGTGCCACATCCACAAACAGCTGACTGGCTCTGTCCCACCTGGGCACCTGTAGCAGAAGCCTTAAGGCATCGTTATAGACCACTATGACTCTATGGAATGTCCCACGTCCATAAGTCCACCACAGAGGAGTGCAGTGAGCTCTGAACAACAACCACTTCACTTGAAGAGAACACGTACTGAATGTTCTCATCAGCATATTTGAGCACATACATTTACATGATGCTTACCATTTTAATAAGATGTTCGAAACCAGGGAAAATCAAAGCTTTTGGGTCTATTTGAGGTGCGAAGACGTCAGTGTTCATTTCAGTTTCTGTGCAGTTCTGAGCAGATATTTGAGCGTTACAGTACCGTCTCTGAATGTCTCTATCAACCCGCCAATCATCAGTAATACAATGTTTAAGGTATTTAATAATTGGGGGTTGTTCCAGAGGCTTTCTACAAAGTTTAAAAACAGGGAAGTTTACATATTTGTCCTCTTTGGTCCTAACAATCATTATTTTGCTTTTAGAAGGATTGTAATTAATATCAAAGCCTCTCCATAGTCAGAGCAAACTTCTAAACGTTTCTGTATCCCAGCACTGTACGGGCTAAAAATGACAAGATCATCAGCGTACATAAGATGGTTAAAAATCTGACATCCAACAACACACCCAGTTTAGCACTGATTTAACTCACTAGAAAGATCATCAATATGTACATTGAATAAAAATTGAGACAGAATCCCTGCCTGTCTCTGTCTCAATGGAGATCACTGCCACAGACGTGTCCAAGCAAATTCCTGAGTTTAGACGCGTAATCCTCCATTTAGGAAATGATGCCAAACAAACTGGCACCAATGGAATCAGAACATAAATGAAGGGTCTTTGATGACAATAGAAAGACCAAAACAGTAAAGGGCGTGCGTCAGCTGCACTTCCAGTCAGTGTGTGCGGTGCAGGCGGGGTGGAGGGGAGGCACGGGCGGTTGGTGCCTCACCTGCCGCCTTCTCGAGTATTTGAACAGGAATTTTACATTTGATTCTTTTTTAGAACTGTTGAAAACCCACACAGAAAACAGTCATCATGGAATATGTATAACATAATAGTTGATGTTTGTTTTTGATTAAACAGCAGATTCACCCTATTTCATTTATGTATTTTTTCAGCTACATTTTGATGAGGCTGTTCTCCACCTGCCCCCCCTCCCTCCCTCCCCCTGACTGTACATCACTGTTGTATTTGTAGTTGAGTTTCAACAACTTTTACTTTGCTCACCACTTAAGGTCAGTGAAATATACCTTTAGGGAAAAGGACGGCTCCAACCCATGATTGATGGTTCATGGATTCAGAGGATTCAAAGGATGATTTCTTGATCAAGAACTTTTCATTGTCTCTTGATTCTTTCCATCAGGTTTTGTACACAGACATCAACTTGGTGGAATTCCTCTTTACCTCATGAGTGGTTACCAGTTTGGGGATCTCACTTTAGCTTCTCTACCCAACAGGCACGTTTATGGACTTTAGGTAGAAGGAGAGAACTTGTTATCAGGGTCTAAGCCAGGGGTCGGGAACCTTTTTGGCATAGAGAGCCATGAACGCCACATATTTATAAATGTAATTTCCAAAGAGCCATACAATAATGTAGCGTCCCTGTCCCACACTGAGGCACGGAGACTTAACCTCTTTTGAGGTTCTTTATTCTGGTTACTGTAGACCTGTAACAAACGCCGTACAACTAATTCAGTAACTCCTCAATCTCTCCCACTGAGACCAGAGCTTCTCCCAACTTCTTATCCCCCCCCTCCCGCTCCAGCCCTCCTATTTCCCTTATTCGGCCCATAGCTGAACCCCATTGGTCCAAACTACCTAACAACAGGCTGAGGGACAGAACTGAGAGCCAATCAGATCTCTGCTTGATGCGTTCAATGAACTCCAGAATTTAGAACGCGACCCAACAACAGCCACCCAGTCCAACTCAGTCCACTACAATACGTTTAAAACTAAAAATACAAGTGAATGTGAGCATTTGATGTAATTTCTACATTTTTACAGTACAATAAGTCTGTGGATTCTTTGTAATAACATGGTTATGCTGTTGCTAATAAATGATGAGTATTTCTCGTGGTGGTTTTGCTGATGGTCTAGTCTGGTTGATCCGTGGTGAGTTTCAGCTTCATGCAGGCGTTGAGACTTTAAACGTGATCGTAGGTCTGAATGTTCTGGAGATGTGACAAAGACTCACATGCAGACGTGGAGACAAACACACACTCACACTGCAGTGAGTGACGGGCAGCGGGTTTTAAGTCCCCCCCCCGCTTTCTTCCTCACGTCCCGTCCCCCCAACTGCAGCTCTTTCTCAGAGACGGGAGCGCGCAGTTTTAGGCACAGCAGTTCACAGGTTTCAGGCTGGTACAAACTCTGTGAAATAATAGATAATAGTAAACTGAGTGCTGGCGCAGATTTTTTCTCTCCAAGCACCGCTACTACTGTGCCCCCCCTGGCATGGCATCGCGCCCGAGAAGGACTGGTCTAATGAAAAAACAAGTATAATTAAAGATTTGTCTGCGAGCCACATGTGACCATCAAAAGAGCCATATTTGGCTCACCAGCCATAGGTTCCTGACCCCTGATCCAAGCGTTTATATCAAACCAAGCAGCCTCCTTGCTGAAAGATTTTCCTTGTTTATTTTTAAGTCAAACCAATGTTGCAAACACCCATTTACAGGATATGTTAGCAGCATTTGACTGATATCACTTTGTCTGAATTGCATGGAAAATTTGGGTGCCCAGTTCCCATAGTAACAGAGACCTGATTCACGGTAAGTTTAGTATCACTGACAATAGTTACGTTTAGATACACAAGTGCAGAGATACACAGCAGCGTCAGCTCAAAGAAGACGCTGTGGATTCGGCTGAAGGTCGGAGACAATGATAGAAAAAGAGTCTTCCAACAAGCTGCAGCTCCTTCCTGAGAGTGAGGGGGGGCACACCCCCGGGGTGATGGCGATGGACTCCAGAGTCTACAGCAGGGGAAAAGACTGAAGTTTGATCTGTGGCGCACAGAAAGATTTAAAGGCCACAATGACATAAATCATACGCTGCAAAACAACCTCTAAATAATACAAGTTAAATGTCACATTTTCATAAAGCCCATTTAAATGAAGCATTAAAAGTAAGATAATATGCCTTTCCAAGAAAATTAATTCCAGTCACACTATGAAGTCATGCTTAGAATTAAGTCTAATGTTGAGGTGACCTCTGACCTCCACAGACGCTGCAGTTTGCCAAGTTAAAGCTTTCTTTGATAATGTCCTTTTTTCATGTTAACACACGTTCAGCAAGTTTTAAGAGTGAAGGTTTTTTTATTTTAATTAAGCTCTTCTATGAACCCAAACGCTAGTAACTAGCATTTTCTACAGTATGATCGTATCCACAGTCCGAGTCAGCGGCTATAATTAGAATGTGTTAAAATTAAAATTAAAGTCTTCTTCCCCTGGGGGGGGGATCAACTTTGATGTTAAATGCATCTGTTGTCCATCAGGAAACACAGTTCAAGGCTTCCCTGGATCGATCTCAGTTGTAACACAACTTTTCTCATCCTCAGTTTAATTAGACTCTAATGCCGTGTTTCCCAACCCTGGACCTCGGGGGACACAGTCCTGCACTTTTTCAGTCCCATTCTGCTCAAACCCCCGGATTTGGATGACTGCTTTCATCAGGGTTTGCAGAGCTGGATGATGGTCTGAATCCGGTGTGTTTAAAGCAAGGCATGATGGAAGCATGCATGACAGTGTTCCCTGTGGGCCGTGGTTGGGAAACGCTGCAGTCATTTAACTCTCAGCAGGTGTTCATGCTGATATCACTGTGTAACTCAATGTTGTTGTAGCTGTATCTAAAGTGTCTGCAGGACTCCATTTGTGTTTATTTTCACCACTTAAGAGGAATTTGTATGAAATCAAGGCTGCAGTGGTTTGTGCTTTCACATGTTTTGGAGTTTGCTTCTCTTTGTGTCTTCTGAGACATTTAACAAAGTAATTTTAACAGATACGTAGTTTTCATTGGTCTATGCTTATGTTGAGGCATTTTCCAATCAGGTCTTTTGGGGCCCTATCTGTTTCTGACTCATTTCATTTGAAGAATCTGCCAATACCAAGTCCCGATCGATACTTTTGTAACACATTTTTAAAAAATGAACAAATTTAATAAACAGATCTAAGTTTTTTTCTATTTTCATTTTTAGATAAATAAAAAAGGATGGGGTCTTAAAGGGTTAAATCTTGCAAACTGCATGTCTCTGTTGGCTTCAGGAGAGCGCTGTTTTTGTCAAAAAGAAACTAAAAAAACACTCTTTTTCTGTGAAAATGCCTTTGCAGGTTGCTGTTTGCATTAAGACAAGCCCATAGAGAAACTTGCTGTCAGTTTAAAAGTTGTTTCTTAAAGAGTTTTTCATCCCGGAAGTCTGAATCTGTCAATATCTCGCCAGCTTTACTGAACTCTTTTTGTGCGCCTGCTGCTCAAACTGACGCAGCAAAAAAATGTCAGGAATAAGAATAAGTGCTGATTATTATAAGAATGAATTGAATGTCCGATCCGTGATCAGGCTACAACATCCGATTTTGATCATGTGATCAGATCAGGACAACCCCACTTCATTTATAATCTTTCATCTTCATTGGAGCTTATTGTTTCACAAATTCTAACTATATGAAGAGTTTGTCAGAGGGACAGGCTAAAGCTGTGAAAATAGATGCAGATGTGTATTCTGGTATCTTGATATCCCAGTTTTCATTACAAGATGGGCTGTTTGTAGCTTCAAATCAGCAATGTCGATGTCTGGTTCCCGCCTTGCTCGCCCAAACGTCAAGGTTTTCTTGGGCAAGACACTGAACCTTACATTGCTCCTGGGGGTGGTTGGTGCCAGCCCCCATCAGTGTGTGTGAATAGGACTGTAAAGCCCTTTGGGCCTTCTAAGAAGGCAGTAAAGTCCTAAATACACCTTTTACTATTCTTATCTTCTATTAACTTCAGGACTGTACTGGAACATTTATACTGGTGTTTGCTTTTAATTTAACCATACATTAATTTTTTTTTGGGGGGGGGGGGGGTAGTCAACATCTTTTCTTTTTCTTAAACCTAGATTTGTACGGTACTGCTGTAGAAGTCTTTCTCAGCCTGTCCCAGAAATATTCCATTACTATCCAACATTACCCTGAGGCTCCACCCCGAGTCTGGAGTTTCCTTCTCCAATGGAGACCCGACAGGAGAATCAGAATCAGAAATTCTGATTCTGACAGGAGACCCGACAGGAGACCCAACGGTCTGAAGTTCTGACGGTTCACCTGAAGCTCTGATTTACACCAAACAAGTGAACTCTGGTCCGCTTCACCTCAGAATGAATGCTGACAGACCAAAGCCAAGAAGAGAACTAAAGGCAGAGTGTTATGTAAGGTCAGTCAGAGTCTTATGAGGAGAAAAAGACAAACCCAGCATGAATGTGAAGAAGCAGGAATGATGACAAACTTTGAGAATGTCTGCTGGGTAATCGTGGTGTCGTGAGGAGCTGCAGGCTATCATGTCTGATAGTCAGAGGACTAGAGTGGCTGCTTTGCTTCATCTTGTTATTTTCCCATCCTGGATAGAGCTGGATGCAGCATCTGTTGGAATTGCACATTTCTATCTGCTTCACTCTTCTGTTCTTCCAAAGAGGTGCTGTGTGAATGCATACCCAACCTAAGAAGAGGGACAACGCTCTCAGGATTCTGATTGGGTCCTCAGGACTATCCCAGAGAAAAAGAGACTTAAATCTCTGTGGATCCACATTTCTGGTTTACTAAAAAAGATCAAATAAAAAGCAAAGATGTGAGCGCGTCTTCTGAGATCCTTCTGGAGAATTAAGCAGGAAGCAGATGGACAGGAGGAGTTTTCAGACTTAAAAAGAGATAACATAATCATAAAGAAAGATTATTATAAGAAATGTTAGTGTAGGGAGTGGAATACAGTCACTTGGACTCTATTATACATATTTCTTCTTTTTGAACTCTGTTAAAGAATTTTCTGCTAAGTTTTAAACGCTGATTGAAGTGGTGTCACTCAGACGCATTTGGGAGCTCTAATGGTTTCTTAGAAGACAAAGTGCCATATTTAAAGCAGCTCTGACATCAGGAGCGTTGCCATTACCTTTCCATTCGGTGGGGCTCCTGCAATCATGAGCTCTTGTTCTGAGGACATAACTGTATAATTATCATTTTCACCTCTGAACGTGGCGGCTCAAATGATCAATGAGACTCCAGCGTCTCCTATTCAAAGTGTGATTTTTTCATTAGAACAAATGGCCAGAGGAACTTGGTCTTAATCTACAATTAACCTGCACTTCATTTCAACATCTAATCTTTTCATTGTTGCTTTTTATCAAATCAATCAAAGTTAATGTCTGACTAAAAACTGTAAAATACATCAAAGCAAAGAGTAAAGAAAGAAATCTCTTCTAAACTAATGGGAGCCAATGACCTGCTTTCTATCAGACTTTTCCAAATGTCTTCAGGCAGAGCCCTCACATTTCAGTCATATTACTATCTAGTTCTAACAGTTCTATATCCCATTGAGAAAAAGACTGAACGGCTTTTCTCCAAAGAAATCTTTACGAGCAGCAGAACAAATCTGTGTGACACAACTTTAATCAGGGATTAAAACTATACAGAAATGTCTAAATGGCCTAAATGCCAAAAATGGTTCAAGAGAAATAATATCTAGTATAGAATCTGCTTGACTGACAGCACAAATATTTCTTGTGACAAGTGCAGTGCTTCTCCTGTCCATCAGGTTACTTTCAATCTTAGACTGAAGTTCGATCAGAATGTCTGGTTGTAGACTTTTCTCTGACGTGAACAGATCATTTTTCAGAAGAGCCTAATATTCCAGACTCTTTCACTCGTCTCCAGAAGTCCTCCCTGTCTGCTGTATTCTACACATCCAACCCCTGACAAACGACTTTACAACATTTTCTATGCTGTGGTTCTAGCTAATGTTGTCTTGTTTCATCTCCATTGACTTGAAAAAAACTGTAAAGAAAAAACATACAGTCTAATGTCTTCTTTAAATGTGGATGTAAATGACTGAAAACTGATTATTATTTTAAAATACACACATTATAAGGTAAATGTGCAGCAACCAGCTGGCTAAATGCATGGGCTAGGTCTAATTTCTGACAACGAACATGTCCAAAAACCTAAAAACCAAACTAAATCAGACTTTATGGAGTGCTTCTTTTCTTTTTGTTTGGGGGCAGAACAGACATGTTTGGTAATTTCTCAAACAGCGGATTGCCTTTGCGAGCACCAACTGATTGATGTCAAAGCCATTTAGATACACTGGAATTTACTACTCTTCAGGATAGTCTGAAAATCCGGTTGCTGCTATGAACACGAGTTAGTTATCTTTACTAAAGCGGGTTTGGAAAGTGAGCACAGATGTAAAACAGCACTTGTAGCTGTGTTATCCATCATGTTGCATGGACATGTTGCATGGACATCTTCATTTCTGTAGACATGTTTGCCATTTGACTTAAAACATGAAAGGCTTCCTCCCGTGTTATCATTTTTCATCGTGTTTTTGAGAAGGTTTTGGCTATAAATTTAACACACAAAAAAAAGAAACAAATAAAAGTTTTGATTAAGGATTCCACCATTTTAATTTCTTATTCCATGTCAAAGGAATAATGATCCCTTTGTCAATTTGTGTCATGCCCAACATTTTGAATAAGTAGATTGAAAGGTACACGCACACATGCACGTGTTCATCTGTTAGACACATGTGAGTCATTAATTGGTCTTTTTTACCTCCAGCTTAGACAAAATGGTCTTAACCTAAGCAAAAGAAAAGCATCTTACAAATTATTCTGAGAGCTGAATCTTTTCTGGTCTTTTACCCTGGAGAATCCAGCAACATTTTTTCAGGGCTTTTAGAGTTATTTCAACAAGTTTGGCTTTTGTTTGGGATTTTGGGAAGCAGCAGTTAAAAGCAACCAAAAAATGAAAAAAATTAAAACATACAAATAAAAAAATTGGAAAACATTTCATTAAAAGACCAAATTTGACCCCATTGATTCTCCAGAGTTGAAATTATTAAAACTAAAAATCCCATTGAAAACAGACATAAGAATAGCTTTAACAGCTTCTTCAGATTGATCAACTCTGCATCATTTGCTCTCACTATTAACTGAATCCAGGTCAGTTTTTCATTAAACACACATCTTTGAATCCAGTTAGCCTCTTTATATCCTAATGTTGACCCACGATGTGTCAAACTTGTCAGAAGCATCTGCTGTTGTCACGAACTGGAGGTGGAGGACCCAAAATTCAGGAGACCAGGATTGGTGACAGGAAATAAAACAATTAATTAACAAACTGAAACATGACAAAACAATGGGGAGAAAAAAAACCAGTGACAAAACAGAGCAGATGACTTGACAAGGATGAATAGAAACCAAGACACGTAACCCTTGTGCTATCCTAGGCACTTTACCATTGGGAGTTGGGTCATCTAGACCCACTAGACAGAGCTCTGAACCTTTTTTTTTTTTTCAATTTTTTGTGATCTTCACTGGTTCAATGGATTACATGAAATTTTTCCACCTTCATCCACCTTTGTCATGGTAGGAGAACACGTCAAAGTAAGGGTGGGGTCATCCAAGATAGCACAAGGGTTAAATAGGCTGGGGACAATTAACTGAACTGAAGACAGCTGTGGATCATGCACCTGAATGTGGAGTGACTGACAAAAAGAAAACCAAACCACTGAATCCTTACAGCTGTCCATCCAGCAGATTAAACTGGATCCTGGCCTTTGATTTGGGGGAGTCTGAAGGAGAACTAAAGGGTAACCAAAGATTCTGATTTATGCAATGTTGCATGTCTACTTTTGTTTTGTTCAATGGCTAAAAATGATGAACTAATAGTTTTTTTGGCTTAATTTGGATCACTTTTCAAAAGGAAATTTTGCAAGGTTGCACCTCCTCCACTAACTTCTGTCTGTCCAGAAAATTAACCAACAGAGTCCATTTAATTTTCATAAAGGGGCCATTTAGTGATTGAAGAGTCAAAGTGACTCATGCATGAACCGAAGGTGATTTCTAAACTGAAAAGAGATCAGTATTCAGGTCTGAAAGGATAGAAGCAGAACAGAGCTGGCAGATGAGAATGGGTCGCTCCCACATTGCCATGGTAACCAGATATGGTCAGCAGCAGGAGATGATCTTCTGGAATGAAAATAATGGATAAAGTCATTGTAGTTTTCAAAGGCTTTGGCCTTTCTCAGCAAAAGGTTGAAAGAAAACGTCTCCCTGATGAAAGAAAGGAGGAAACGTCTTCATACAACCAATGCCTGACATCTGAGGAAATCCATTGCCTTCTGCTACAAGATGGTTAAAAAGATTTGAGGCTCCTTTTCTATGAGATTTGACACTGAAATGCCAGATTTAGTGTGGCTTGTCTACACCGTTTCTCAGAGCATCAGTGTGCTGGGAACAGTGAATGTTGTGTCAGTGATGAAGAAGAGAAGGCCTTAATGCCCGTTTCCTCTCTGCGACATATTAACATTAAAGGGGCTGGATCATGAAAAATCAACTTTTTGAGCTTTTAAGTGGATTATAATGTTAACGCCTCACTAAACACAACTCCAAAGTGGTATTTTGATCCGTTCATGCATTTCTTCCTCTAAAAACCTGCTCTCTGAGCACCAGCCCCTCCCAACCCTCAAAAACCAGTGGTTCCTCACATTGTGACATCACAAAGTGAGAACAGCCCCTTCCAGGAAGAGTCTGCAGTTCCAGTACGGCTAAGACACACGCCCACGTTCTCCATGGAGTCAGCAGCGATTGGCTGAACTCTTTCATTTTAAATGCACATCCATCTTTGCAAAGGTTTGGATGTTGTTTGTTTTCTTGGATGAAATGCAGACACGCTGATTAGATTAATGTCATCATTGGGCGGCGCCCAGAAGGAGCAAAAGGCGGTTTCCCCCCACGACTATGCTCTATGATGGTTGTTCGGATCAGACTCAACAGTCTCCTTTATTTTGTAATTATTTTCTAGTATTCATATCTTTTCACGCATAAAAAACAATCCTTTTTATTTTTTGAATGAATTTTAATGGTGAACTCGTTTTATTGCGTTAAATACTGAAGAAACTGACAGAATAGCAGCAGTTTTGACTCAGTGTCTGATCTGCTGTCACAGATCTAGAATCTTCTTTCTATTTTTGGGTGCCATGTTTCTGTTGTGTTCCCACCCCTGACCTGCTTTACATGAGAATCCAAACATGCATACTCAAACTGTGAGCATTTAGGACGCAGAAACACAGACATGTAAGGTTCAAATCCTGGTCCGTTCAATTGACCACATTTCCAGCAAACCCCAGTAACACCCACTCTGAGTCACGTTCTGCAGCAGAAAACAAACAGTGTCTTTGATGAAGTAAATTGTCTTAAAAATGTAGTTTATGTCTGAATATCCAAACAATGACTAAGTTATGACCAGAACGTTTGGACCAGAGAATCCCTGACACATACATTTGTTGGTTAAAGAAGAAAAATGCTAGAAAAGCTGTTTTTTGTATTTGGATTTTATTTTTATTTGATGGATGTTTCACCTCTGAGGCAGCCGGGGTGAGGTAATTGATGGCAAAAGTACTGAATATTGACACTACTAACAATAAGTTAGGGATAATGTGGAAAAACTCAGTGGGTGTCGTAAACACAGTGAGAACGTGCTAGAATTATATAGCGACAGTTTATTGTGAAGACCATTCCATGTACACACCAGTTAGTAAGCATGCAGTGTTCACAGGGAGCTGCTTCTTGGTTTTTTTACTGTTTACTAGTGCATGTCTGCCACCTGCAGTTGGAAGAAGCTTGGTGTGAAATGTCGTAGAGGTGCATAGCTGGTGAATCTTCCTCCAGGCTTTTTCTTTCACAGCTCTATTCTGATATATGAAAGACTTGGTGTCATAGAATTCCAGCCAGAATTTTCAACCAGTTGACACTTCCGTGTTTTGGAAAGGAAGCTCCTCATGTGTCACTGCCAAAGCTCTGGTGACTCTAGTTTTCTTCTTGGTCCATTTTCCATAGCAAGTGAACCACACCAGTCTGTGTTTGGTCAAAGTTCAGCTGTTTGACGTTCAAGCAGTTGAAAATGCGTTCCATGAGCTGTTTGGAATGTTGAAATGAAGCTGTTTTGCGTGTAAGAGACTTAAAACAATCACAGCAGTTTGGAACGCAGCAGCTCCAAACGCAGGTTTACGGGCGTTTCTTTGACTTTTCAGTCAAGTGGTCGCTCAAACGCTGGTGTGAACGCAGCTTTATGCTTACAGCGCATTCAAGAAAGCACGTTTAGTGCGTTCCTGAACGTTCCACATGTGCCCGATGTCATCGTATCTTCAGAGAGAATTGAGAGCCAGTCAGACAAAGCAATGTTTTTGGACTGCATGGGGAAAACATGCAGACTCCCACCATACTCCATAAAGAAAGAGGATTTTTGAGAAGTTCCAAACATTTTTTAGAGCTTATTTTTAACAGAAAGGCAGCGTCACCATAATGTTTGAAAGGTCAGCTCAGCAGAACCGGTCCTGGTCTGTCTGTTGGACCTGCAGGGAAACCCAGGAGCCTTTTCATCGCCTCTAAGGAGCCGCACACACCCACACAGCAAGCAGACGCGTTACACAACAGCGTGAAATTTAAAGTGCTGTGGTAAAAAGGCGCTTGTGCTTGGTGTGAGGACCGCAGGCACCAACAGTCTGCAGAGAGGAACAAGGGAGGAGAACAAATGCAGAGCAGAACAGATAAATACAGAGAAAAATAAAGAGCAGCTGAAAAACCATGGAGGTGTGAAAACAGCTCTGTTTCATTTTCCACAATCAAACATTGTGGAAACAAAAACTCACTTGTTTTTTACAAAGTAAGGAAAGCAGAATCATCCAATATTTTCCTTCTCCCATAATTAATAGAAGGATTTGGTGTCTGGAGTGAGCCGTTTCTTATTTCTCATAACACCCATGAAGTCGGCAGGCCTGCGACTCGTCTCAGGGAGCCTCAGCTGTCCATCAAAACTTCAAAATGTCGGCTTCTGCCTCAATTAAGTTTTCAGCTGAATGCTTCCAGCCGCGGTCTTCTGACTCGCTGCTGGGAGGCTGGAAAGGTAAAACGTATTTATCACATCATGAAAACTAAATCGTAATGGACTAGAAACTAGTCGCCTTCATGACAGGAATTTAGAGCAGCTGTTTGAAGATGCTTCATCTGTGGGACAGTGCAACTGATGTGGCTGAGAGGGAACACTGATAAATGCCAACTCCCCTCCTCATCTGGTTGGGTTTGCTTTCAAACACCTATAGTAACTTAAAAAAAATCCATCTGCTGCTCATTGCCTGGGGCTATTTTACAAAATGAGCTCTGACCAAGATGGATAAAAACAAGCAGAGGCAAAAGCCGGCAACTCCTCACATCACCAGCAGACACTTTGAATGATCCTAACAAAAACACTTCTATTCTTCTTCTTGGTCTGTCAAAAGTCCATCTGCACAGCAAGTGAACCACACCAGAGTTCATCTGCAAAGAGACGTAGGTTGTGTCCCAATTCCTTCTCTACTCCCCATATAGGGCGTTCATCATTCTATAGTTCTGTCTGACATTTCCCAGAAGTCTCTCTGGAAACCCAGTGTGCATTGATGCTCACTATAGACAAATATAGACCACAGTGCATTGGGTTTGAACAATTTTTGTCCCAAAAATGTATTTACATGTATTTTTTTAATAAACCACCAACGTTTTTATCTTTAGGAGACAGTGGACTCATCAATAATTGTCACAAAATGCTCATATCAATTAGATTTTAACTTTGTGTAATTAATGACGTCATATCTGCTGTAAAAAGAAAAGTAGTGAGCGTGGTGTCTGAGTTGCTTTTAAAGTTCAGGGCACTACATAGTGCTGCACTCTATAGTTTTTTAGTAGTTTGGGCGTGAATTCAGACACAGTCAGAGACTGCAGAGACTGCAGTTCAGGTGAGCTTTTAATTTGAAAAATCTCTATGGTCACTGGTCTCCATATCACTTCCTGTGCATTTTCGTAGTGTCTACTGGAAACATTTGGGTTTAGTTGGTTGGTTAGTGGGTTTGCTATCATTTCTATCTGTCAACATCGTCGTCTCTCTGACACACAGCTCAGGCATCGGTTCGTCTCTCATCAGTCGGGGTTGAAGCCCTCTAATTGGCTGGTTTCTGATGTTTAATAAGGACCCCCCCCCCCTCCTCCTGTAACTGGGTTAAGAGTTCTGCTCCTTAATTATGGATGATTTTAGCCTCATTAAGGGTGCAGACTGCTCTTCAGACGGTCGGAGAGCTTCAGTGCACAGGCAGGAAACATGTCTGCAAAAACACTTGTCTTATTGTTAGAAGGCTGATTGTTGAGTGTGTTAGTGTGGTGTTGTGTGTGACAATAACATGGTTTAGGAGAGGTCTTGTTTGGGGAACAAAGGCAAGGCTCCAAATGACTGAAGATGGACTGCTCCCTGCTTGCAGTATCAGCTCTTGGACATGACATCTTGGTTGACTGTGACTCAGATCCTGTTTGATGGCCAGAAGTCCATGGCTCCATGTCAGGCTTTACCTGCTCCTGCCTCTGTCCTCTTCATTTCTCAATCAGTTTACGTACCGCGTTTAGTCACAATTGCACCTTACAGAGGGGTATGGGCTGTCTGTGGGTGAAACGTGAGCAAACCTGGACAGGGCATGCAGGCGACCCGTACAACATATCAAGATGGTAGAGCAGTGGCTGAGGTTTTGCTGGATGCAAAGATGGTCTCTCAAACTGATGGTTCACAACCCTTTATTTCACTGTGTGTGTGTGTGTGTGTGTGTGTGTGGGTGGGTGTGTGAACACACCGTAAGAGCTACAAAAACATACAGATATATTTTACATTTCTTCCCGTTGTATTCACCATTTCAACCCTTTTGTTTTATTCAGTACTTGACGTTACATTTCTTGTATTTAACCTCTGATGTTTATCAACTAATGTAACTGTACTTGTAATAAAATAATTTAATAATAAACTGATGTTCTTCTCTGTATAAACATAAAATAAACCATCATGAATTCATCAACCAGGTGCTAGGGGATACAGTAAACTTTCGTTTCTTTGAACCCTTTCTTATGTTTTACCGCTTGGGCTGACACGAAGCACATGCAGCCTTCATGTTTGTTTGCATGCTGATGTCCGTTTAGTGTGTCCTTCCATCCTTCAAATTAAAAGCCACAACCACGTTATACAAAAAGGGAGAATTACAAAAATAAAACCATAATAGGCTGAATCTAGAGGCCATTTACAGTGGTCTTCAAATTTTTTAGGCCACTGACCGATTTAACGTCAGGCCGGTCTGAACAGGTCGACGTTTGCGTTAAATATTTTCAAGTGTCTGGTTTTTGAAAACCTATTTTTCAAACTAAAATGCTACTACAAGAAGCTTATTTAAGACAAGACTGAAAACATCAGTAGACTTTTTATTGTATTTTTACAGATGAGGAAGATTCAAGGAAAGAAAGATGTTCATTTGTAGAATTTGTTTCTGATTTATAAAAAAAAGTCAATAAAAGCAGCATTAAAGTTTTTTTTTTTTTTTTTAAAGAACCCCATTAAAACACTGAGAACTCCACCAAGAATCAGATCATTTTTCAGGGCAATACAATCGATCATATTTTGTTTTTGCATAAAATCTGGATTCACTGTTTATTTTTTCCTAAAGAACGTTTTCTGTTCTCACCTTTCTGAACAGACGGATGCCTAATCCACCCTGCTGCAGAAATATTCACAAATGTCCTTTTACAAGTTTCCACAAATCATCAACTTCATTTGATTGATTCTTCATTCTCTGTAAAATGTTTGTGCCTGTTTTAAACATAGACTTTGTGATGAAGATTTTGTCTTTAACGTCAAAGTGGATGCTAACAACCGGACGCCAGCGTCAGCTGCGTCCAGCTTTTGAGGTGTGACAGATAAATAAAGCAAAATAAAACAACACAACCGTCGTAAAACTGGTGTTTTCTAAATGTAATTGGAAACATGAATTCACTGTGATTGCTACTTTATTATCTGCATGTGTAAAACATTCAGAAGTCAGTTTCCTCACTGAGCGAAGCTTCGTGCGGTGCTTCAGTGTCACATGATTAAATTAGTAAAAACAGAGTTAGGTTTGTAAATATTAATATAGATATTTAAACAGTGGTTAAACAAAAATAAACTCCCACTCCATGTTAACAAAACTAAATTCATGACGTTTGGAAATCGCCACATTCCTGCAGATTTAGAAATAAAAGTTTCTATTGATAATCATGTTCTGGAAAGAGTGACTGTAATTAAGTTCCTCCGAGTCATTATGGACGACCAAATAAACTGGAAGCCACAAAAAAAGCAGGTCAGAGCTAAACTGGATAAAAACACAGCAGGCTTAGGAAAACACGTAATACACTCACACAGCACATCTACTAGTATATTCATCCATAATACTACCATACTTACAGTACAGAGTAGAAGTTTAGAGAAATACTTATAAAACAAATCTACAGTGTTTGTACATCTTACAAAAAAACTGTTGGAATGGTTGATGGTGTGGATTATGGGACACATACAGATGCTCTATTTTTAAAGTCGGGTTTATTGAAATGATGGGAAGTGAAACTTAAAACAGCTCTCATCATGTTTAAAGCCAGAAATAACTTACATACAACAAATGTTCAAGGATTTATGAGTTAAATAAGAGCTGAACTTCAAAAAGCAGTGTATTCATACTAAAATAAAGAACATATGCCTATAAATTTGTGGTGTGGATTTAGGGAACAAGTTGGATGAAGGTTTAAAGCAAAACAGTTAACATGTATTCACTGAAGAAACTGTACAAGGCTAGAAATGTCACTTCTGCATAGGTGCCATGCAGAATGTAATGTGAATGTTTTGAACAAAAATGTAAAGAAATATGCAGATGATCAGGTGTTGTAAAAGGGGGGGGGGGGATCAGACAATATTTCTCTTCAACCCACTCCTTTTCAAGCACACTGTCCTGTTTTATCTGTCTTTTTTTAACTCTTGTGTTTATTTTCATTTGCATTTGAAATAATGAAATTGAATTGAAAGTTGAATATTGCAAATGAGAGTCAGGTGTGCGGCATCCAGAAACTACATGCTGGGGTTCTTCTTTCATGAAATCCTAATACTGCTGGCTCTTTTTTGGTTTCCTCTCTGACTTTTTTCTTCCTGAAGAAACTTTCCAAATATGTTTTATTGTTTGGTTTTTGTTAGCTTAAAAGGGTTGAGGTACTAACCTAGCACTCTAAGCAGCTGCTTAAAGTCACGACACGTCAAGACAGACAGATGTGGTGAACAGAATCTGGTAGTTTTCCAAAAGAAAACTTCCTTCAGTATCAGAAATTAAGCAAAATAGAAATAATCAAAGTTAGCGTATGCATTTTTTTTTTCCTGTCTGCAGCGTAGTACCAAGTACCGGGGTTAGGAACCACTGTGGTAGACCACTCAGTGAGCCTGTAGAGCTAAAAACACATGCATGACAATGGTATGTCCCATTTTCATGATGTCCCTTAAGGTGGCTGTGTGAGTCTCAATGGAACTGCTTCCTTTAGGCCTGCGGACCAACCCTCCACAGGCCCGGACAACCTAAAAACCCACAGCCCCAGCGTAAGTTACCCCCTGTATGGGTGCAGTGACTGAGGCTTTAGAGGGGTGAAGAAAAAAAGACAACTTCCCAGTTGATACTATTTTTCTTTTAAATAATTTCTTTAAAAATAGAACCTTTTCGTTATGTAGGATGTTTGTGATAATCAGCCCTTTTTTTCTGTTTCTTGTTTTTTTTTTGGTCATGTGAGGTAAATTTTAAATAACTAGGTTATGTAGATTATTTTTCTTTAGCAGATTTTCCTGCGATTCACACTAACGGTGGGATTTGTATGGATGATGTGAGAGGATCTGCTTAAAAGTGAAAGATTTAAAGTGCCAGCAGCGACCAGAGATACATAAAAAAATATAAAAATAACCTCAACTCATTAAAATATATATTTATAATTTAATTAATAATTCTTTTAAAACATTTTTTTCAAATACCTACATTCATTTTTACAAACCACAACGGCATTTTGAAATAAGGAATTATGTCGTTCATTGTCATTTGAGCATTTATTCTAGAGCAAGAAGTAATTTCATATTTTACAAGAAATTGTTGTGAAAATAGTTACGTTTTTATCTAACTGTTTCATTTTACAACTCATTCATCTGCTTCCAGATATCTGTTGTAATGTATTAGCTGGAGACATTCAGCACGTCTTTAAATTATTATTAATATGAAGAATTATTTGGATTCATGGTTATTTCAAATTAACATTATAGATAGTAAATGTAGTTCAATCATTATTTCATTTTTATGTTCTTCATTGCAGCAAATGGGCCATCGTGACCCGATCAAAGTACAGATAGTAGTTCAGCAGATAACGTGAAACAACCCTTACCAGAAGAAACTGCAGATTTCTACAGTAAACTAAGAACATGGGGAGCATTTCCTCACAGAAAATGTTCCTTCCTGTCTGAGAGTGCATCATCAAATGGAATCCAACTTTGTTTCGTCTTCTGCTGCACAAGCAGAACCCGCTGAGATGTTCTCACTTCAGACACGAGTCTGTCTCCATGGCGACGGGGATGCTGACTGCTGTGAGAGTGAATTTTAATTTGGTCCCGTCTGCCAGGGATCAGGTTCCTCTGAGCTCACAGGCCAGCGACGGGCTCTGTTCTGTTTCCTCTTGAGTGCTGAGGATCAGTGACAGAGAGGGTCGTTCGCTCATCAGCTGATGATCATTCAAATGCTCAGATGAGTTTTTTTTTAGTGCTCCAGATCTTCAGTTCAGAGGTTCATCCACATGAAATTCAAGAGGCTCAATCAAGTAGGATGACATCTCAGTTATAGTCGTACTTATATTTCTATTTAGACAATAACGAACACTTGAATCCAACAAATGAGGGGTATGAACACAAAGGTGGGCTGATGAAGGTGTTGAGCAAAGGAGGTGCTGTGAGTTAACAACAACAGGCTGATTAAAAGCTGCAGTGATCTATAGACTTGAATCTTCAGGTATACATGACCGTATCTGTAAAAGCAGCAATTCAACCCGAGAAGCAGATCTAAATATGAGTTCTGTGGACAAAAACGGCCCTAGTTTTCTCTTTTTCAGTAAGTGTTAAGAGTCAAAGTGGTCCAGCTCACAGTGGGGGGGCTCTGCAAACAGGTGCTTGTGCGTCTGACCTTCAGTCGGAGGTCTGAAAGTTGGTCGCTGTGTGGAGATGACTGATAACTCTGATGGCCTGATGCTATCAACTCTCTATCTACAGCCTGCAGGCGATGGGAAAGGGGGGGGGGCTGGTGGTTGAGAGTCCAACAATCAGACGTTTGATCAGTGGTTTAAGCTATGAGGCGTCAGAACTCTGTGTGGTTGAAATTAAGGATTTTGAAATATATAACATTTTTCGTAGGAAAATGCGTGGAATCGTCTGTGAATGAGTATGTGATGTGTGTGTGTGTGCATGGGTGTGTGTCTGTGAATGGATGTGCATTTGTGTGTTTTTGTAAGGAACGTTGCGATGTATTCTGCACTTTTAGCAGCACATCAACTTTTTGCTAGTTTAATGGATGAATGAATTCAAGTCAGTATATTTCCACAACTGCTAAACAGACGCTGTGAGGGGGTACTTGTGACTGTCATCCAAAGACACTTACACGCTCTCTTACTTACTTGTGGAAAGCTGATCTTGCGCATCTCCCACCAGACCAGAGGATCATCCTCTCAATCAGTGGTAGGAGTCATCAGATAACTGCTTCAATCGGCCTCCACGGCATCTTCAAGTAGTTCAGGCAGAGCAGAAAAGGCAAAGCCAGCTTTTAAAAAGCTGTCATGAGACTTCACTGTTTTCTCTCCAGACATCTGGGGGGCACATTCAGAACTCCCAGGGCTTTCCTGCAGGGGGCGGGGCTCTTTTCCTGCAGGGGGCGCGGCTCTTTTCCTGCAGGGGGCGCGGCTCTTTTCCTGCAGGGGGCGCGGCTCTTTTCCTGCAGGGGCCGGGGATCTTTTCCTGCTAGATGAAGCATGCAACCCAAATTGCTTTCTTTTGTGACTCCTTTGCTGGGTCAGAAATGGACCCAGCAGTACTGGGTTATCGTGACCCAGCAGTACTGGGTTATCGTGACCCAGCAGTACTGGGTTATCGTGACCCAGCAGTACTGGGTTATCGTGACCCAGCAGTACTGGGTTATCGTGGACCCAGGCAGGTACTGGGACTATCGTGACCCAGCAGTACTGGACTATCGTGACCCAGGCAGAGTACTGGTTATCGTGACCCAGCAGTACTGGGTTATCGTGACCCAGCAGTACTGGGTTATCGTGACCCAGCAGTACTGGGTTATCGTGACCCAGCAGTACTGGGTTATCGTGACCCAGCAGTACTGGACTATCGTGACCCAGCAGTACTGGACTATCGTGACCCAGACAGTACTGGACTAGCCGTGACACAGCAGTACTGGGCTATCGTGGACCCAGCAAGTACTTGGTTATCGTGACCCCAGCAGTACTGGGTTATCGTGACCCAGCAGTACGGGTTATCGTGACCCAGCAGTACTGGGGCTATCGTGACCCGGCAGTACTGGATTATCGTGACCCAGCAGTACTGGGTTATCGTGACCCAGCAGTACTGGGTTATCGTGACCCAGCAGTACTGGGCTATCGTGACCCAGCAGTACTGGGTTATCGTGACCCAGCAGTACTGGACTATCGTGACCCAGCAGTACTGGACTATCGTGACCCAGCAGTACTGGGTTATTGTGACCCAGCAGTACTGGACTATCGTGACCCAGCAGTACTGGACTATCGTGACCCAGCAGTACTGGGTTATCGTGACCCAGCAGTACTGGACTATCGTGACCCAGCAGTACTGGGTTATCGTGACCCAGCAGTACTGGGTTATCGTGACCCAGCAGTACTGGGCTATCGTGACCCAGCAGTACTGGGCTATCGTGACCCAGCAGTACTGGGTTATCGTGACCCAGCAGTACTGGGCTATCGTGACCCAGCAGTACTGGACTATCGTGACCCAGCAGTACTGGGCTATCGTGACCCAGCAGTACTGGATTATCGAGACCCAGCAGTACTGGGTTATGGTGACCCAGCAGTACTGGACTATCGTGACCCAGCAGTACTGGGCTATCGTGACCCAGCAGTACTGGGCTATCGTGACCCAGCAGTACTGGATTATCGAGACCCAGCAGTACTGGGTTATCGTGACCCAGCAGTACTGGGTAATTGTGACCCAGCAGTACTGGGTTATCGTGACCCAGCAGTACTGGGCTATCGTGACCCAGCAGTACTGGGCTATCGTGACCCAGCAGTACTGGGTTATCATGACCCAGCAGTACTGGGTTATCGTGACCCAGCAGTACTGGGTTATCATGACCCAGCAGTACTGGGCTATTGTGACCCAGCAGTACTGGGTTATCGTGACCCAGCATTACTGGACTATCGTGACCCAGCAGTACTGGGTTATCGTGACCCAGCAGTACTGGGTTATCGTGACCCAGCAGTACTGGGTTATCTTGACCCAGCAGTACTGGGCTGCTACTACACTCAAATAACTCAAACCAACACTTAGTTCACAATTTTGTAAAGCACTGGAATTGTTGAACTGCATATAGTTCATGAAAAACAGCATAGATTTGTAAAAGATGCAAAGAATTTCATAAGCAAAAACAAGGAAAAGTCAGTGTGATTGGCATGTTCTTAATTCAAATGCAGAACATGTATAAAACAGTGTAAAAATCTGTGCAACATTAAAAAAGACATATTTATGCTACGAACACAACATACTGACAGTTTTAAGATTAAAGCTTGCATCAAAATGTATAAAACAGAAATGAAAAGAAAAAAGTGACATTTTGAAACTAATTCAGATCTGAGTTGCCAAAAAAATGTCTATATGTTGAATGTGGTTGTGTGTGATTTGGAGGCCCTCTCAGGGGTTGACATAGCCCAGAAATTTGCACTGGCCCACAGGGCCAGTAGTTTTTGAAAGTTACTGGCCCGACACCGCGCACAGCGCGACCCGCCGCTCCGCGAGTGCTTGCAACTTTAGGGGGGTCCCGGGGCATGCCCCCCCGGAAAATTTTAATATGGTGCAATTTGGTGCATTCTGGTGACATCTAGCACTTATTTATACACTTTTCAATGACTGAAAATAGAGCATATCAAACTTAAATCTGCTCTAGTCTGTTTCAGATGTTTTGAAGAGAGCACTGCAGTGTAGTACGTAACACTAGTTCAGAAGTTTTCATGCTGCTTCTATGTTCGTAATCAATAGTTAAGAAGTTTTATTTACTTTTCTGCTCTGACTGCCTTGACGTTCTGCTTTTTGTTACTGTTGCAAAGTTACATTTACTTTTTAGTTACTTTAGTTACTTAATTAAATTAAATAATTGAAAAATTAAATAAAAATAAAATACTGAGATTAGGCCTGCACAATATACCGCAAATTTATCGTTATCGCAAAATCCAGCTCTGCAATATGCATATCGCAAAAGACGGCAAATATCGCAATAAATCATAAACCTTAAATGTGTTAAAACAATCTAATGGCAGCTTGAACCATTTAACGAATCAAATAAATCTCTTTATGCATTTGACCAATTGGATGGACGCCTTCACGTTGTTGACCAATCAGGTGGAGCCCTATTATGTTAGATGTTAGTCACCTAAGTCGACGAGGGTCATTTGGAGTATAATTTTTAAACTGTTGCAATGAAATGGGAATGGTTATTTGGTTATTTTGCTGTTTGTTTATATACCGCAAATTATATCGTTATCGCAATTTTAATCTCTAATATCACATATCCCAAGTTTTCCTCATATCGTGCAGGTCTAACTGAGATCATTCAGCTAACTAGAAATACTTACTGCTTACAGTGTTGTAAAGAAAAACAAAAGGAAGTAGTTTGACATTATACTGCATTTGAGACTGAGATTCAGGTATTTGGAGTTGCCTTTGATTCTTTGTTTTTCAGCTTAAAGCTTAGTGCATACAGTTTCATCTTCAATGCATTCATTAAATATCTTGCTGTCTATACTACTAATTCCACCAATTACTCCATCTAACATACTCCTATCTATTCCTGCCATGTCTTCCACATCTCTGACATGCTTCAGTCTCTCTTCAGTGATGGTGTCGGATTTATACTCAAATGTAATAATAACCCACTGGCTTGTGCCTTCGTTGTTGCTGTTTAACATTTTTTTGTATTGAATTGTTACATTCAATAAAGTTTGAAAAAAAAAAAGTAGTGAGCGCGTGCCGCGTGGTGCTCTGCAGTGAAAGCCCCGCGCAGCAGGCGGGAGAGAAGGAGAAGCGATAAAAGGTTTCCCATAGAAACACTTGAAGTCTGAACACCGGGCTAGCAGAAAAAATAAATTATGAAGACGAGGTAAATCTACACGTTTTCGCAAAATATACTTTATTGAAGAAGGTGAAAAATATATTAACCGTTAGATATTTTAGTGGCCCGAGCGGACAAGTGAAAAATAAAGTCTTGTGGTCCGCACTGCTCGAGAAACACGACCGGGCCAGCGGACAAATGGCTATGTCGAGCCCTGCCTCTGACAGACCAGTGACATGTCCCACCTTCGCCAAACAGTAGCTGGGATAGGCTCCAGCAACCCCTGCAACCCGTATTGAATGAATTGGAATCAGTACATATCTGTCCAAAGTGGTAATCCAGTTCTCAAACTTCTGAATATTAGTGGTGCTAGATGGAAATGCTCTTCCTCCAATTTTCTACGATGCAGTTGAAGGCTCTGGAATCAGCAGAAGAGTGAGGTCACCTACTTTTCTGGAAAGCCATAATGTCCGCTAAAGGTTTTACAGAGGATCAAGGTATCACAACAAAGGTCAAAGTTTCCCACTTTTCGTTATGCCTCACACAAAACAGATGAACGGCGGGCAAAAAGGCTTTAGTCACTCACTGATTCTGCAAGTTTTTCCACTTAGAAAGTTAATTTTGTTTCATCAAAGAAACACTTCAACTGTGAGGGATCAAATGTAAAAAAGAGTTCTGGAATTCACATGTCATGAGTTTAAAGAATGGATTTGAATATTTAGGGTTATTTAGGGGTTAGCTGTTTTCTCTTTCAGGGATCCTTCTGAAAAACTGCGTATTCCAGCTTTCAGCTAGCTGAGACGATGGTTGTAGCACGGAGAAATGTGTGCATCGGGACTTTTCAGACATGGTTGTTTCATGAAGATGAGTGGAGGTGGTGGAGGCGTGGCTAAGAGGTTCCTTTACTGTTCCTGCAGAACATAAAACAGATATCCTCTCACGTGAACACATTGTGGGAATGGAAAACGGTGTTGGATTTTCCACCTTAATTAGGCCCCAAAGCGCTTCACAGTCACAGACCTGTTCACTCATTCACACTCACACAGTTACACACTGGTGGCGGCTCCGCTGCATGCATGGGGCCAACCTGTAACCACCAGCAGCAGTGTGGGCTTCCGTGTCTTGTGGACTTCTGAGATGCAACATAATATCTCCAGAGAATTTGAGTGTAAATTCTAGATCATAGGTTTTCCTCTTGTAAACATCTGGATGTTTTTCCACTGTGCAAATCCATTGGATGTCAGGAGATCTTGTCCTGTAGGTCCTGGAGACTTCTGATGTTTAGCAACAGAAATCCTCTGCAGAACTTCCTTCATTTGACACATTTAGCTTCAGTTCATCCCAGATGACAGAAATGTCCTTCTGCAGCATCAGGACCGCCTCCAGCTAACTTTAACACATTTGTGTTCTTGTGCTGCAGCTCCTAAAATCCACAGACAGAAATTCTGCATTGCATGAACGCTTTGGCAGAATCTTGGAATGAAGTAATCATCATCTTTAAATGTTTTAGTCGTACGTTGGTGCGTTTGACCTAAAAGCATCAAAACAGATGCTGTTAGTCACAGGAAAAACATGGTTACATTTTTAGAACCTGACCTGAGCTTGACACCAGTTCTGCAGAAGCAGCTGACTTCTCATCTGTTGTAAATCTAACTAAAGGTTACTTTTTTTCTTTCCTCGCTGCCCTCCTGTGTGGACCGGATCTGCGTCTTCGTCTTCATCTTCATCGTGTGAAGGTAAGAAAGTCCTTTGGTTTGTGTGACTCTGCTCTGAAACTGGTGTGAATTTCCATTTGATCAGATTCATCAGAGGAAGTTCTGAGCTTCACTCGGCTTTGAGGAGCTTAGGAGTTCATCATAATTACTAGAGTCTGTCATAATGAGCTGATGGCAGGATATCCTGCGGGTTAACGTAGTTCAGTCAGACTGCCCCTCCTCCTCAGACTGAAATTCTGGGGTTTTATCAGGACACGCTGGACTTAAGTCTGAATGAATGAATGGATACTCTTACAGCGGACCCCACCCCTAGTGAAGCAGCAGAAGCTTGGCTTTTTGGGGGTCTGGTCTTCTTGATATTGTCTTTCTGAACATGTTTTCCTCCAATTTTTGGATTCTTGGAATGTCTTTGTGTTGCTGTTTTCAGTATCATGACATCAGACAAAACCCAACGAGCACCCACCAACATGAAAACAGAAAAACCAAACCCATCCATCCGTTTCCTTCCACTCTTCCTCTGAGAGCTTCACCCCTTCAGGTTTAGCTTCTGTGTTGTGGAAGCCCTGAGACGTCGCTGTTGGTCTAAAGTCTCATTAGATTCTGTTTGCATCATTAATCTGCAGTCATTTGCCCCCCCCGTCTCCCTGCAGACTGCAATCCAAACAGATGAACACATAGCCAGCCAATGAGCTGGGGTGGAGCAGGTGTCATGCTGGCAGCTGGAAGAAGCTGCCATGTTTGTACTCAGTCATGCTGGTCACTTCATCTCGTTCAGGCTTAATTTCCTTTCTGCTCATGAGGGAAACATTTGATTAAGTTTTGAAATACAGACAGGTTTGATTTCAGCTGAGTGGAAACATTTGGCAGAAGAACATGAAACCTCTGTGGTGGAATCTGAACCTTTTCCTGTGGTTTTTAGCACATTCAGTGAATGAATTCATGTACCAGTACTCTTGAATTTAAGAAAACAAACATCAATCATTCTCAGAACAATAATCTCTTTCCAACATGGTTTGTAGTTCCAGATTATTTTAGCATTTCACGGGCTGGTTTTTCTTTTCGTTTTTACAGCAGGAACATGTGTCCACAGCTGGGAAGACATAAAGTCATCAACAGCCCCCATATTTACAACCATGAGGGTTTCTGGCTCAGGGGGGGACAGTTGTGGTATATTAAGGACTACATGCGGTTTGTAATCCTACTCAGACCTTCAGAGAGTAACTGCAGGCCTAGTTACTTTACTGAGACCAGGACAGTTAAAAGCAGTGCACTATAAATATATTATTCATATACAATATCAAAACTGTGTGTGCCTATTTTTTCTAAGGAAAGATTGTATTTAATTATTTTTCTAAGAACTTGCAGGACTTACAGATTGACACCTCTCTTTTGACACATGTCAAATATGCTGCTGGGCGCTTGTCCAAACATGTGTTCATAAATCTGACACCCCTGACACGTGTTGGAGGAGCTACCGCCAAAGCTTTAGCCTCATGCTACGTGGAAGTGCTGACTGTATATCTCTGTATTTACTATGCAAGGAAAACAGGGATGATGTTCAGAGATCAGGTTAGTTACAAAAGCATTGATAATTCAATTGGTAATTCAAATCTGGATTCATGAGATCATTCAGAGACTCTCCCAGTACGCTGAGGTTTGGATTTGATTTGATTTGATTGGAAATGGTTTATTTCAAGCAATCAAAGAGGAATAATACACAAAAACAATACAATCATCAGTTATACGTTCATACAGTGACGTATCAATATTAAGGTTCTCCGTCTACAGTGGGGCAAAAAGTACTTAGTCAGCCACCAGTTTTGCAAGTTAAAAAGATGAGAGAGGCCTGTAATTTTCATCGTAGGTAAACCTCAACTATGAGAGACAAAATTAGAAAAAAAAGAATTAATTTGTAAATTATGGTGGTCAGTATTATTTGGTCAGTAACAACAGTTCATCTCAATACTTTGTTATATACCATTTGCCGGCAATAACAGCAGTCAGATTTTTTCTGTCAGTCTTCAGAAGGTTTTCACAAACTGTTGCTGGTATTTTGGTCCATTCCTCCTTGCAGATCTCCTCTACAGCAGTGATGTTTCTGTCAGAAGTAAGAGCTCTGTCTCCCTCTCTGTATGGAGCTCAAAGGCATTGGTCCAAGGCTGTAGGTTTCTGCGCATGTGTGTGCACGTGTGCGGTGACATGAGTAATTGGCTGAAGGACGCTCTTTAAATCCATGCAGGTTCTATAAACAGCAGCAGGGCTTCAATCTTCCAGCTGACAAACTGAATCATTTACAAGGTTAATCAGGACTCATACTGCTTGCCTGCTCCCTCCTCCCCCAGCGTTCTTCTCACTTCTCTCAGGGGACCAGGACCTCTACATAGGTTATTCTTGAAAAGTCCATCAACAGGGAGGGGGAAACAGCAGATGCAGAGATTTTGCATCAGTGCTGAAAATGTTTACATGCTCTATATTCCCTTGAAAAAGTGACTCCCTGTTATTTGTTTCAGCAAACGTCCAGTTGAAGTCTGACTCTGTCAAACTCAGCAGTTCCTCAGCCTCCAAGAGTCTTTGAGCAAATAGATGTTTGCAGACAAACATGTGAACAGCTGCTTAATGCAGCCATTTTCACCACAGGATTCAGTCTGTGCTCAGATCTGCCTCCTCTGACTCTTTTCTGAGGATCGGACTTCCATCCACCTACCATCCATCCATCCATCCATCCATCATCCATCCATCATCCATCCAAGCTCCACACAGAAAGGACCCAGCTGGGATTTGAATCAAAGCCTTCTTGTTTGGATGGAAGTTTGCCAACCTCTACACCACTGTGCAAGCCGTGGGGGACTTCTGAACTGATTATGCTTACTCCATTCATCTGGATTATCTACTGGATTCCTAAAACTAATCCAATAGAAAGACAGGATTATTTTAGTCAAGATGCAGCGTAAACTGCCACAGTCAGGCAGGGACCCATGCAGTGAAGAACCACAAGCAAAGATATAAGAGAGTCCCAAGAATTTATTTCTATCACCATAAGGTGATAAGGTCCACCCTTCATGAATGCCAAGTAGCAAAGTGCAGGCAGCTGGACTGCTCCGCAGGATCCACAGGTGAATGGGCGGAGCCACAGCCAGCTTGCACAAAAATCCAAGAAAAGGAAAATTTTAGAACTAAGGAAAACAAATCAAGAAAATCACATCAAACAAGTTAGGTTTAGACCGTAAGAGGCACAGTCAATGAATGATCTATTTCAAATTTATGGGAAGAAAAAAGTCAGTCAGAAACTTTATCAACTCTCAGTAACTCTAGAACTAATTTGTAACACGTTGCATGTTAGCCACGTCAGAAAGAGTCACACTTAGCGTATTCTCAATACCTTAAAATCCCAATCCTGTTTACAACGCATAAAAGTTCAGACTAAGACAGCCAAAACAAATGTTACTGTGATTATGCTAACTAACTGAAAAAAAAAACACAGTCCAACCCTGCCACACGTTAGCCGTGTTAGCATATCCACAATAACACTGCCTCTAGAAATTGACTACATCAGTAAACAACCAGAATAAATTCCTATGAAAGGCGCTCCCGATTAAAAAAGTACACTGTTGAATTTTCAAAACAATTAGAGCTTTATGTTCACCTTATAGAGCGGAAAATACTATCGTTAGAATTTCAGAGAAAAGAATGAGTTAAGAAACCATAAAATCACAGAATTTATCAGTTAGATGAAGCTTATCAGCAGAAAACAGTTCAAGCAAATCAAACTGGTGATGTTGTACGTTTTAGACCAAATTTCTGGAGCTTTTTCACTTACGTTGGATCACAAGCATTGAAGTTATAATCCATCTGTGAAGAAAAGCTCTGCAGACTTAGAGGAGGCTGTGGGTTTTGAAAGAAGAGTTTTTGCAGCAGCAACAGGTTTTACATAGATGTCAGTGCAGCTGGGGATCCATCCAACTTATAAAGTTACTGCATGAAGTCATCAACTTCACAAATTCTTCTTATCATTTTCCTTTCTTGAAGAAAAAAAAAGATCCAGAAAGCAGCAGAAAGCTCTGTGACCACATGGAGGCTAGTTAATCGCTCATCTAAGTCCTCATTTGACATGATTTGATTGACATTTCTGGAGTTTTAAATGAACAAATCTTAAACTTTAGTACTGTGGATTATAAGCAAACTTTCAAAATAAAGGAGAACAGATACTTTACAGGTTTAGTTAAACTTCAGAGCCTTTATAAAAGGTAATAATAAAGTAAGAATAAAAAGAGCCAGCCTGCAAGGCCCAGTGGACCCCATACGGTTTAAAAGTGTGGCAGCCACACCTATGTTTGCTCATGTTGGCTTACGTGGGGTCTCGGTGGGCTGGCAGGCCCGGCGGACAGCATCGGGTACGGCAGAGCCCACATCCACGGCCCACTTTTAAATCATATGGGGGCCCACTTTGTCTGACTGGCTGGGGAGGGATTTGTAGCCTAATGCCTTATTATTTGTTCAGTGTTTCTTGTATTTCTGCTTTTTAACAGAACAGGCAGCAGACCTGCAGGTTTGTAAGCATGACAAAGCACCGACAGGTGGGGCTTCTTGGTGCATCAGTTTACAGACGGTAATGTGTTGCTTTGAGTTCATTTGTCAGATTCAGGGCTGCCTTGGATTTCTGTATTCATCCATTTTCTGGAAGTGGCTGTGATCGTGTTCGTGCTCACAGGGCTGCTTGCCTCTCAGCTGCCACGAGCCGCACAGCAGCTCTCAGTGAGAGTAATACATGTGGAAATTCACCCTCTCACTTGCCAGCAGGCGCACACCCCCTCAAGCCTGGCTGCTCTGAAATAAATATGAGAGCCAGAGCATAATGAAGCCTCAGTGCCAGTCCACATGATCGATTCCAGAGAGATAGCGGCGGGAAAATGGATAGAGGAAGTGGAAGGACGAGTGGCCAGAGGAGCAAACCTGATTGAGGAGTCAGAAAAGACAGGAGGGTGGATGGGTGGGGGCTCACAAAAGAGCTCTGGGGAAGGGAGGCTGCTGAAGATGGAGCAGACAGAAGTGATGCGTTATATTGCAGGTAGAAAGCCCCACACAGATGAAAATGAGGTTTTTTGGTGTTTTTAACAAGTTCTTGTAGCATTTCTCAAGGTAGAGAACATATATTAAGATAAGAACTGAGTTTCTGAGTATTTCTATAGGGATTCACGTTTTTTGGCACGTAAAAACTCCTTCGTACTTTTAGCGATTTCAACAATCAACATTTAGCTCATTCAGGACATTACTGCTAGTACTTTTGGTATTCATAAACCATCTAGTTTTTGAAATATTGAGTAAAATTTGCCCCATAGGAAATAAATGAGAAATTGCTCAAATCCTTCACAAACTTGAAAGCTGTGAACTTCTGCATACTTTCAGCTAGAGACAAACTTAGAGACGTTCAGGAATGATTGAGCAATTGAGGTTGAATTCAGCTTTTTAAAAGGCCTTATGGTTTATATGCAAGTAGAGGGAACGTTTAATGCACATTTTAGGATATTTTTCAGTGGACAGAATGTTCAGGATCTAGAGTGGACCCGCCCGATTTTTTGTTTCATTTGTCACAGAGTCATAGTTTTTTTCAGCCAAACACTTTTGCCCCACAGCCCCTAGTCTGACACAAAGTTCACTCAGTTCTCCTTTTCCGGCCATAATAAATCTGCCCGCTGTCTATCACTTGCAATTGTGAGAACAAACTTGGACCTACAGACAGGAAACTTTCACACAATGCGGCCAAACGGCTTGTGATTTGATCCTTTATGGATGAGTGACAGAGTTTAGAAGACATGAACATTTGTTAGGCGGTAGTGGTAAATGTAGGCGTCCCATATGATGACATGCCGTTTTCACCTCAGCAGAGAGAGAAAAATCTTACTCTTCTAAACAAATTGACATAAAGACTTTGTAATTCAGACAAATAAAATGTATATCCCTGGATTCCTCAACTTGTGAGGTTTTTAAAACTGAAAGAATTGTTTTGATCTGACAAACTCCGGCCAACACAGTACCAACAGTGTAGAGCGACGTGTAGAAGAAGCCTGTTTACTAAAGAATTGCCGTCCATGTTGGGTCTTCAATCAGTAACACACACGGAAATGCTCAACGAGTCTGGCAAGAATCAGCTCAGAGAAAATCCAGCTTTATTTTGCTAGTTCATGTCAGTTTATCTGCAAATTCATTTGCATGTTAGCTAAATATTTTGTTTGAAGTTTAAGATTTAGCTCTAAACTAAATATTTAGTTAAAAAATGCTAAATATTTATTTTGGAATTCAATATTTATTTAAAAAATAAATATTTAGTTATTTGGTTTCTTATTTTTCCATGTTTTCCACACTTAAATGTTCCCTACCATCAAACTCATTAAATCTTTAAAGTCAAAGACAACACAAGTAACAATAAAATGCAGATTTTTAATGACATTTTTATTTATCAATGAAGGAAAAATAAATAAAACCTTTATTGTTCTGTGTGAAAAACTGATTGTCGTTCTGTTAGAACATGAGGTAACTGTGGTTTATCAAACCTGAGTTCAAATCCTCTGGACACACCCAAGCCTGATGCTGCCTCCAATCAAGAAATCCCTTAAATGGGACCTGCCTGACAAAGTGAAGACAGGTCTACAGACATTCAGGAACAAATGAGAAAGAAAGAGATAGAGACGTATCAGAGTGGAGACGGTTATATAATACACCAATGGAGGAGGCATGGAGCAGTACTGAACCTTCCCAGGAGTGGCCGGCCGAGCATAATTACCCCCAGAGTGCTGCCAAGACTCATCCAAGAGGTAAAAACAACATCCAAAGAACTGGGGGCCTCACTTCACTCAATGAAGGTCCGTGTTCAGAAAGAGTCTGGGTAAAAATGAAATAATTAGGGCCCCCCTCCCTGTACCTAGCCCCCCACTCTTTTCACACCTCCCACCCCCTAACTGATGGGGAAAGACAATGAGAAACAGGAGAATTCCAAGACGAAAACCACTGCTGAGCAAAAAGAACATTAAGGCTCGTCTCAATGTAGCCAAAAAACATCATGATGGTCCCCAAGACTTCTGGAACAATATTCTGTGGTCTGATGAGACAAAAGCTGAACTTTGAGGAGGGTCTGCATCCCTTTACATCCGGTGTAAAATAACACTGGATTTCAGAGAAAGAACATCAAACCCACAGTAAAACATGGAGGTGGTAGTGTGATGGTCTGGAAGACTTGCTGTGATAAATGGAACCATGAATTCATCCGTCTGCAGGAGAAAGTCTGGCCGTCTGTTGGTGACCTCAGCCTGAAACCAACTAGGAGCACGACAATGACCCCCCACACACCAGCAAAGCCACCTCGGAATGGCTGAAGAACAACACAATGAAGACTTTGGAGTGGCCCAGTCCAGTCCTGACCTGAATCCTGTTGAGATTCTCTGGCGTGACCTTAAAAAGGCAGTTCATGCTCGAAAACTACAACAATGCTGCAAAGATGGGTGGGGCATGGCGCTTTGAGAGACTCCTAGCAAGTTATTGCAAACGCCTGGTTGCAGTTGTTGCTGCTGAAGGAGACCCAACTAAACATTAGGTTTAGGGGGCAATTCATTTCTCACACAGGTTTTATTTTTTTCTCCCTTAATATTTAAAATTTTCATTAAAAAACTGCTTTTTATTGTTACTTGTGTTGTCTTTGACTCATAATTAAACGTGTTTGATGATAGGAAACATTTACGTGTGGAAAACATGGAAAAAATAAGAAATCTTGAAGAGGGGCAACAACTTCCTCACACCACTGTTGATGTGGAGTTTGGAAAATAAATATTCAGGTCAGATCTAAATATTAAACTTGAAAACTAAATGTTCATCGGTTTACACCCCCAACCTGCTAATTACTGTCTAATTAATGTCAGATGTGAATTAGTTTGAGTAGAAATTAGATCAGGGTTTTGCAGTGTATTTGCAGAAAGACAGCATTTCTCCTAAATCTCAGATACTGAAGCCATGGCGCCGTCACCACCTGCTGTGGACGGACTGAATCCAGATGTGCATTCACAGATTTCATGTGTAATCCTCCAAACTTTTGCAGAAACTTTATGCATTTTGTCACAGAAGTGTGAAAAATCCCCGTAGACGCTGTGCTGCCGTCTGATGTGTCACCGATATCAGGTATGTTCTGCTCAGCTGCCAAACCTGCACAACACCCCCCCCCCCCCCACTCTCTGACTTTGTGAAGAGATAAGTGCTGGATGCATCCATGCAGAAACCCCCAGAGTGCTCTGTCAGCTGTGCAGATACCTTAGGCTTCCTTCAACTGCTTTCTCACCTTCATTATTGTGTAAGGGGGAGGGGGGAGGGGGGGCAGACCTGGCTAGGTTAGAGTTACTGAAGAGGATCTGCAGCTGTGATGTAAAGATCCTGTGAGACCGGCCGGCCGGATTAATCTGACGGCATCTGATAAAGTGGACTTTATGTCTGAACCCAGAAAAGCAATATCTTTGCGTCCTTCCTCCTCTCCTGTCGGGGGCTGGGGGTGGGGGTGGGGGGGTGCTTCCTTCACAGACTGACACTCCCGGTTCAGATTCCTCTGAGATGCAGACTGCACCTCCCTCTCAGATAAAACATTTTTATCTGATCTCACGCTGTTTGGAGACAGAAAGATGTGGCTGCAGACGCAGAGCTGCAGGCAGAAAGGATGGACGGTCCTGGAGGACAACAGTAGACTCACTTTGCAACCTGTTGCTGTTTCCTCCCATCAGCATGATCTCTGCTTTGGTTGCCAGATGGAATGGTGGGGGACCTGCTGAGCTGTGGTTGTATTTACACTCCAAATTCCCCTTCACGTCACATCATTAAGTTGGGATTTTCAATGGTGGTGCATTCAGGTGCAGTAAATGTGTGTGAATGTGTGTGTGAGTGGGTGAATGGGACTGTGACTGTAAAGTGCTTTGGGCCATCAAAAGAAGGTAAAAAGCGCTATATAAGTATACACCATTTGCCATTTACCATTTACCAAGGGGTAATTTACCTGTCAAAATCAAACATATGTGCACAACTATGCACACAATGTAAATACATATTACATAACTGTCAAAAATATGTCACGGGGCTACAGACATATCTAACGAGTCACGAAACGTCGGTTCAAAACCGTGTGCATGTGTACTGAGGCTTGTTCATTGAACTAAAGTAGAACAGAATAGAACTTTATGGGTCCATCAACAGAGAAAGGACCTTATCATGGCTCCTTTGAAAAGCAGAAAAACCAAATCACAGCATTTTGTTGTCCAAATGACAACAGCTGATCCTGTAAACGATGCACATGCAGACCATTATAGACCCACAGGATGTGCAAAAAAAGGGCAGCAAGCATGTCACCACGCTAATAAGGGGAAATAAAATCTGTGTTCATCAAAAAAGGAGTTGATAATAAGAGAATAATAAAACAAAAACAGGTAAACTAACTCTGAGCTAAAGTAACTGGCAGTCTGCCGAAGTACTGGTTTAAAAACCCAAACAAATGTCACTATGATTGAAACTCCCAACTTTCTTTCTTTTTCTGACATTTCTTTACTGGCATCTGGCAAGAATATGGTTTTTAAATGTTATCTACTGAGGTGGAGCAGTGGATAGCGGTCTCGCCGCACAGAGAAGGCCGTGGTTCGAATCCCGGCTAATCCTTCATAGGTTAACTGATGACTCTAAAGTGTGCACGTGTGAGTTTGTGTAAGGGTACCGTCATTTCCAGACTATAGAGACCACCTGATTACAAGCCGCACCCATCACATTTTTAAAGGATAAAGCATTTAGTACATACATTAGCCGCTCCTGTCTATTAGCCACATGTGCCCACATTGAAACATGTGATGTAGAATGAGGATGTGCATGTGCTGAAACCAGGCACACGCGTGTGTAAGAAAGACGGGGGAGCGGGTGCAGAGGGAGGATCTCACTCTCTCTCTCTTGCTCTGCTCGCACTCCTTCCTTACACACACACGCAGCACGCTGACACACACACACGCACACACACACACCACACACACACACATTCTACAACACCTATGTAGTTAGTTCATTAGTTAGTTGGTTAATTGTTACTGTTATTTGTTAACAAAGAATACTGCGTTGTAATTATTACTCGTACCGGTATTCATTTGTGACGTGGCCCCCGGGGGATTTTGTGTTGGGGGGGGGGGGGGGGCTACACTGCAACTCTTGCTGCTTCATCACCGTGGTGATCAAACGTCCCACGCCGTCACAGCTCTACCCCAAACAGAGCCTGTGACACGGCAGCAATATGGTAGTAACAGCACTAGCAGGGCTGGTTAAAAAGCATCAATGTAAAAGTCACTGAGACCAGCAGCAGCTTATAGGCATCTCTGCACGGCACACGCCTCCCATGCACTGACACCATGGAAGTCTTCCTCCCGTGCACTGACACCATGGAAGTCTTCCTCCCGTGCACTGACACCATGGAAGTCTTCCTCCCATGCACTGACACCATGGAAGTCTTCCTCCGCAGTGTGGATTGGAACAGTGTCAGACATTCTTCCTCTCTCGTTGTTGCTGTCAGTGTCACTCTGAGGTCAACTCTCTCCTGATCTTGCTCTGTTCTCTCCGTCAGCAGCAGACCGGCTTTTCCAAACCCGTTGGTGATGGTGGATTTGTTCACACTGCTTTTAACGATTGCTGTGAACTTGAAAGCTGTTCGTCTGCATTTCTTCTTGCATGATGAGGGTCTGTTTGTGTTCTTCATCCACAAAGCAGGAATTTACATTAAACCTGCATCTTCCTCCACACATGTACCATATTCCTCCTGTCTCACTCTTACCCTTTCTGCTCGAGCGCCCCCTAGCGGCTGTTAAAAAATAGCATTAAAGAGATAAAAATGCATATATTAGCCGCATCATTGAACAAGCTGTAGGGTTGAAAGCGTGTGACAAAAGTAGCGGTTTATAATCCGGAAATTACAGTAATTGTGTAGCAACAGACGGCAAACTCTCCAGGGTGTACCCCACCTTCGTCCTACGATGGCTAGGACAGGCTCCAGCAACCCTCTGACCCTGAAAGGGATACAGCAGGTTCAAAAATGAATGGATGGATGATGATCCACTTACCTCTAAATGTGGGTTAAACCATGTTGTTGTATTATCATTCATTAAATCTCACTGCCTCTTGTTTATGACATCACTGCTGCAAATCTAAGAAAATTAATATTCAAAAGCATGCATCTCAAACTTAAAACTAAATGTATTCATATATTTTTCTTTTTTTTCCCCTCAAAGTGTGCAGATCTTTTTCTATGAGCCCTCTCTGTGACCCCTTCCCCTGTCCTGTAGCAACCAGCTCTTCCAAAGTTCAATGACTAAGTGGAGGAGAGGTAAAACATGCAAAATATTGAAGGTTTAGATCAGTGCGATTAGGTTATTTTAGCTGAGTAACTCAGGTTTAAAAGTATGACAGCCCCTTCGTACTCAAAAATGTTCATTTCTTTGCTCAAACAGAGAAGGAAGAGGACATAGTTTTCTTTTTTCTGTTCACACTGCATAGAAACAGCTGATTTTCCATCTCCAATGCGTCTGAAGCTGCTGTGGAAACAACCACCCACCTGTTGTCATAGCGATACGCTCTGTATCATGCATGTTTAACTTGATTGGTCTCAGCTTCTATGTAAATGTCACAGCAGTTCATTGTTTGCACACAAAGATCCATACATCGCTGTGAGGCTTTATGTTCACAGAAGAAAAACGAGACTGCAGCCGATGTGGCGGCTGTCGCGGGTCAGAACCTCACTCCATCTCCAGGTCCTGCTGAGCTTCACGGTGGCTCCCCGGGCCCTGCTGGTTCCTTAACTTCTTTAGCTTGTCTCAAATTTCAGTGATTTCCAGACTGTGGATGTGAGGAGAACATGGATGGAGTTCTGCACTCCTCAAGAGAAAGACACAACATTGTGTTTCCAGCTGATGCTGCTTGTGCTGCACTTGGTCTTATATATTGGTTTTTGGACGTCTGGCTGAGTGTATGGTGGAGCGTTTTGCGCCTGCTGCTCATGGTAAATGTTTGATTTTTAATCATTTGTTTTGGGTTTTCATATTGGATAACTTCATGATGTGGAAGAGGACTTTACGGATCGTCCTTTCATGGCCGGTAGCTGGCTGCAATGCTCAGCCACCAAACTCCTGTTCCCACTGTTACGCTTAGATGCCTTTCATCTCAGCCAGTATTCACTCCTCATTTATCTGTGAAAGTTGTCCCCGCCCTTCTCAAAACTGCCATTGTAACCTCAAAATTAAAGTAGCCTGGATCAGATCTCACCTATTTCAAAATCGTCCATCCCATCTCCAACTTACACTACAATGGAAGAAATAGCTGCTGCTCACCTCACCGTTAACTCCCCCATGACCCCTTCCAGTCCGATTACTGACCCCAACGCAGCTGAAATCGCTGTCCTTAAAAAAAGAAACTAATGACCACCTCTTTTCATCTGACTCCAGCCTTGTTTGCAGCCTGCTGGGATGGACATGTTAACTTCTCAAACCACAGGTAGTTAAAGAAGAACTGAGTCCACTAATAAGGAAGGTAATAACCGTCTTTGGAGAACTTATCTACACATCGGTGGATCGGGCTTCACCTTGAAAGGTAAAATGTTCCAATGTGACCTAAAGCCCCAAAAGTTCTGTGAGAGTAAAGGATTAGTGGAAAGAAGAATTTCTCTGGAAGGTTTTCAAACATCTGTCATTTGCAGCATGTATGTAGAAAAAAATGTGCACGAACCTTTTTGACTTACAAGTTTGTCCATCTTTTGCCCTGTGTCCACCCGTAGGGGGAGTTAAAGACTTGTTCTATTTTGCACAGTGACCTTAAGTGTCCTAAACAGTTACTTTTGTTTTATACAAATTTAATGCAAAAAGTCTTAATTCTACCAAGTTCTCATGAAATAAAGTCGTTATACCTGATTTGAGGCACAAGGACTTCACAGGTAATGTTTTTGGAATTAGAGCCTTGCCAGTATATATAATATAAAAAACGTCAGTTGTCCCATACTGCTAGATATGTTCTGGTTCTTTCAAGTGAATATTCAGTGCTAGTGTTATACACTTGTGTCCTTCAGATCTGCACTGACAGATGTCCAAGCTGGAGCTTCTGATCTGCTGTGTAACTCTGAACACACTGGAGACAGAAGGAGGTGCAGGATCAGTGTTCTTATCCTGGGTGTAAAATGCGGATATTAGCGTCACATTTCTGTCGGGCTTGTAGCTCTGGTCCTCACAACCCTTCTTCTGAACAGACTCTAGGCACAAATGCTTTATTGGAGAACGCTGTGGTGTTCTGAGGTCTGCAAACGTATCTCCATTTCATGCTTGCACCCATGGGAAGAGCTCTTGAGAGCCAGATCTTGGTCTGTGAGCAGAGGCCAGGATAATAAAGCTGTCATTCAGAATGACGTGCTGGCACACAGACGAAGAGAGAGCCAGACGTTTGCTAGAGGTCAGACAGATGCATAGAAAATAAATGGAACATTTTGAAAAGAATGTAGTCGGTAAAGAAAATGCAAATATATAACAACATGAGAGGCGAAACTCTGTTTTTTACTTTTTCAGCATTGGCTATCATTGATGTGCTGTAAAATTATCTGGAGAAATATGCAGTAGTTTGAGTAAGTTTGGAATAAACAGGATAGATAAAGCATCTCTTGCTGTTTGATTCAAAGCATTTCTCACATCACTCTCAGAAAGCTTGGGAGTCTTGTGGTCAGTTTGAATGATGCAAAACTGTCCTTGGAAAACCTTTTCCTGTGTCTGTGTTCATCTCCATGCAGCTCCAGAGCCGAGGCTCAGCCGTGGATGCCTTCCACTTGTTTCTGTGGCTTGCATCAGCCAGTTGGTTTGAATTGAACATTTAGGCTGTACTTTTAGGACCTGTGCTGTGAAGACAGATGCAAGCGTGATACAGATAATGGCTCAGATCCAACTCGTGACTAAAATCCCACTGATAATAGGGCTCTATGATTCACTTTATAGAGCTTTGGACTCTGAACTGGTGTTGACATTTGCTCCTCCTGAGGACAAGAGCTTGTTCAGGTTTGATGGATTGAACAGGTTGTACTTGAGGGTGCTAGAGGGAAGACAGTATATGTGACTGCACGTACTCTCTCCACTGTTCTGTGATAAGATAGCATAGTTTTTAATTTATCCCGGTTTGATACTGCCAAAATGGTAGATAAAAAGCTGTTTACTGGACTTAGTTTATCTTTCTGTTTTAAAAGGCTTCCTCAGTTCTGGCATCCAGTGAGAGGAGAACTGGTTCATTTGCCCCTCAGAAGAAGGAATTGGAGACATGATCCCTTATTCTTTAGGTCAAGAGATTATTAGGCTAACGCAGGTCTGGTCTGGTCTGAGTGGTCTCAAGTCTCAATCATTTAATTCGTTGCGGGGCAACAATTGTTAGGACTCCAAACCCCTTTCAGCTCATTTGGAGGAGGGCAGTTTGTTGGGTTTCACGAGACAGTTGTAGAGGATGGAAGGTTGCAGTTGAGTCATCCATTCCTGTAGACGAAAGGTCTGTCTTTTAGAAAAATTGCTTCTTCTACACATCACTCAAACCATCCCACTTCTTTGGCTGAGATCTGAACTTCCCTGTCCTCAAACAAACGGTCTGTGTCTTTCAGGTGGAGGTGTACTGTAGAATATGGTCCCCTAGAATAGACTTTGTGATGTTGAAGTCTGGAGTCAAAGTTGCTTATGCATGTTTAACCAACAATTAGGTTTGTTTAGCCCACCTTATTTTTAACATTAAAGGCGAAGTTGGGGTTCACTGGTCTCATGTCCTGGTATCTAGTATAGAGCCAAAAAACTGGCCTCAAATTATTTCCGCCAAAAGACCAAATCTAAGACTAATTTAAAGTAATAGTTTAAACAGGCATGAAGGCTGTGTCAAATTCTAAGATAGCTTATGGTAAAACTGTCTAACATTGTATTTGAGAGTGAGCTTAAAGGGACTGCATTTCTAACTACTGCTGTCATGATGATGAGGCAAAAATTGATCTTTGGTCAGAAGGAATCTGCAAAAAGTTTAACAAAAGTGTTGTTAATCTTTTTGTTATGGAGGTTTTGTAGTTCAGGCTTGGAGCAGCTGCACTGTGTCTTTGTAGATCTAGAGAAGGTCTATGACAGGATCCAGAGAGAGGATCTGTGGTTTGGGTAAAGAAGTAACCTGTGATCTGTAGTGAGTCAATAACATTGTGTGTAGAGGCAAAGAGGCATGTGCAAGCAGGTTGCAATGGAGGTAGATTTTAGGTGTGATGTGTGACCAAAGAGTGTCATCAAGAATAAAAGGGAAGGTGTAGAAGACTGTCGTGAGAGCAGTCATGTTGGTTTAGAGACTGAGAAAGAGACAGAAGGCAGAGCCTCACCTCAGCCGGGCCTTGACAGTGCTTCAAGCATCTGGTTTATTCATTTTATCATTTACTGTTCATTATGGTTAACTAAGCTATGGCCACTACACACCAGATCTATTTTCCCCATAACACTACCCTTGACACACCCTTGCCTTTGGTCATGTGTTGGGAAATGTCTGTTTAATTCAGTCTAAAACATCTGCTGCTGTTTCTTGAGGATATGACTAAATTGAACTTTCCTGCAGCTGTCTTATGGTCATCATTGCAAGAGCAAGATCATGGTTTTTGAGACCTGTCCCGAGGTCACGTGTGTGAAGGTGTTCTCCAGAGAACCCACACCTACATCTTGGTTCCATGCGTCTGCGGTCCAACACTGTTTAAACGGCAAAAGATCACAGATCGGAAAGGTGATAAATTGTCCTTCCGTGCTGTTAGCTGTAAAAAAAAAGAGATGTGCCGTCTAACTCAGCTGAGCTGCCCAGAGGTGTTTAATGTCTGGCTCAGCGTCCTGAACACCCACAATACTCCAATGTGTGAGTTTGTTTGTGTGTGATTTATGGCTGTGTTTGAGGTGCGAGCGCTGCAGGGCCAGCTGTAATTAATGCAACTGTCTGCTGCTGTTATTAGCTCCAAAAACCCTGCCGAGTCAGCAGAATCAACGCAAACGACAGCCAGAGGCAGGAAGATGTGCGGACAAAGAAAGAGGGACTGGGACAGATGGTGGGGGGAGCTGAAATGAGGACAGGGGAGAGACATAAGACTGTTAAAAGTTAAAGGGTTTCCACGAGGCAGCTTCATGAAAGTCTCTATCCATCCAGCAGACACACATCCATTATCTGTCAATGAAAATCATTTATTTCTGTATAGTCATGCAAAAGCACTCTCACACAAAATGTGCTGAAGCTAATGAGGAGCAGAAAATAAATGTCAACACATTTATTTTTAACACAGTTGTATGTCTGATGGAAAAGCCTCTCAGAGTACTCAAACCAAAGCATTTTGAATTCTTCGTTATTACCGCATTTTCCGCACTATTTAAAAAATATCCCCACAGTGTGGCTTATAATCTGGAGCGCCTTATATTTGAATTACTGTATTTTCTGGAGTATAAGTCGCATCAGACTATAAATCGCAGTATCCAAAATATGAATAAAAATGAAGAAAGAAAATTGTGTATAAGTTACATAGAAAACTGCACACTTCTGAAAAAATCCACAAACCCAGCTGCTGCGTACACATCGAATGCTGTCAAACTCACAGACGCTGCCTTTTGTGACTTACATCAAATATGATGCTCATTCCTGTCCAAAGATGTGTTCATGAAACTAGACACTCCTGCCCCGTTTGGGAGACACTACTGTCAAGTTACGCCTCACCGCTACATGGAGACATTGGCTTTATATCTCAGACACTGATGATGTTGAGAAATCTGATTGACCTATTTTTAAAAATTCTACAGAAGCATTGGTAACCATGTCTCCATGTCTGGATTTTTTTTTTGTTAGGAGATGCATTTGAGTGACAGCACTTTCAGCGGTACTTCTGTGTCTCTATAACCCAGTTTGATGACTTCCTGTCCCATAGTAGTCCGAGGACGACAAAAATAAAACAACAATTTCTTGATGTAATAAGAAAAAAATGAAGTTCAGGAGGAGAACGATCAGATTCTCCTCATTTTTTGTTTGGGACATCACTTCTTCTGCGTTGCTGTCAGGAGCAAATACTGATACATAACTTCAGTGAGAAAAAAACAAATATATGAGGCTATTTAAGTTTAGAAAAATCACACATAAGGTATAAGTTACACACCTGGTCACAGTATGAAAAAAAAGTGTACTCCAGAAAATATGGTTATTGTGGTTGTTTTTTTACTGATGTTGAAGGATTTTTGATAAGTACACAGCACTCTGTGAAAATGTTTGTTTGGTTTTCATGGTCCATAATGTGGCTAACATGCAGCTGTGTCTGACTGTTTTTTTTACATTACTAACAAGGTTGGGAGTGTGGTGACAGTAGGGTTTGTTTTAGCTGTATCGGTCTGTCTTGTTAGGTGTTGCAAACTATGTTGTGGATTACAGTTATTGTATTTATGCAACGCGAAAGAGTCAAACTAGCGGCTATTAGAGATGTAAGAGACTCATTTGGTCCACATATGACTGTAGATGAGCGTCTTGTTACATATAGTGGTCGTTTTAGACAGTACATACCCAACAAACCAGCCAGGTGTGGCATCAACATGTGGGCTGCATGTGATGTAAAACCTGGCTATGCATACCTTATGAAAAGTCATATTGGAAAGATACCTGGAGGAGGAATTAAAATTATGCCTCTTTTCTAAACAGTCTTTTGACTGTTCTAAATGTTTTTTTTTTCACATTACGGGACAAAATGACCCGCAACATAGTCAGTATATATGTATATATATATATATATATATATACATATACATATAAAACGCCCCTCTCACCCTCCGCGGGTGGTTTCTCCTCCAAGCTGGGGTCCTCTACCAGAGGCCTGGGAGCTTGAGGGTCCTGCGGTATCTTAGATGTTCCTAGCACTGCGCTTTTCTGGACTGAGAGGTCTGAGGTCTTTCCAGGTATCTGTTGTAGCCACTCCTCCAGCTTGGGGGTTACTGCCCCGAGTGCTCCAATTACCACAGGCACCACTGTCACCTTCACTTTCCAGGCTTTCTCCAGTTCTTCTCTGAGTCCCTGGTATTTCTCCAGTTTCTCATGTTCCTTCTTCCTGATGTTCCCATCACTTGGCACTGCCACATCCACCACAACGGCTTTCCTCTGTTCTTTATCCACCACTACAATGTCTGGTTGGTTCTCCAATACCATCCTATCAGTCTGGATCTGGAAGTCCCACAGGATTTTTGCCCTCTCATTCTCTACCACTTTCGGGGGTGTTTCCCATTTTGACCTTGGGGTTTCCAGTCCATATTCTGCACACATGTTCCTGTATATTATTCCAGCCACTTGATTGTGGTGCTCCATGTATGCTTTACCTGCCAGCATCTTACATCCTGCAGTTATGTGCTGGATTGTTTCAGGCGCCTCTTTGCACAGCCTACACCTTGGGTCTTGTCTGGTGTGGTAGATCTACACCTTGGGTCTTGTCTGGTGTGGTAGATCTACACCTTGGGTCTTGTCTGGTGTGGTAGATCTACACCTTGGGTCTTGTCTGGTGTGGTAGATCTGAGCCTCTATCGCTCTGGTGCTCAGGGCTTGTTCCTGAGCTGCCAGGATGAGCGCTTCAGTGCTGTCCTGTAGGCCAGCCCTTTCTAGCCATTGGTAGGACTTCTTGATATCAGCCACTTCAGTTATGGTCCGGTGGTACATCCCATGGAGGAGTTTGTCCTCCCATGAGGATCTGTCCTCCAGCACTGTATCCTCTGCTCTCCATTGCCTGAGACATTCACTGAGCACACTGTCAGTTGGGGCCTTCAGTTTGATGTACTCATGCATCTTGGATGTTTCATCCTGGATAGTGGCTTCTACGCTCACTAGTCCTCGGCCTCCTTCCTTGCAGCTAGCATACAGTCTCAGAGTGCTGGATTTTGGATGGAACCCTCCATGCATGGTGAGGAGCTTTCGTGTCTTAACATCCGTGGTCTGTACCTCTTCCTTTGGCCATCTTATTATTCCTGCAGGGTATCTGATAACTGGCAGTGCGTAGCTGTTTATTGCCCGGGTCTTGTTCTTGCCATTGAGCTGGCTTTTCAGGACTTGCCTTACTCGTTGGAGGTACTTAGCTGTTGCAGCTTTCCTTGTTGCCTGCTCCAGGTTGCCATTTGCCTGGGGAATTCTAAGGTACTTATAACTGTCCTCAATTTCTGCTATTGTTCCTTCTGGGAGTGAGACCCCCCCTGTGTGGACTACCTTGCCTCTCTTTGTCACCATCCGGCTGCATTTCTCGAGCCCGAATGACATCCCAATGTCATTACTGTAGATCCTGGTGGTGTGGATCAGGGAGTCAATGTCACGCTTTCTCTTAGCATACAGCTTGATGTCATCCATGTAGAGGAGGTGACTGATGCTGGCCCCATTTCTGAGTCGGTATCCATAGCCAGTCTTGTTGATTATTTGGCTGAGGGGGTTCAGACCTAGTGTCCTTGCCCCAGGTGGAGGAGTTTAAATACCTTGGGGTCTTGTTCACGAGTGAGGGAAGATCGAAGCGTGAGATTGACAGGCGGATCGGAGTGGCGTCCGTAGTTATGCGGTCGCTCTATCGGTCCGTCGTGGTGAAGAGAGAGCTGAGCCAAAAGCAAAGCTCTCAATTTACCGGTCGATCTACGTTCCAGTACTCACCTATGGTCATGAGCCATGGGTCATGACCGAAAGAACGAGGTCCCGAATACAAGCGGCTGAAATGAGCTTCCTCCGTAGGGTGGCTGGGCGCTCCCTTAGAGATAGGGTGAGAAGCTCGGTCACCCGCGGAGAGCTCGGAGTAGAACCGCTTCTCCTCCACATCGAAAGGAGCCAGCTGAGGTGGCTCAGGCATCTAGTCCGGATGCCCCCTGGACGCCTCCCTGGAGACGTGTTCCGGGCATGTCCCACTGGGCGGAGGCCCCGGGGATGACCCAGGACACGCTGGAGAGACTACGTCTCTCGGCTGGCCTGGGAACGCCTCGGGGTCCCCCAGAGGAGCTGGAGGAAGTGGCTGGGGTGAGGGAAGTCTGGGCATCTCTGCTCAGTCTGCTGCCCCCGCGACCCGGTTCCGGATAAGCGGAGGAAGATGGATGGTTCAGACCTATGCAGAACAGCAGTGGGGACAGAGCATCACCTTGGTATATCCCACATTTGATGGACACTTGTGCAAGTGGTTTCCCATTGGCTTCAAGGGTGGTTTTCCACAGCTTCATTGAGTTTCCTATGAAGGCTCTTAAAGTCCTGTTGATGTTGTACAGCTCCAAGCATTCAGTGATCCACGTGTGTGGCATTGAGTCATAGGCCTTCTTGTAATCAATCCAGGCTGTGCACAGGTTGGTGTGTCGTGACTTGCAGTCTTGAGCGACTGTTCTGTCAACCAGGAGTTGGTGTTTGGCTCCTCTGGAGTCTCTACCAATGCCCTTCTGTGTGTTACTCATGAATTGATCCATGTGCCTATTTATCTTGGTTGCAATGATGCCATATATATATATATATATATATATATATATATATATATATATATATATATATATATAAAATACAAATAAAAGTATGATGAAGTGCATCAACTCAGCCACATCAACTCTATGCGAAGGAAGTGTGCTGCACCGCATGAGGCAAATACTGGTCACACCAGATACTGACCGGTTTTCTGAATCTCCAGATCCACTCAATGAAACAGGTCATTTAGGAATGGCCTTTTCTTCTGAGCTGTGCAATAATCATGCTGTCTAATCATCATCTTGATATGGCACACCAGCATAGGAGAAGTGTTCACTATCACAAATTTGTGAACAATATTTGATTGAAATTGTTAGTTTGTGTTTGTAGAAAATGTTTCAGATCTTTGAGTTTATGTCATGACAGATGGGAGCAAAAACAAGTGTTTTGATTAGCCCATTTTTCAGTTTCTATTTCAGCTTCTTATACATGGTAATTCCCATTAAATGATGCTGAAAAGCTGCAGATAGACTCTTTTTAGTTTAGTATTTATTTTCTGTTTTACACATGAAGAGAAGAAGAATGACAAAACAGATTTTTTATTTTGTTCAGTTCAAAACCTGAGTGAGCAGTTAGCAGAAAGAGTGAAAGTGTAGCTCATTGTCCTCCATATCATAATGAGTGCATATGTCATTACATGTTATTATAAGTCATTTACTTTTGTCTGCTTGCTTCTGTCTGTGGTTTGCTGGGGCATATTGTCTGCTGTTTGACACAAAGGCACCACAACAGACGCCTGAAGATATTCCTGGAGGAAACAATCTTCATCTGCAACTCCATCCTGGGATCAAAAAAAAAAGGGCGAGGGCTCGTGGCGTTTCTGTAAACAAGTCTGAAGCAGCTGAGAAGCAGAAATTCCTTCGGAGATGCTCTCGGCCTCACTGTCCTCACGCTTCACTGATCTGCACCAAACATAGAAGTACATCAATCACAAGGTTCTAGACTCTGATGTTTGAAATCCTTCATCAGTATCAGTATCACTGTTTTAGCCCTGAAGAACATGGAAAAGTGGATTGAGGTGTTCAACTGCCATTAGCAGTAGTATATTTGAAGTTTATTTTATTAGGTACACTTGAGTAGAAGTATGCGAGTATATTATAGAGCATGTAGATGTAGTGTAGGAAGTATACTAACTGAATACTTCTTCAGACAAACTGAAAAGATCTCTAGCTTAAACTATATGCAGTATATGGTACATAAAAAGTAAACTTCAAGTATACTGACTCGATTTTAGTTAAGTATATTAGTAGTAGACTTAAATAAACTACTTCTTGTTAAGGGCTCCCATTAGTCTGGAATTAAACTCTCTACCGCGAGTCTCGCACCAGAAACGGTCTTTTCATGGTTAGATTTGGAAGACATCACATCCACGGCAAAACTAGATTTGAGGAGTTTGAATGAGCACTGATGAAGAGCAGCTGCAACGTTTGAGAATCACATCCGGGCCTAAGTTCAGGGTCAGAAAAGCACAAGTGTCTTCCTTTGACCTCTGAGAACAGAAATAGCTCCTTCCTGTCTTTTTAGCACTTTATCTAGTTTACAAAGGAAGTCAGGTACGATAAAGAAGACTTCTGATCAGGAGGGGTGGGTACACCTATCACTGTGACAAATCAAAGGATACATTTTGATTTATTTTTAGCAGCAAGATGACAAAACACAGTCTCTGAACTTGTAAAAACATAGATGATGTTCCCTTTATGGCAGCAATCATGATGAATAAAACGGTGAAACAGAAAATAGAAATTGCTTCATTATCAAAAGAGTTTAAAAGAAGAATATTAGCAAAAAGGACAGCTACAAAATATGTCTATAATAGAAAAAGTGATTGAAAATCTTCATCAACTCAAATAATGAATCCTTCAAATTAAGGAAGAAAAAGAATATTTATAAAAACAAAACTTTTAGCTGTAAAAACAGAACCTTTAGAACCTGTTATTTATGTCTGAAACAACCACCTGAAAAAAAACAAGACTTGGACCCTCCCAGCCACGTCTGCTTGTTTTCAGAGAGCTGTGGTCTGTAAGCTGGTAAATAGGTTCATAAAAACCATCTCAACATCAGTTCTTAACTGCTCTGAGGATGAATGAGGTGACTGCAGCGCTTCTGTGGAAAATATAATCATAGACCAATAAAGAGCAGCGAGTGCAAATCAGAGTCAGAGCAGAAACAAGGCTGTTTTCCCGCTTCCTCCCTGAACGGGCCGGCAGCCACTGTCCAGATGCTGCTCACAAATCCATCTCCTCCTCCTCAGAAACGACATGAAAATGACTAAATGAACCAATTTCAGTCTGTTTTTTGATAGATACTTTTTAAGGGTCAGGTCAGTCGCCATCCCAAAAACACACCAGGAAGGAGGCTTGTTGTCAACCAAAGAGGAACTATCTTCCGCTTGGTGATGTCATCAGGAGACACGGCATTAACTTTCATAGCTATGCTGATGACACTCAACTGTATGTAGCTGTGTCTCCTGATGACACTGGACCCCTGGACAGCCTTTTAAATTGTATTTTAGACATTAAAATGCGGATGGGAGAGAACTTTTTGCAGCTCAACCAAGACAAGACTGAAGTCTTGGTAATCGGTTCGGAAGCTGAGAGAGATAGGGTCCAATTTTATCTGTCAACCACTTCTATGACTACACGTGACACAGTAAGGAACCTTGGTGCGATTCTATGCAGATCTTAGCTTTGACCAACATGTGAATCAACTAACTAAAACTGCATTTTACCATCTAAAGAATATTTTCCGAGTGAGACCCTTTCTCTCTAGAGCCAGCGCTGAAATCTTATTCCATCCTTTTTATTACATCAAGAATAGATTATTTTAATGTCCTCCCATGGTGTAAAGAAAATTACTCTCAATCCCACCCAGCTACTCCAGAACTCTGCTGCACACCTTTTAACAAGAACTAGGAAGAGGAGCACATTACAGTGGAGCTCAGGTGGTCATCCAACGATCGAAGGGTCGGCGGTTCGATCCCCGCTCCCACCAGTCAAATGTCGTTGTGTCCTTGGGCAAGACACTTCACCCCCCTTGCCTCCAGTGTGTATCCACTGGTGTGTGATGATGGATGATCCCGGTGATGAGACGCAAAATGGTACCCGCGCCTCTGTCAGTCTGCCCCAGGGCAGCTGTGGCTACATGGTAAATGGCGTATACTTATATAGCGCTTTCTACCCTCTTACGAAGGCCCAAAGCGCTTTACAGTCACAGCCCAATTCACCCAGTCACACACACAGTCACACACTGATGGCGGCTCCGCTGCCGAACACTGGCGCCAACCTCCCACCAGAGGCAAGGTGGGGTTTTAGTGTCTTGCCCAAGGACACTTCGACACATGGGCGTGCAAGGCGGAAATCGAACCTGCAATCTTACGATTATGGGTCGACCGCCCTACCGCTGCACCACGGCCGCCCACTTACATCAGTAGTTACCATCACCAAGTATGAATGAGAAGTGACTGAATAATGGACACAATGTAAGCGCTTTGAACGTCTGGAAAAAGCACAGAAAAATCCAATCCATTATTATTATTATTATTACACCAATCCTAAAATCTCTGCACTGGCTCCCTGTCAGCTACAGGGATGATTTTAAAATTATTTTAATAGTTTTTAAGGGTGTCCATGGTCTTAGTCCTTCTTTTATATCCGACTTGCTTTTAACGTATAAATCTCCCAGAGTCCTTCGGTCCTCAGGTGCTGGCCTGCTGAAGGTCCCCAGGGTCAGGACAAAGAACCACAGCAAGGCCTCGTTTAGACACTACGGGCCTCGCCTGTGGAATAGTCTACCTGAGGATGTGAGGGCCTCATCCACTGTGGAAGTTTTTAAAAAGAAACTAAAGACTAAAGACCTTTTTAAATTAGCTTTTAATTAGATTTTATGTCTTTTTATGTTTTATGAGGTTTTCTTACATTATTTTAGCATTTTACGTGTTTAATCAATTTCTTTACTCTTATATTTTATGATATTTTAACAGATATTTATTTTATATCACATTAGACTGTTTACGAGTGTTTTCTCACCCTCGGCTGGGGTGTTTGGGTCTTTACTGACACCCCTGCCAATAGGAGGACAGGGCAGACTGCGCCTTCTGGTTTCTCTTTATTGTATTTATTTATTTATTGACTTATTTTTTCCCACTGGTGTTTGTCTTTGTGCATTTCATTGTGCGGGGCTAGTTTCATGTATTTTATTGTATTTTATTGCATTTCTTACTTGTTTTTATGTACAGCACCTTGAGCTGTCTTCCTTGTCATGAAAGGTGCTATATAAATAAAATTAATTTGAATTTAAATGATTTCCTTTAGTGTTAAACATTGCGGGGGGGGGGGGGGGGATCCTGTTTGGGAGTAGAACTGGACTCCATTGAAGCATGGTCTTGTGATTGTGAGAAGTCTAAACCAGCAGCTTTTACTGGACATAAACTGGCAGATAGATCTGTTCCACTCATTTGCTCACAGGTGGAACACCAAATGCAACCAAGATTACAATGACTATGGAGCTGAAAACCAACAAGTCACATGACCACAGGGGTTTTCTTCATTTTCTTATACGCATTCTGACCAGAACCTTTAGTTAAAATCTGAAAACGTTTGCCGTTTTCTAGAACATAGTTTCTGAGTTGTTGATGGGAACAACCTCTTCTCGCTTCCCAGTTGCGGGCAGGGAGGGGAGATTGTGGCCCCTACAGTGTATTTTTCACGTCACCAATATGCTTTTTCAAAACCACATTTTTTGTCTGCTCCTAATTCACAGTGATTTGTATAAAGAAATGCCTAGAAATGTTGTTTGGAGCTTACTTTTTGTCATACGTTTGTCCTCCATCATGAGAAAAATGCCACAAGAACATATTAAAAACACTGTTTTCATCACAGTGGGTCTTTAAAAAGAATTTTGAAGTTGTTACAAGGTATGTGGAGATGCTGGAACAAAAGGAACAGTCCTGTCGAGGTGAGTGATCGTTTTTGTGACCACATCAAAACAGATAGCTCAGACCAATGCAGCAGCTGATCAGCCAGTGTCTGCATGTTCTAACAAACAATTCCATCAGCATCCAGTAAAGCATTCAAAACCGCCCAATTGTGATTTCAGTCAGTGACAATTAATTACGACGCAGTATTGGAGCCACCATAAAAATAAAAAATTAATACATTTACAAGAATAGTCGTAAAAATCCGAGTCAAAAGTAGTAATTTTACGAGTCTAAAGTCAAAAAATTGAAAAAAAAAAGTAACTTTATGAGAATAAAGTTGTAAATATTCCCCAATTGTGATCTGAGCCCATGACATTTATTCACACTATGTCATAAGGCTTAAGTTTGTCACAGGAACTGGACGTCTGCAACTACACTGCCGACGGTGTAAACGGCGCACTGACCAGAAATCTACAGCTCGTGGGTCAAGAATCTTCTTCTGAAGACGCCCAGTTTCCTGTAAATTCTTTTCAATGTCCTCATTGTTATGATACAACAATACTGACTCACTAAAGGACTAGTTATTTCCTTATAGGTAAACCGATGCCGAGGGAACCCTTTGGTGCTCTACATTTCTCATTCTAAACCAAAAATTGGTTCTTTAGTTTGTTGTTGTTTATATTTTTCTTAGTATAGATTCTAAATTCTCCATTTTTAATTTCTGAAATTACAACTTTATTATTGTTGTAAAATCTTGACTCTTTGATTGATAATTCTTTGAGTTTATTCTAGCAACATGATCATTTTTCTCATAATTTTACCACTTCATTCTCATACAATTGCGATTTTTTTCTCATAATTGTGCATGTTTTTTTCCATTTTTTTATGGTGGCCATAAAACTGTGGTGTTTTTGACCGTTTCTGCTTCTCGGGGTGTCAGCTCAACATCATCTGACTGTCTTGTGGGTTTTTTTACACTTGAGAACACATTTGGATTCCAGCACGAGTAGTTGTGTTCTAACGTTGTTTTACAGTCTGTGTGATGAGGAAGACACGAGTTTGTGTCATAACAAAACTGTTGAAATGATCTCATCTGCATGTGAAAGCTGACTAGAAATGGAGCCTGTCTTGGAGCTACACAGAGCTCAAGTGTTTTTCAACATTTTCAGCAGTTGACTTTGATATACTCGGTACTTTCTACCAGTAAACAGGTTGTTGTTGCTATGACAGCACCATGTGAAAATGTCAGAGAAATGTTTGGAGACTTTGTCAGCGTTGGTGTGATGATGCCCACTTCTATCACAAAGAAAGGGAAATTCATTCAAACTTTTCTTTTAATGGTGAAGAATCCTTGCTTAACATTGAAGCCTCACAATAAAGAAGCTGTTCTTAGATTAGTTTCCTCTCATTTTCACATTTGCTTTGCTTCTCTGTCTGTGGGTCTGACATCTCAGGGGAAATTAAGGCACAAGAAACCGCCTGTGTTCTGGGGCTTCAGATGAATGAGAGTCGAGAAGCTTCTTGTGCTTTTAAATAGACGAGGAGGCACTACCGACCTTTATAAACACATTTTATAGAGAATTTTCCCTTACAGTCGAAGTAACAAACTCCACTTCTGTTGCTTCAGTTCCATTTAAAACCATATTATTTCATGCATAAGATGAAGGCAGACTGAGGTTTGACTATTTAGACCAGGGGTTCTCAAAGTGCGGCCCGGGGGCCAATGGCGGCCCGCAGGAAGATTTTTTGTGGCCCTCAATAAAAGAGAGCCAAAGGAAAAACGTTGTGTTGGCGAGGAGAACAGGCACTTTCAAGCTAAGTGGACAAATGCTAACTTTGTTGTCCCTCATGGATAAAGTCCTGTGCCTTATTTGCAAGCAGGTAATGAAATGCTCAAAGAATTCAATATAAATCGTCGCTATGTTACAAATCCTAAAAACTATGACACATTTACTGGTGAGGAGCGCAACAATAAGCTCCAACAGCTACACCGAGGCTGTGCTGCACAGCAGATGTTTACAAAAATGACTCAATCCAGAGAAGCTGTGACAGAAGCTAGCAGCTACGTTGGGGCTTTGGAAACGGCCCAGCAAAGCTAGCCCTTCAGTGACGGGGAGTTTGTAAGAGAACGTATGCTGAAAGTAGCTGAAACTGTTTGTCCAGAGCAACAGAAAAACTTTTAAGAAATAAGTCTGCCAAATGATACGATTACTAGACGAGTAGAAGATCTGGACAGAACCCTCAGACAGCAACTGGGAAAACATCTGGAGGGTCTGGTTAACTGTCCAAATGACACTTGGTCACTAAAGTTATTAAAAACAACTTTTTCTGTTTATCCATTCTTTTCACAAAAATTGGCCCCCAGTCTAATGCCGAGTTCCTAATGTGGCCCTCCGCTACAAAACCTTTGAGAACCCCTGATTTAGATGATTGGGTAGCCCAAGCTACGAGTATACTTCTTCTATTTTGCTATTAGACAAAAAACAAAGGTTTCTGCGAAAAAGGAGAAGAAAGACGTCAAAACCCTGAATTAAAACAGTAGAATAGACTGATTAAGATTAGCATCCATTCCTCTAATCTTTGGATCAAGTAATAAATGTGGAATGTACCCTAAAACTCTAGATGAAACTACACTCCTGAGATGAAACTACACTCCTGAGATGAAACTACCCTCCTGAGGGTTCATGGAGTTACTTTGTCTCCGAGTATTCTTATTTCCTGGCAGATTGGTGTGAGATTGCTTTTATTGTGTTTGTCTTTGATCAGCCTTACATGTCAGCCAGAGTTTTCAGCAGCTTTTCTCCTCTGTTCTAAATGTTATAATCTGCTATCTTTAGTTCTTTCCCAGAAGCCTGTTACATTTGTTTGGATCATAACTGGCTCTTCCTTACGGGAAATGTTAACAATGAGTCTATTTTACCCAGAATCCACATGAAATACAAAAAAGTAGCTTTCTAGGATTCTGTTGTTACACCAAGGTGGATATGACAATCATCTTCAGCTGTCTGTGTTTGGCGTAGAGACAGGGGCAGACTTACCATTGGGCAAAGGTCAAATCATTTCCACGCCCACCATTATTTAACTCTGGTTTTTAAAAAACAACAACAAATCACTCAATGGCATACAATTGTTCATGTGAAAGTGTTTCGCCCTCCCCGTCCCTCCGCAGCAATGGACTATTCCAACAACAGCAAGTTGGGGACTGACGCTGATGCAGCGAGCAAACTGACTCCTCAGAAAGATTAAAAAAGCAAAGAAAAAAGAGTGAGGTGGTGTGTAGTTATCCATGCGTCTGTGAAGACAGAAAAGAAAAGAGAACTAATACACACACAAGTCTATGTAAGTTAAACAACAACATAGACAAAAGAAGAAAAACAGAATCAAAGGAACCAAGAGGAAGAAAAAAAATCGAGAATGAGAAAAGGGAAGCACTGAAAATGGTCGTTTTTAAGAATTTTCTTTTTCTTTTTGACGGAGCTACATAGGGAACTGTTTTGTCCCACTATTCAAGGTTTTATTTTTATTTTTGCGTTGTTTATTAAAACCACACAAATTAAACAAAAGATAGAAAAAAGTTATGTGTTCCTGCTAGGAAGTGAGAGTAAAACAGATGAGCACATGTAATAAATATTAATAAAGTAATGTTTCATATTCAATATCTCCCTGAACAATTGACTTATTCTCAACTCACAAAGAACTTCATTGCACTGGCCTAGTTTATAACTGGATCTTGTTATTGACCCCCCCCCCCCCCCTGTAAAATATTAGATACTGTATAAAAATTACACTAGGCATATTTTTTAAACACTAGGGCTAAGCCCACCAATGCTTAGACACCATCAACCCATTTAAGTGCTTCACATAGACAAAAAACCTAAATATGGTTTAAACCAAGAAACTGAGAAACAAAACAGGATGATCTTCTCCACTGCTGAGAATCCCATAAACTAAACAGGAATGAAAAAAGAATTTTGACACCAAGGATAGATAAAGATGCAGAGTTTGGTCCCATTTGAACCAAAAATGGTGAGAAATTAAAGGAATGATTACTTAGTGAGTCAGTATAACAAAGTAACAAACACAACTTGTAGAGTTATAGCGGACAGATGGAGAAGTATAGGGAATCCAAAGAAATCGAAGAGGGATTGAAATGGATTTGTAAGTTTTGTAAATAAATAGATGTGGAATTAGAGAAGTGATTAAGTGAAGATGGAGAGAGTCTGATGGTGATGGTGCTGATGCAGGTAAAGGTGCTTTAGCTCCCTGTGGAGACAGGCTAATTAAGTCGCAGATAGTCATGCATCACAAACATGACAGCTCAAGGAAAGGATTAAAGGAGGGGTTTAGCCGAACCGTTGGGGGGCTCAATAATGGTCGGGGTCTTAATGTTTAAACGTGTCATTTAAGATGATTTCAACATTTCAGTTGTTAAGACGGTGAGTAAAAGCCTTGATGGGACATCGATAACAGACAAAATCAGAGAGAAGTGCATCAAGTGGATCTAATATGTCAAGTGAGAAATTAAACTTTATAAGTAAAATAGATGTGAAATAAATTCAGTTCAATACAGTAGGATTCTCCCAATCTTCTCCTGGATCATACAAATACTCTCTTGCAAACTTTAGACGGGTCTGCACATGTTCTCCCTAAACGGTTTGACACTGGAGCTTTAATTCCGTGTCACAGCCACTACGAAGATTTTGCGCTTTTCCAACATTTTTGGCCTTTCATGGTACATGTGTGATAAACATAATTCAGAAGTGTTTCTTATGTTTGTCATTCGTTGATCGTTGAAATGTCCTTCGATGGTTTTGGCCGACGGGTCTTTACGTGAATTCAGTATTGAGCTGTTGAACATTTTGGGTTGGTTAAGAATTACACAGTTTACACATACTTTACTTAGTTTATACACAATTACTACATAAGCATCACACAATTGTGCCTGGTTCCACATACAGTATGTCTAACAGACTTTTCCCCTTTCTTTCAGACTTTTTTACCACCGATTTATAACTTTTATATAAAGTATACGGCGCACAAACGGTTAAATTATGTAATTATGTACCTACTGAATTCCATAGCACAATGATAACACTCAGTTCATGTTCTGCCTTTGGACCGTTATGCAACACTTTGCAGTAAATGTGAATGAAAAAAGGCTTTTCCCTGCTGATTCACACCAATCACGTGCACGATATGTCAAAGAGCGCGTGTTCTTTGGTTGTCACTGGCGACATCTCCAATAGCCTTTCTTATTTTGGTCCCAGCTGCTGTTCTGGGATTTTGTTGATCATTTTCATCCCGTGGAATAAGATGTTGTGTAGATCCCCTCTAGAAGGGGGATTATCAATGGTCTTGGATGTCTTCCATATTCTAATATTTGCTCCCACATTATATTTCTTGTCCCAGCCTGATTACCTATTGCTGATTTGGTCTTCTTGGTCTTGTTCAGGTCTACAGTTTTGTACCTGGTGTCTTCTGACAGCTCTTTGGTCTTATCCTTAGTGGAGTTTGGAGTGTGAGTGTTTCTGGATGTTGACAGGTGTCTTTTATATAGATAATTGTTTAAACTACCACAAAGACAGGGAAGAGGACAAAAGTCAAAGGTCTGTGAGGGACAGAAGTCAATGACCAAATACTGATTAAAAAAAAAAAATCGGATTATTTATTAAAAAATTCTACAATGAGATTTTCTAGACTTTCGTTCTTCTATTTATCCAGTTCTCAGTAGTATTTATAATGTATAATAAGTATAATGAAAATTACAGACCTTTCTCGTCTGTTTTAAATGAGAGAACTTAAACAACTGGTGGCTAACAAAGTACTTTTAGCCCTATTGTATCTAACAGAGTTCTTTTAATATTGTTGAACCAAAATATATGTATATCAGTGCAAAGCCGTTTTGTCTGCATTGGATGTATGTTAACCGTGTTAACGGTTGAAGACTTATGATAGTTCAAAGTGCCTGTGCTATTTTGCTGCTATGGCAACGGCTTCATGGATAAAGGGTTAATAGAGGTTAAGAGAGGGAAGCGGAAGGCTGATGTACAAATCAACAACTGCTGTGAGAAAACACTCACACACCTGTGGGTGGCAGAAAACTGTTGGGGTCAAAGGTTTAATGAAATGATGGAGGGAAGGTTCATAAATACAAATGGCAGGTGAAACAGGAAAACGGCAGGTAGTAGTCGATAGTAAATAGTGTATACTTGTTTAGCTCTTTACTTCCTTATTAGAAGGCCCAAAGTGCTTTACAGTCACAGTCCCATTCGCCCCTAAACACACACATTCACACACTGGTGGCGGCTCCTCTGCCGAAAACAGGCACCAACTCATAACCACCAGGCGCAATGTGGGGTTCAGCGTCCTGCCCACGGAAACTTTGACACGTGGGCCGGCAGGGGGGGAATCGAACGCGCGATCTTCGATTCAGAGTTTGAACGCTCTGCCTCTGCACAAAACATGTAAAAAATAGGCATCCAGAAATGAAATGGGATTAGGGGGTGGGGGGTTCTGACCTCTAGACAGCAGAAGTGATAGGAGGTCAGAGGATTGAATAAATCCGTTAATTCCAGTCACACCTTTTTATTTTCAGCTCTAATGGACTCATTCTTTTTTATGGAAGCATCTCTGCTCCTTATCTTTTGTTGTGTTGTGTTGCTCTGTTGTGTGGCTGCATCTGCGGTTGGGTAACGTTCACACCAACAGTTGCATGTCTGCTCTGGCCGATGTGAACCTATCATACGAGACAGCAGTTTGTTCATGTGCAGCACGCACTGTTGGAGGGTACCGTGTTGTTGTTCGAATAGAAAACTGCACTTCTCCTGGTAACACGTCCGTTTCACAAGGGCTGTTTGAGTCCAACCTAGTTATCGCTATTGGTTGGAGTGATGCATTCAATGAATGAGTGCATGCACATGCACCAACCTGTAAACATGTCAGAGTTAATGAAAATACTGTCCAGTTGGGAAGAGTTTACATATTCTGTGTTAACGGTTCTTCATGAAGGGCAGATTAGAACAATCAGGACCTTGTTGATATAATTACCTCCCTTCAAACACTATATCAGCAACACATTCCTGAAACATTTAGATACCCCCCATCTATGCCTCTTTTTACTCAAAAGTCCACCTTAAAGTTCTCACAGGTTCCTGTGGGATGTCCAGGGATGTCCTGATCAGGTCTTCTGACCCTGATCTGAATCTGAGTCATTTGGTTTTGGATACAGAGTCCAGAGCTGAGAATTTTGTAACACATGAAATAAAATAAATGTAATAAACAGATCCAGATTATTGCATGTTTTTTATATTATTGACCCTCTTTTATCATTTAACACTTAAAGAGAGCACTGCAGTTCAGTAGCTGGAAGAATCAACCAAAAATAGTCCAACTATTACTTAGAAAACTAGTTAACTAATAACTAGTAGAAAACGGTAATAATGAGTCATGTGATAATCAGTTTGGTAACTTGGAGTTTTTTGAACAGATGTGATTCAGATCACCATCAAAAATCCTAAAAATGAAAAACAACTTTCTTCCAAAGTCGTTGTTTTATTTATTTATTTTTTCAAAAACATTGTTTTAGCATGAATATGATGATGAACGCTCATCTCAGTAGAACAATTTATTAGCTCTGGCTTTTGGAGACAGATCTTTTAAATCACCTTTTCTCTGAGCTGCACTGTGAGGCTTGGATGTTGGAGTTTGGTTTTTGGTCATGCAACATCTAATTCTGATGGAGCTTGAAATGACGTGATCCGGTCTGATCTTCTGATCACGTGACGGGAAGCAAACCTGTGCTTCTGCATTGAAAACATGCAGCTGGATGATGGTCCAAACTGTTATTGTTATTTTTGGTCCTGTTGGGCTTCATTGTGCATCATTCCAGCTAGAATGCTCATCGGCGCCCCCTGTGGACTGTGAAGGGCCTCATAGGAGAACATGAAAGAGCTGCACAGCAACGCCTGAGGAACTAGGATTAGTTGTTGTTCCTGTGTAATTGCAGGGAACAAGACTCAAGTATGGGGGTGGGGGGGCTTTGCTCTCGTTCATGTGGGGGTGTTCTTCACATGGAGCTGGGTTTTCTCTGAGGTTGTCTCTGCTCGCGTCACGGGGCAGACAATGGTTCTGAGCGTGCAGAGTCACTGACATTTATCACATCAAGGCTATCGAGCCAAAAATAAACCAGGATGATCTTCCTGCATTTGTACGCCTCCTCCTCCTCCTCCTCCTCCTCCTGATAAAGAACTACTCTTTGTTTCACAGAAAAAAGGTCACGCATTTTATTAGCTGCCACATTTTCACCCTGTGATTTGTAGCCCGTGTTGCGTTTTCATATGAATACTTCCAAGAGAGTAAACGCCAGCGTCGTTTTTCATGTTCTCTTTTCGGCAGCAGAAATCAGATATGATAAACGTCTGAGACACGAGAATGTGACAGAATAGCGCAGGCAGGAAAGCTGAAGAGACTGTGGGCCCTCAGCTGAACCCCCGCCCTGTCCGCTCCTCCTGACAGACGTGTCCCCGCTAAATCATCACTGTTTCGCCGGCAGTTTGCAGCTGTGCCGGGCTGTGGGAGCGCCATCACAGTGGCTGTTTGTCACGAGCAACATGAAGGACTCGCTGTCAGATCAGTTAAACAGCTGGGATGTTATTATTCTAATGTCTGCTCAGATGGAATATTAAGAGAAGCCTGATGCATCCTGGCGTCAGCAGAGGGTTCAGATCACACCCAAGCCTTCTGAGGAGCCTCTGTTACATTTTTAATTCCTCTCTTCAATCTTACAGATTTTTCTTTCAATATCTGTTAAAAATGTGTGCGACCTTCATTGATTTGTTCCCCTGCAATCTTGTTAGACGGGTCCTTCGACCTCTAATGAGACCAAATGAGATTTGTGATGCCCGCCCCCGATAAGGGAGGAAAGCGAGGCAGGAAAGCTCTCAGCCCTCATCTGTCTGATGCCTCCGCCTGCTCCTCAGTCTGTTTACTTTATGCCGACAAACCCAGAATGAGGGTCAGTTTGAGTTTGGTTTGAGTCCCAGCAGAGGAGGGCCGCCGCCGGAGGAGATGCAGCCGTCATTGAGGGTGGGGATGAAATATCGAGGGTGGCAGACTGGAAGGTGCAGGTGCATAGCCTAGCTACCGAGGGGCAATTACCGAGTGGCATACATTTAAGCAGCGTTTGTGTAAAATGCTTTTCTACTTCAGTATGTCCTGCATCACTGATACCAGAGTTGATACACAGAAAAAACCAAAGGTTTCCAACGTTCACCACAGAAGAGATCCCAGAGACTCCACCTGCTTTATTTTTATTTCTTCACCATCCTCCTGCCTTTTCATATTTAAAGACCCACTTCAATGAAAATGGTGCTTTTGGTCTTTCTAACATGTCCTTGTAGCATTTTTATGATGATGGGGGGACAAATATAGAGAAAATGAAGATTAAAATTCTGTTTCTTCATTCAAATTGATATGAATCAGGAGCGGACGACAAGTTGGAAAAAGCTAATAGGTTCATGTGAGCTTGGGGTTGTGAGCGGCTGCAGGCTAACGGGAGAGCATGCAGACAGAGGGAATTATGGGAAGGCTTATGCTGATGCAACGGTCCCGCCCACAATCAGAGGGGAGTTTCCGATGAACTCCTGCTGAAACTATATCCTAGGAAATGACACCAGTTGTTTTTTGCATTTTCGCTCAAAATGACATGATCATAATGAGAAGACATTTGAAAATAGATGATCAGAGTGGGACTTTAGGTTAGGGCCCTCATGTTTCTCTTGGTAATGGTGATCATCAGTTTTGATGAATTACCTGTCAGCAGTGACTGGAAGGGTTCTGAAAATGCTCAGCACCAGAGGAGGCTCCTGTGTGAAGGTCGTTTTTCTGATGCTCTGTCCTTCACGTTTCCCCTGACTGCTGCCGCTTTGATTTACTCGGCAGCCGCTTCACACACTTTGTGTCACTCTGTTGATTCTTGGTTGTGTCTCTTTTCTGTTCTTTTCTGTCCAATCTCTGCCGCTGTGTGTCGGTGACAAGTCTTGCGTGAAGGAGATCTGTGTTGAAAGATCATCCAGACAGGATAATGGCTGGTGTAGTTGGATGTAGGCAAACACACATTCTGATGGGAGCACATTTGGATTCCTGTCATGCTTCTCATCACTGTCCTCGTGTCCTTAATATAGTGCGAGCAGACTCCTACGCTTCCACGGCAGGGTGCAGTGAGAACTGTCTGTTCTGCTGAGTGAAAACTCCTTTCACAACTCTTGTCAACAAGTAGTTTATTTATATTCACCAACACACATGAACTGTGAGGAGTCTGAGAAACTGGAAAACGTACAAGAGCTTATTAAAACCTCTTTGGCTTAATTAGTTTTCATAATTGTGAAGAACCTGTTCTTTTTGTGTGCCTTCAGAATGGTTGCAGTTGCATCCGTATAGTGGATACTGACTGTCTGGGTGTGAAAAGTGGACAAATCTCTAGGGGCAAATATCCAGATCATAGCCCCCTTGGTGAGCCTGTACAGAGAGTTCATAGAGTTCATGCACATTTTTTTTCTACGGGCATTCAGCAGGTGACATGTCGTAGTGAACACTCTTACAACATGTTGGGGAGACGCATTTTTGAACCCGCCCCCAAACCCTGCACACTGCAGGGAACTCGTTGGGTTCAAAGAAGAAGTGTGCACTCCTTGCAGGCTTCTTGTGTGCTGGCTTACTGTTAAAATCTAGGAAATTAAACAGAGTTTAGTTTGTGGGAGCATCCCTACAGGCGTCCTTCAGGCACTTATGTATCATCTGCACACACCATGTGTACAGTCATAAATGAGCCAGTATACTCGCATCTTATAACGTCTACATTCAGGCGTAAGGCCATGTATGACAGCATCACCTGTACGTCATAACTGCACGATAAACTTACCACATCCACAACATTGGTACGTTCTATTTGGATGACGTCCCTCAAAGTGGCCGCATGAGCCTCAGGGGACTGCAAGATCCTGCTGTGCTCCATTTATGATGCAGCCGCTCCTCCTCAGGACCCTCTACAGATCAGGACAACCCAAAAATCTATATGCAATCTATATATAATCTATATCCATATGCACTCCTCCGGGTGGATGAGCACATCCAAGCCTGGAAAAGCCTAAATTGTTTAAAGCAGATGATAAATATGCAAGAATATTAAAACCTGGAACATCACGTTTCATCCTATTGTAGGTGGTGAACAAGCGCTAGTAAACAGTAAAAAAACAAAAGAAGAAGAATCCCCCTCCCTGCTGCTCCCTGCATCTCCGGTGTGAACACCACCAGATGGATGCACATTCATGAAACCACCGCGTTCTTGAACGCACCGCATGTGGCTGGTGTGTAAGCACCTTAAGACTCACAGGCAAAATCCATTTTAGGACTGGTTTGCTCATAAACTCACTCTTTCCTGTCGTTTAGTTATTTTCCTTCCCTCATTCAGTTCCTGTTTTTCTGATCAGCGATTGAAACGTGTTTGGAGCTTGGCATTATTTTTCACTTTGCAGTTTCAGATGACTGTGAAATGAGATGATGTGTTCAACAATCACACTTACAGCTTTGTTTCTATCACTTCGGGGGGCAAATTAGTGACTATCAAGGAGGTAATATAACTTTAATTGTGCTGCTGGATGATAAAACACTGTCAGACACTGTTCTTATTTAAAGATGGAATAATTACTGTATGCAATAAAGACGTACAGTGTTTTTTCTTCACCTTATTTCACCACATTCAACAAGCTTGTACGCTTTGAGATGTTATCAGATTGAAAAACTCCCTTTTCTATGTTTTGTTGTCACTAAAAAAGACAGTTGATGGTTCTATTCCTGTTCTTCAATAGCAATGGACTCATGGACACATTCCTGATGCTGCACTGTAAGGAAGAAATGAGCCATTTGTTCATGGATAGAAAGTCACTCTTGAAGCCCATCAGCCTTTGTTCATGACACTGTGAACTACACCTCACATTTTCAGGATTTTGTGTTTTTCCCTTAAATGGGGACTAAAAAAAGGGGTTGCTAGCTATGGAGCCAACACTGCAAAATCCGAATCTTAAGTAGAAAATTGTTTCAAGTAAAACTGTTTTGGAAGAAAATATTCTTATTGAGAAAGCTTCAATGGCAAAATAATTTTCGGTAAGATGGTTTTTCTTAGCACACATGGCATATCTTTTTCATTTTTATTTATTTATCTTTTAGCCTAAAGAAAATTGCCACTGGGGTGAGAACTTCTGCCGTACTTTTGAGGGGGCCGGTCTTTGCAGTGTGGTTCTGGTGCTGGTTTGTGTACACAGGGTTCAGGATCAGGATCAGGATCAGGATCAGAAACTGATGCTTTGGATTCATGTAACAGCCCCAAACAGGACAGTTACATTCCAAATGTATTTTTTGGGGTTAGTTCAGCTCTGAAGCTGTTTTGTTTCCTAATTTTATTTTATTATTTGTTTTAGCCAAAGTTGACACATCATTATCAGTCCAGTCTGCTAAAGAAATGCCACAGGAAGAGCTCCTTCACTCATCAGTGTTTTAGTTCACAGCCTTTGTTCATGGAGACACTTCTCAGCTTAGTCCTCCTTTGTGTTTTTAATTGGTCCAGCTCATTGTCACCTGGTTGAAAGGACTGTTCTGATGGAAAATGAGGACAGAGGAGCTGATTACAGCACACAGCAGAGCGTCTAATTAACTGACATGGAAGTGAAATGGGACCTTGTTATAGAGTAACAGTCATATCCTCACACCCCATCCTTTATCTTCCAACTTAGACTGAAATTAGTGTTGAGAGGAGGAACATGTCAATCAACTCATTGTCAGCTTTGGCACAAAAAGCTATTAGTGTGTATTTAACCTTTAAGACATTTAGTTGAATTGCCTAATGAGAGCAGACTGAGCCAAATCTCCTAATTAAACAGTTGAACTTTTTTTCCTCTCTATTGAAAGTTGAAACTTAAATTAAACTTAAACCCGAACTTTAGAGAATAATCTTGGAGTCTGAGTCAAGGATCAAAGAACCACATTAGAGTTGCATTTTTATTATTGTCATTATGTATTCATATTTAATGATTGATGTGTATTCAGTTATTATTCAAAGCAAAACAAAATGGACCAAGATGACCCCACTCCCAACGTTAAGGGGGGTGGGGTCATCTAGTGTGGAGCGTTCAGGATTTGAACGCGCTTTGAGCATATGGTGTTCGGCCTGGAGTGTCATCAGCCGATAAAAAGCGCGTGAACCTCCGGTTGGAAGAGGCTTATCAATCTGGACGGTACAAACTGCAATCATGATCCATGTCTCCTTCATTATTCATTTTCAAATGGTTGTTACTTGTGTGAATTAAAAGTCCCTGATTGGTCAAAGTACAAGTACAACTTTAAACGCGTGTTTAGTAGCCGTGCGTTTTTGTACATACAGACTGAACTCAGGAGTTTTGAACGCTGACGTGTGAAGTGCACATACACGAGTGTTTCCAAAGACATTTCAGTGAAAGTGGCCGACTGAAAGCGCGTCAAACGTTTTACACCTGTGATATCACAAATGCACTCTGCAAATACTTTTAGATTCCAACAAATAAAAAAACAACACACTACAGGAGAGCACCAATGCTGCTTGCATGTCAAAAATGAAAAGTTGCAGACAGATCACTGACATGCTGGTGTGTTTCTCAGAGAGAGAGCTGCACAGCAGTTTGTCATCTATCCCTCTCCTTACAGTCATTTCATCCCTCATTTCCATTCATTCAGTGGTTCTCAAACTTTTTCTGTTGTTCCCCCCTTGGAATGTTCACCCCCCCCATGACAAACAATTATGACAAAATAAGCCAAATTTGTTCAACTTTAACACCATATCAAAATCTTAATCATTCCTGCTGATAGAGACTAGAAAGGAAAGAAATGAAGGATCATTCACTTTGTAAGGACAATAACATTGAACCTGTGTGCAAAAAGACACACAAAGTTGTGTTAACGGCTGCAATGTGTCTGCTTTGTTACACATCTGTTCAAAACCAGGTTGCAGGTTTGTTGCTGCAACTCTCAAGTCTTGCTCTGCACTGAACGTCGCTCTGGTCTTTGTTTTCAAAGTGACAACAGCAGAAAATGTCCCAAAGAGAACGGAAGCCCCCAGCCTTCTGCCCCATGAGGGGAGGCCCCCGCTCCACACCCAGCAGAATTCAGGGAGTGTCAGTGCTGTGGGGGTGGAGGGGTGATTTTCCTCAGCAGAGCTAAGACCAGAGGTTCTCCTGCAGGCGGTTCCACAGGCGAGGACCGTGATGGTGGAACGAAGCCTCACCATGAGTTCTGGTCCTCACCTTAGGAACAACTAAGAGGCCGGTGCCAGAGGACCTCAGGGTCCGCGAGGGTTCATATTTAAAATAATATCATTTAAATAAGAAGACCCAAGACAAGAAAAACATTTATAAACCATTAAAAGAACTTTAAATAACACAATAATTACGTCTCCAAATGTCACGCTTAGGGTTTGTGAGGAAACTGGAGATTCTAAATAGGACTGTAAAATGGATTAATTAGGTTGGTTCATTCCCCTTCAGTTTCCTACACACAGAAATGAATGAATAATGACTCAGAGACAATACTTATCTTTGTGGAAGTTTTACTTCGTACAAACAGCACAGACATTTTGTACGAAGGGTTACAGACAGAGGAACAGGCTGCTGCATCCAAAGTCTGAACAAAGACACTCAGAAACAGGCTCAGTATATAGACCTGGCATTTGCATATTCAGAAGATGGTCCGATGGTCCACGGTGTGAAAATCAAACCCACATGCTGTTGCAGGCTGGATACTTGAAGGTCATAAAGCTTCAAGTGTCAGATCTCTCTGATGTTCTCACAGACATTTGCCAGAGCACAAACACCAGAACACACAAAAAGTAAAAAGGGAGGATGAGGAGGAACTGTGTGGACAATAGCTTGGCTGTGCTGTCTTAGGATGCAATATCATTTTGAGATGATAATAATGAATCAAGTTTAAACCATTAGTGTAATAAAGGGTAAAAGTAAATGTAATAAAAGTAAAACGAGAGTTTCTAATATTCTGTTTCTAATTATTCCTAACAGGGTTAGGTTCATGTGACGTAAGACCCCCGGATATTCGGTCCCAAAGCGAGGTTTGTTCATGTTCCGTGAAGAAATTCCAACAACTAAACATTAGTTCCACCCACTTCCCGGCCTTGTCCCACTTGCAACCCCCCCGCGTTGCCTCCACGCCCCACCAGGAAGGTGCGCCCCACAGCTTGAGAACCATTCATTGAATATTTTCAGACCATCTTTCAGGGACTGATTCTTCAGTCCAGTTTTATATGTGTTTTGTTTGTAATTTAATGGGGAACAAAGTCATGCCTCTTCAGTTTGTCCAGCTTCCATTTAGTGTCCTTCCAACCGTTTCATGAGTGGGAAGCTGTTTTGATGCAGAAGGGGCTTCATCCATTAGTTCTGTCCCTCTTTCATCATCCCTGCTGGTCACTTGGGTTGTCCTTGAGTCCTCAGCGCTTGCTGCATAAATCTCTGCCGTCCTTTTGCTGCATGCATGAAACTCACACGTCCATTAGGACTCTTTAGGGAGCTGTGCTCGGTTTTAGCCCCATTTATGGCGGTGGTCTCTGTTGGGTCCATAAGTGCCTGCTGAAGGTTTCTGTGGTTCTGGAGCTTTCATGTGAGGTTTGAATCTAAACTGTGGAGTTTAGGTTACTTCAATTTCCATTTTTTATGTAACTGGGATGAAATTGAAGTCCAAATATCTCATAAGACAAAATAGAAAATGTTTTTGACTTAACATGACCGTTTACTGTTTTTTAAGTTTGGGTTTTTTTTAGAAATGTAATTTTAAAACATCTTCAAACTTGCTGGTACATTCTTTCAATTTGAAGACAAATTGTGCTTTAAAATGAAAGATAAAAGCTCATACTAAATACAGTTTGAAGTTTAGACTTTCTTTTTTACAAATAACACACCTGTGAGTGAGATTTCATGCCCACATGTTTGACATGTTTGTTCTTGTGGGATTTTCTCATGATAGAGGACATATAGAAATAAAATTAGACTTACAACTGCCTTTCTGAGTATTTCTTTGTTCAAATTGTGGTGAGCAGGCACAAAGATGCCGTTTGAAAAAGATCGTATTTGTGTCGTAGTGGGTCACGAGCTTCAGGCTCCGCCCCATTGGTGTGGATGACTTCAGTTCAGAGGGGAATTTCTGATGAACTCCTGCCGCTCTGCGAAAACTACAATGTTTTTTTATTTTGGCTAAAAACAGTTTATTCATAAGTAAAAGATCACTGGGAACACTTTGAAAATAGAATAAAGAAAGACTTTGAAGGGTTAGTTGTTGGTATTTTATATGCAGAAATTCTTACATTTTTGTAATTATGCAGCTCCTTCCAAATTGGTCGGCTGCCATCCAGACCCTTTGCTCCACGCTGCAGACGTCAGACGATTGGATAACATGATCCTTCCAATTTTGGGGAATTTGTAGGCTCTTGCAAACTTTGGAAGAGCTGCTCTGATGGCGTTTGATGCTCCGGTCTTTGGTGTTGGTTATTATCAATAATGCAGCAGGAGCGTCCCTCTCTTTTCTGCATGGTTAATGTAGCTGCTCCTCCTTCAGAGACATTAAACCCTCTGAGATTTGGCCCTGCCTCCTTTCCTCCTGGTTCCTCCTACACTCAGTTCTGAACTTTTCTCTTTTACCAGTTTTTGTTCCCTCTCATCTTGTGTCCTTTGTTCTTGCCTCTCCACTGCCTCCACATCTTTGATCTTTGGACTCTTGGAAGGGTCCTGGAGGCCCCAGGCAGCGCTGCTTCTCTGGGGCTGTGGTGGTGACCCTGACCCCCTCCCAGCTGATCAGGATGTGTGAGGAGGCCCTGTGGGAGATCTGTTTGAAACCGTTAGGGCTGATGGGCAGACTTGTGCTCTGGTTGCTGCCCGTCGGGGCTGAACGGGGGCAGTTGTTGTTTGACATCTGCATCTCTCTGGTCAGCGATGTGTTTGTGTGTCGCTGCTTCTGCTCTGAGAGATGACTGAGCTGCTGGTTAATCATTTATCGCAATTAGCTGAGAGATGTAGAGTTAAACGGCTGCAGACTTCACTTCTTGGTTCAGCTGCCAAACGCCGGTAAACAAACTCATGTACCTGCCAAGAGCAGTATCCAGCAGCCAAACGAATCCTTTCACAAAAGTACAATGAGATCCCATGTGAGGCCCTCAGTAATGAGACAAACATCTTCTCTGTTGCAAACAAATCCTGCTTTCTATTTTTAATTCAGAAAATAATCTGCTCAAACCTTCCAGGATTTGATGAAACAAAAGCTTCTGGTGAAGGACGATGTGAGGCAACAAATCCCAGCTGTGAGGAGCTGTTTGCGTGCCTGCATGTGAGATAAAAACAAATCCTCCAATCGTTCAACATCTAAAGCAGTTTCAGACAAACAACAGACTATTTTACACCATATATACTTTCATCTAGCTTAAAACAGAAATTCCATCAGACTTTTGCTGCTTTTAAAGGTTTACAGAGACGTGATGAACACAGAAAAGAACTGTGCTCATCATCATCAGCCTGTTATTCAGACACAAAAGACCATGGTGGAAATATGTGCTCAGACTGGAACAAACCTAGGTTAGAATTTTAAAAGAAAAGGGTGAAGCATGGCGTTGTGAGCTGATGGTGTGGGCTGCATTTTCCTCTGTAATCAGAGCATTGTAGAGTGAGGATTAACAGTTATTGAGGTGTTATTTCCAGAAACCGCATTTAGTTCATTCACAGAAGCACTCAGAAGGAAAGTTCTATCAGACTTTTATTTTCAAATAACTTCTGGTTTGAAAAGACAATCAAGACATACTTTAATGTTTACTCAATCCCTGCTGAATGTGAATTGCTTTTATTTATGAATAAGAAAAACTATTTTGTTGGTTATTTTCCCAGATGCTGCAGACATCTGATCAATATCCTTCCGGTCGTGTATCACCTAGTCAAGCTCATACTGAAATGATTTCACATACGTGCACTTCCTGCTCCCTGAATACCATGAGAAGAAAGCCTGCAGAGAGGATGTCTGTGGAAGTGTGGACTGCTGAGGCTGCCCAAAGCCTGCAGAGACCCTATGCAGCTCTAATGTGGAGGACATCAACAGCCTGACCCACAGCATCACAGACTACGTCAACTTCTGTGCAGACAATGCAGTATGACCCAGGGGGTTACTCCAACAACAAACCCTGGGTGACCCCTGAGCTTCAAGGCCTGCTGAAGGACAGCAGGAGGCTTTTGATTCAGAGGACAGAGAAGAATCCACATAAACTCAAGTAGAAGATCTCCTCGCTGCATAAAGAAGCTGGAGGGACAGCTGAAGCTGGACAACACAACTTCATCCCCACTTCAACCGTCTCCATCTCACACATCTCCCGCTCAGCAGCTGAGGAATTGGGCTAAGAGAGGGTGAGAGGGTCACTGCATCTGTAACCTGAGTCTGAGTCTGTCCCTGTCCTGTGTGCTAAGGCTACTAAAGCAACGATTACTTCTCCAGTGCCTTTAACGCCATCCGTCGGATACTGAGGGGGAAGCTGGAAGAAGTAGGAGTGGATGGACAACTGATCCACCTCACCAAAAGACCACCGTGCATTTGAGATGGTGGTTCCCAGCACTGGGACTCCACCGTTCCTCTTTCTCACTTTACACACTGGGCGTCACATGCAACAGCAGAAGCTGTCCCCTTCAGAGGTTCTCTGATGACTTGGCCTGTGTTTGTAGTGTCTAATGGGAATAAGCTAGAGTACTAGTGCTGTGGTGTGAACCGAGCTTTGTTCTTGAACACCAGTTAAGACAAAGGAGGTGATTTCTGGAGGAAACCACCATGCCACACATCAATGAGATTCCAGCGTTCATCACAACTGGAGTCATAACAGTGGCGCCCTTACAAAACGAGCTAAAGTCACCTCCATCTGCTGAGGAGACGGAGGTCCTTTGGAGTGAGCAGGCCTATGCTAAGGAGGTTCCACACCGCTGTGATAGCCTCGGCTCGCCACTACGCTGCTCAACAAGTAGGTCAGGAGGGCCATTTATCTCCTGGGCTGTCCACTGGACTGTGTGGAGGCGGTGGGTGAGGAGAGGGGGAGGACAATCCTTCTCACACGCTGAATCCGTCTGTGGAGGCTCTGTGAAGCTCCGTCAGTGAGACTGATCCATCCGCATTGAGAGGGAGCGGTGCAGCAGATCCTTAATATCCACGGCTGTTAGACGACCAATGAGTCTAAAAGCCACACCTGCAGATCATCTGTTATACTCCATTTGGATGTTCACTGTGTATAATTATATTATACTTGTTCAACTGTAAAAATGCTGAATTATATCTTCTTTGCTCCAGTCTGAAGCTGGAGTAGGAATCTCTGTTGGGACAAATCCTCTGTCTGTCTCTCTCTCTCTATTGGATGTCCTTCTCATGTGTTTTTCTCTTTCCAGAAGCTGTTTGCATGTTGGCTTTCCTTATTTTAAAGACCCACTCCAGTGAAAATTGTCGTTATAACATGTTCTTAACATGTTCATGAGGGAAGACATGTATTAAGGAAAATAGCCTTAAACAGCATTTCTTTCTTTAAATGTTGGTGAATCAGGAACAAATGAAAAAATCCTGTTGGAAAAAGAGCCTAGTTGTTTGTCGTGGGTCCCACCAGGGAATAATTGGGCAGAGGCGCCAAGGTGAAAGTATTCTTGTTTTTAATGCAAGAACAGAGCACACCACTTGCTCCACAAAGGCTGTCAATGTCTTCATCAACGGCTGCAGAGATCCTGCAATCCACCCATCAATAAACAGAACATTAATAAACCGTCAATCAAACAAATGAGCTTCCAGACATTTGGAACGTCATCAATAAACATTCAGCTCACCTGTTCCATTGAGTTTAGTGGCTCTGATCTGCTGCTGCGCTGCGTTCACCTGCTGCTCTGATGCTCACTTCCACTTTAATCTCGTAAATGTACGAGTTTTTTTCCCGTAAATGTATGACTTTAAGTCTTGTAATATTACTTTTTTTTTCATTTGGGTGGCCCTAATATGCTGTCATAAAAAAATGACCGTCAATTCCCCCAACAACAAAAAAAGCCAGCTTTAAGAGGCACTCGAGTCAAACTCTGGTCCATTTTTTTCCCAGTTAACCTTCCATTGTAGCTTCTGATCGACAAAACGCATCTGATTAAAGTAATCAGCAGCAGCTAGGGCAGAGTTTCTGGGAAAGCAGCAGGATGCCAGAGCTCGAGTTCAAAACCCTTAATAACAAATGAGCTAACCAGCTCCCTCTCTCATTCTATCCACCTTTAACATGATGCTCTTCAGCACAGACATATGCAGCCTCCCTGACAGCAGTCATAGTGCATACAACCCCCCCAATGGCTTCCTCCACATTTTGAGGTGCTCACACACTTGACCTCTGCTTAACACCAACGCTGCCAAAGAGGGGATTTGTTTGCTTCAAGTGCGACAGATGAAGCTTTTGCTGGCACATGGACCCATAATCCACGGAGCAAACAAGATCCAAGAGCTGAGGCCAAACAAAGCTGCAGACTCAGAACAGTTACCATTCATGCTTTCAGGGTAGTTTGAAGAAAGAAGCAGCCTCTAGTGTGACATGTTTGCTCCTAAGCTGCACACGTCTGTAAACCAGTTTCATGTGAGAGATTTCTTCATGTTCAGCATGAATGGCTGCATGGGCCTCTGCCCCCCAAACCATTTCTCAAAGAAATAGTTAACCCCGTCAAATCTGCAGGTTTGATTCCTCCACAAGACTGAGCTCCTGTGGTCAGAGCTCAAGGGCTCAAAGAGACAAAAACCAGGTCCTAAACATAAAAAAAACACAAGTATGATTACTCAAACCTAGAGCACTGTGCAGAAAGAAACAATGGAAGGAAAGATGGCTGTGTTTAGGATTAGGGTGGTATGCTGTGAGAGTGAAGTTTGGGTTTTGAACGTAAAGTTTTAGCAACTGCTAGTAGACTGGATCAGGTTTGTGCAAAACATGGGAGACGACCAAGGAGGACACCACAGTTGAAAGGAAATCACAAAAAAGGAGACTGGAATTTGCAAAATGTCCTGGGAAAATGTCATTTGGACAGAGGAGACCAAACTGGAGCTTTTTGGTGAGGCCCATCAGCTCTATGTTGGTAGACTCAAACATGAAGCATCAACCAAAAGAACACTGTCCCTACTGTGAAACATGGAGGAGGCTCGGTTCTGGTTTGGGGCTGCTTTGCTGCATCTGCCACAGGGGGTCTGGAAGTTGTTCAAGGTCAAATGAAATCTCCAGATGATCAAGGCATTCTGGGTAGAAATGTGCTGCCTAGTGTCAGAAAGCTTGGTCTCAGTGGCAGGTCATGGGTCTTCCAACAGGACAACCATCCCAAACACACAGCCAGAACCCCCCCAGAATGGCTCAGAGAAAAGCGTTGGACTATTCTGAAGTGGATTCTATGAGCCCAGATCTGAATCCCATTGAACATCAGTGGAAGGAGCTGAAACATGCCATTTGGAGAAGACACCATCAAACCTGAGACAACTGGAGCAGTTTGTTCATGAGGAGGGGCCAGAATACCTGTGGACAGGTGCAGAAGGCTCACTGACAAATACAGAAACCGTTTCATTGCAGTGATTGCCTCAAAAGGTTGAGCAACAAAATATGAAGTTATGGAGGTACCATCATTTTAGTCCAGCCCTATTTCATTAGTTTGTTTTTTTCAATAATTCTGTTCATCAACAACTCTAAAGTAATGACTGATTTGGATGATTTAATTTTCAATACATTTGAATTTATTGTTACTTTTGAATGTTTCAAGTCATCTCAGTGAACATTGAGGACTTTCTCTCTTTAACTGAGGGGACCAACTAGTTTGTCCACCACTGTCTATATTTTTTTTGTGTGTGTGAAAAGGAGTGATCTTGTTTCAAAGATTTTTGTACACGTTATCTACTGACATACTAAAATCATACATGTGAAAAGACTTTCAAGTGTCTGAAACTCTGCTGCTGCCTCTTTACAATCAGGGTTTTCTATAATCTCTTAAGAGCCGAGCTAATATATGAGCTAAGCCTCTAAGCATGTAGTAACTGGGTTCCAGTTAGGCAGAATCTGGGAATAAAGTGTTCCCCCGCAAATATGCTTTTCAATAATCACGGCTTCACGTATTCACAGATTTTTTTTGTCAGTCACTTGAGTCCTCCGGTTCATCACAAAAGCTCAGGCAACTCAATACGCTTGTAGGAGACTTTTGCATCTGGGGAAGGTGCTGTGCAAATTCCTGAGGAGAGGGGGGGCGGAGATGAAAAGCATGCCAGCCCCCGTCAGCCTTCAAGAGCTAGTCCCACCAGTTCCTGAATCGATCTAACCAAAGTTTGTGCCCCTGCATGGACAAACGGCATCAGCCGACTCAAAAGCGGCTGGAAATGATCCTGATACACCGAGGGAGAAGAATTATCGTCTGGATGAATGAATGATGGATGAAACGCCTCCTCTGGAAGAAGATGGCGTCTCACACTTACCTGATGAAGGAGGAAGCACGGGCTCCTGGCTTTTAGGCCCAGATAGACAGAGTGTGTGTTAGAAATGTTTCAGAGGGGTTTTTGATGAGGAAGACGGACGGTGACGGCCATTCTCCCTCCATGTGGGTGGTTCTCCATTTTTGAGGATTCTGCGGATTGATCAGTGCCTCTGGTCCCTAAACCTGGTGAATACGGGGTGAAAACTGTACATGATGTCCACACATGTAGATGCCAGGCCTTAAGAGTTTAAAATAGATTTGAACATTGATACATTCATGTTTTTTGACAACTGCACAACCGTTTCTTAACCATAAAGCCATCACAGTGTGTGGCTGTGCTTCTCCACAGCAATTTCTCCAGCAAAACATTTGCTGGAGAAATTGCGTCCTCTTGTCTGTGGTCCCATCTTTCAATGGCTGCAGGGGACAGATCCCATGTGCATTCAGAGGAAGACGTTGCTGAAAATAACATGCCAGGTGTGAGACTTCTCCAGTCTGTTTGCAATCAACCTGCCACCACGTTCTGGCTCCACCACCAGTCCCCAGTGAGGATTGACTGTATAAGCGGCCAGCTGTCAATAATTAAACTCTCCCATTGGAATTTTGTTGGAAATCAACGTATTCATGGTCATTATGGTTCATGGTGAAGTCATCAAACATGTTTTATTCATCCTAAACCTCTTTGCCATATTTTAAAACCCTGAAACTGCCACTGTTTTTTATTTTTCTTTTTTTTTATCGTGGTCTCCTTTGCCTTCATGCTGTTGTATACATTCTTTGTAGTTTCTGTCCAAAGTTCTCCTCTGGTAGAACCTTAGAGTTGTGTGATCATTTACAGTCACATCTACCATTTCCTTTTTAAATATTAACTTTGATGAGGAAGTGACAGACAACATCCTGTAGCAGAGACACCCTAAATCAGGGGTCACCAACCCTGTGCCCGCGGGCGCACTGGTGCCCGCGACACCCCTTGTGGCGCCTGCAGGGAATGCACCCAAAAAAACTTTTTTTTTTTTTTTTTTTTTTAATTGAAGCAAATATTCAACAAACAATCACGGCGTGTTTGGTCTGTCAATGACAACAATATCAATTCTGAGATAAAGGTAGACAAAAAATAAAAATAAGGAAACAAATATAACTTAAAAATTAATCAATAAAAATAAGAGTCTATTACAAAAGTTTAAATAGATCAAATAAATTACACAATGTCGGTGCATTCTTATAATTCATGTAATGTAAAGATTTAGAGATTAGGTTGAGACGGTTGAGTAATCCATTAATGTGAGGTTTCACCTTTAAGAATTCACAAGTATGAATGAAATGCTTTACAATCAATACATTAATCAGAAAGTCCAGATTTTTGTCAATTAATTGTAATGGAATTTTATTGTAATGGAATTTTAAAGGGTTAATGATGATATTTTGGGATTGGAGCCAATTATGAAAAGAAGACCAAAACTCTTTTACATGAAAACATTCAAAGAAAAGATGTTCCACAGTTTCTACATCATTTCCACTAAAGACACAAAGATCACTGTCCCAGTTAAAGAGAGAATGTAAAAAATGATTGGAAGGGTAAATATCATTTAACGGGAATGCTCCAAAAATAGCACTGCTCATACAGCAAATGAATATACTGTGGCGATCTGGGGGCTAGCCCCGCCTTCAGCTTCTAAGACTCATGGGAAGTGGGGAATCTTGGTTGTGTTAAATCGCTCACCATAAGTGAGGAAGCTGTGAGTAGAAGTGAAGTTAATGCTGTTTGGCTAGTGGTGGGTGTGTACAAAATAAATGGACTGATGTGATTGTCTGCTAACTTATGTGAGAGTTGTTCTTGACAAACTGGTGCTGTGCTTTGCATGGGGCACGGGGAGCAGATTCAGACATGTCCAGTGGGGCCGCCACCAAGTAAGAGGATAGTGCAGGGGGGTCCAATTCCAGGCCTAAAGGGACGGTGTCCTACATGTTTTCCATTCAACTTGGCCTTGAAGCTCCTTATTGGCTAAACACACCTGATCCAGGTAATCAACACAGGATCAAAGACACACACAGGACATCACACACAGGATCAGAGACACACTCAGGACCAAAGACACAAACACAGGTCCAGAGACACACACAGAACATCACACACCAAGCAGAAAAGAACTTACTGCTAAAAATTATGTCAGGAATTCAGCTCTGATAATTTGATTATCTACAAATCTTTTACTAATTAATATATTGTTTTGACTTTGTCTGTTCATAACTGCATCATTTGACAGAGTAAATTTATTATTCTGGATTAATATTTTTATCTTTTTATTCACATTTATCTTTAAAAAGTTAAAGTTAAGGTAAAGTTTTAAAGTTTTAAAAGTTTTGCTTTATTGCGTTCAATAAATGTTTATCTTGTTCGTCCCGCAACCTAAAGTGTGTTTTGAATTTAGGCCCCCTCTGCAACTGAGTTTGACCCCCCCTCGAGTCTAGAAAATTCATGCATGTTTTTGTGTAAAATGAGCAAATAAAAATAGGGCACACAAAAGGATGATTGTGCTTGTGTGTGTGTGTGTGTGGGGGGGCTAGGAGGTTTCTAGTAAACGGGTCCTGTGGCGCCCTTCATACCACTTAGTGCCCATGAAATAGCCCTCAGTCTCAAAAAGGTTGGTGACCCCTGGCCTAAATGATCCAAACAGTTCAACCACGGTGTCCGTATTTTCCAGTTGGGAAACTCTTGACATGTTTTTAATAACATGTTTACCTCCTAAGTCACTACTTCTTTTACTCAGTGTGTTTTAAGCTGAGTCCATCCAGATGAAAGGAAAGTCACTTCAAAGAATGTCCCTTCACACCATGGAAATGTGTTGAAAAATGCCAGACTGTTGAATGTGGGCAAAACCATAGTCCATCCATTGAATTCATATTTAAAGAAGGATTTGTTTCTGTTACTGCTGCCTTACATGAGGAATCTCTAGGCTCCTGTTATAACTGTTGACCTGAAGGGCTTGTGGCTCAACCCACATCCTCAGATCTGGAAGATGAGAGCTGCTCACACATGGCAATATTCAATAATGCCAGCAGGATCACCAAGAAACAAGACATTTTCAGTTTGATGAGACTCCACATTTTAGTTGACCTCTCTAAAATCTCACTCTGATCATCTTTTGATCTGTTGTAAAAGTGTTCTCAGTGGTCTTTTAACGTTGTCTTTAGCCCAAATCAAAAAAACCGTGTCAATGGCAGAGCAGCCATTCATTAGAAATTCACTCCTGAGCTGTGGGCGGACTGTTGGTGCAGAGAGCCTGCCCCCGTCCCATCATCCATCTGTTTAAATTCTTTTCTGCTAGCTTACAGCCCCTGACACCCCCAACCCTACATTATGCTGCAACAAAAATGGTGACCAATATTGGACTTATCCGGTCGTAACGTTTAGATTCTGTGCCCTTACCCCCTGCCTCCAACACGCCTTCCTTCTTTCCTCTTCTTCTTTTCCATCCAATCCAAAAGGATACAAATGTAATCAATTTAAATAACGTTTAGACAAAATTACAAAAGAGGTTTATGCAAATATATACCTTGTGTGTCAGAATACCCAGAACCCCCTGTTGTGACAATAAAACCTGTCCAACACAAGAGGGCCTTCATCTCCTACATGTGTGCTCAGCAAAAAAAAAAAGTGATGGTTAATGGCCGACAAAGTGTGCATTATCACTTTTTATCACGGCGAACACCAGCAGCCAATCAGCATCGAGTATTCATCTGGACCATGGTTTAAATATATATATATAAGATGCAGATGTATCTTGTGTGTATGTATATAAACAGTATATGAATGGAGCAGAGTAGGGACTTTAGTAGCTTCTACAGCTACAGGCTTTTCAAGCTGCATTTTTTCGTTTGCTCTTGGTTTTCATTGATTTGAATAATGAAACATTAATTTTCTTCATATATGTCCTTCATCATCAGAAAAATGTGACCTGTTAAAAGGACCACTTTCTTGGGAGTGTGTCTTTAAGATCAATTTAGTCTTTGGGAGAGTGTCCCGCCCCTCTTGTTGTGTCCTGGTGGCTTGTTCTGCTTCTTCTGCATCCCTGCATGTGTTCTGTTGAAGTGGAAGTTGACTGATGGTGTGGCCCTCTGCTGTGTCACTGTGATGAATGATGCTGCAGGGAGACTCCGTTTTTTTTTATACATATTTTATTCCCCCACCCTTACAAATGATGTCCCCTATGTTTTAACACGTATGCACACACATTCATGGATTCCCTTCAGCTCCTCTGCACTCAACACTGGTTAACCTCGTGAGTAGAATCAGCGTTGCAGGAGTGTCTGAAAGAAATCTCAAAGACTGTGAGGAGATTCAAACTAATACAACCCCCACCTCCAGTTAAGGTCACCGTGTTCAGAGTTGACAGCTCCTACAGCCGTTTTCAATCAGAGTCGGGCTTGTTTCCAGGTGTCTTAGATGTTCGGCAGGGATGGGATTGTGCGTCACATGTGTTCTTGCTGTGTGTCCCTGTTCTCATGCTGATGGGCTGCCATCACTGCCATGAGTCCGTATGCTCATGAGAACCCGCCCATTCATTTAGACATCTGTAAGAGACATTTATTAAGAACATTTTGGCCTTTCTAATGACATCTCCTGTGTTTGGGTCAGATTGTGGGACGTTTTTTAGAGAAGACAAAACAGAGTCTACACAAATGACTGTGCTGGTATTCAGGGGGGTAAACTCCTTCTGCATGTGTGGGCATCCGCATCTCTTCTAGCAACAAAAAAAAGTTCAGAAGAATTGTCTTTTAAAATGAGCTTTCCAACTGCTGCTGCCTGAACCAATCAGGTTTAAGCGGAAATTGACTTTACTCTGTTTCTAATAAAAAGAAAACGATGCAACTGAAGTTCAAAAAGGAAAACAAACGGGGGGAAAAATCTTTAAAATGTGTGAAGTGTATTATTTAAAACTTACTAATTATGAAATTCAACTTTGGTTAATTGTTTAATTGACATGACCTTCTTTTTGTAGCATCTAGATTGTAATCAACTAATGACTTTGTCTGATTGGCTTGGAGCAAAAGAGGGGAAAGTGATAAGAAAACAATATTGAATAAACAGAGAAAACTTTGTGCAGTTGTACAAATGCATGTATGACATGAATGGAATAATGCAGGCTGCATGGTGGTGTATCTGGTTTCAAACGCTGGTTTGAATCCCAGCTGGTACCTTTCTGTTTTCATCATTCATGTGATGAAAAACCTGCTTCATAGGTTCACTGATGGTGTAGCTTCTAAAACTTTGAAATGTAACTGTTTAGGAAATTAAAGCTAACCAGAGAAAACTTTCAACAACCTAAATACATTCCTTCACAAGTTAAGGAAGCATGACTCTCTAATTTCACAGGCTCCTCTATTAAACGGAGTGCCGCTGATCTTAGGTGATGAATCGGCCTGAATCACATTTGATACGTATTTTTTCTGGACCTGTTTGCCGTTCAAAGTCTGGAGACGTCCAGCAGCAAAAGCTAATGCCGTAGTTTCAATGTGCATGGGCTCTTTAATGCCATTTAAGTGATAGTTGCCTTCTCCATGAGCGCCTGTCGTGCTCCCTGTGCGTGCAGCATTTGTAAGAAGTGGGTAAGGAGCCATTGTGTGCACCTTTCTAATGGCTAGAGTGCGGTGTAAGGGGACCAAACGTCATAACTGCATGTAACTTACATCATTCTTACAAATGCTTCACGATACACTTACCACGTGTGCAACAATGGTACGTTCCATTTTCATGACGCTGCAACAGCCTCAATGGAGCTGCAACACGATAGCATACTCCATGGTACACCCTCCAGAATAATAAATAAGCTGCAACACATTCAGAACTCTGCTGCCCGTCTGCTCACACACTCCCGCTCCCGTGAACACATCACCCCCGTCCTTCAAGACCTTCACTGGCTCCCCATCAATCAGCGTATCAAGTTCAAAGGTCTCCTCATCACTTTCAAAGCCCTTCATAACCTGGCCCCACCCTCCCTCACCGATCTCCTCCAGCGTCACACCCCATCCCGCTCTCTGCGCTCGTCCGATGCTAACCTTCTGTCCCTTCCCTGTCGGACCAAACGTCAAAATTGGGGAGACAGAGCCTTCTCCATTGCTGCTCCAACCCTATGGAACACTCTGCCTCAACATCTCAGAGACTGCACTGACCTCCCAGTTTAAAAAAAATCACTTAAAACTCATCTTTTTAAAATAGCTTTTAATCTTGAATCTGTCTTCTATGTTTTTATTAGTATTTTTATTGTATGAGCTCTGTTCTTATTAACTGTTTCTGCCCATGTGTTGTAAAGCGTCTTTGTGTGCCATTTAAAGCGCTATACAAATAAAATGTATTATTATTATTAACACATACCTGCACTCCCCTTAAGATGCGGCCCCTTTTCTCTACGACCCTCCAAGGAGCAGACAACCCAAAACCCACAGCACAACCCCATACGGTGCATTTGATTTAAGGCTTAAGCTGTGTCAAATGTGCTGAAATCAATGTCAATACTGGGTGGATTTCCACTTGTGGGATTAAAATTGTTCTATTCTAATCTATTCTATTCTATTCTAAACTAAGCTAAGCTAAGCTAAGATAAGCTAAAATAAGCTAAGCTAAGCTGCCATCAGACGTCAAATATGCCTACTGCTCCTCAACACACAGACACATCTCCCTTTCCATGTTGGGCAGCGGTAATTATGTCCATCAGCAGCTCGATTGCTCTTCATCAGGCTGGCGCAGGGCATCATGGGTAATGGGGCTGCACACCCTGGATGAATGGCTTAATTAGGCAGAAAAAGAAATTAAGACCCCGCTGGTTCGAGGTAAAAAGGTACAAGGAGCGTGCACGTTAAGCACAGGGGGTGCACAGTGTGAGTGGAGGGTAGTTTAGTCACATTGAGGTGGAAGCCGCATTACAACAGCTCTGCTGATCAACTTAGATTGACTTTTTAATCAGAGGAATGACTTTTGTTCAAACTGGATTATTTCAGTTTAAACCTGAAGGTAAATCTGTGTTTTGAAAAGCGCTATGACTTTCTTCAAAACTGAAATGTTTTGCCCCCTCCTCAAAGGCAAACCTTCACCGGGATGAGCAGCTTTCTGCCTGAAATGAGAAACTTTGGATCCCGGTGAGGGAAAAGCTCTCCGGATGAGATGACTCCAAACGGAGTCTACCAGCCGGACTGTCATTATGGCAAGTGAAAGTAAAGAAAATTAGATCAAACAGACTTATTTAAAGCACAAAGAGAAACACGTCGCTTCTGCCTGATGATGAAAGAACAAAAGGGAAAGTAGCTTCGAGCAAGACAGACTGCAAATGGATGAAATCAAAGGATCTTTGGTGCAAACAGCATCTAAATGTGTTGTGGATTCTTACAAATGCAGTTTTCTGCAGCGAGGCATCAGACTGGTTTAGGGGCTCTTGCAAATTTCAAGCAGATTACATAGGAACTTATAAAAAAGCTGAAATGTGACGTTTCATAGATGCGCTCAGTGATGCTTTGTTTGCTTTTGCTGCTTCCGGTCTTTATGTAGATCTGTCACCAGAGCAGGAGCCCTGCTTCTCCTGTGGTCACTCGATCTGATGGTTAAAAACACTGAAAACGTTATCAGAAATGTTATTTATGATTTTGGAATGCACATAGAGAACATTCACCTAAAATTGTGATGGATCCAAACTGTACTGGCTGGATAGCTCCAATACGATCGCCACTTTTGTTGCAGCGCTAATGTTAGGTTGAGGGTGTGAGGGCCTGTAAGCTAGCGGGAGAGAGTGAATGATAGGAAGGGGGCGGGCTCCCTGCCAAAAGCCACGCCCACAACAAAGTATTTCTAACGAACTACTGCTCCTCTCCAGAAACTCCGTCCTAGAAAACGACGAGCAGGAAATAAAGATGGAGGAGGATGAAGGTGGCAATGATGGAGAGATTAACTTCAGAAGCAGCAAAGATGCGGAGGATGAAGAAAAAGCTGAGAGAATTGAGAAATGCAAGGAGAGGCAACGGGCTGGAAGATCAAAATGCTGAGAGATGTAAGGAATCTGGAGGAGAAACCTCAGGAGAAGGGCTCATGAATGTTTTGCTTCATCGAAGACAAGAAGGGTTATCACACTTTCATGTACTTTGATTCCTCGTTTTAATCTGAGCCACCTTGGAACACATAAGGCCAACAGAACCCGGCTCCAACTCCAAGCAGCTCTGCGCTGCTTCAGCCACTGGCCTTTGCCGGGGCAAGAATTCACCCCACCCACCCTGCTGACACTATCATGTCCCTTTGGGGTGAGGAGAAATCCTGCCGACCCTAAATAGATGTATAGAACTAAATGCTGTCAATAGTTTGATGTAAATCTGAGAAGAAGCACAGAAGGAGCTCCTCCTCATGAGATTGATCAGATCTTTACATGACTGATGTTCTTGTTGCTTGGACAACTGTGATCTGGAATAGTCCCAGACTGCTTTGTAATGAAGGAATGAATGAATGAATGAATGAATGAATGCTTTGTAATGACAGGGTGGGCTGGAATAATGTCAGACTGCTGGATCGGTAGGATCTGTCTAATGATGAGGTTCAGAAATGATGGGATTCAAAGCAGAGCTGCAGAAAATGGTTTTTGTGCTGCTTGCTTCAAAAGCTCACTGTACTTATTCTTGGCAGAGCTCAGTTTGGGTAATAGCGCCCCCAAATGAGCAGCTGCTGGAACATTTCAGATGGTTAGAGATAAGGAGAAGCATTTCTCCCCCCAGAAGTATATTTACATGATGAATTCTGCTGACACTCAACCCTTGACTTTAGAAAGAGAAATCAGATCCAAGGGGAGATGATGTGAATCAGAAAAAGTGTTGAGACCTGCTAACTGCTGTGCACAGAGATGTCCATTTGCCATCATCAGAGCCTGCTGAATCCCTTTTGGGGTCATGGAGTGGCTGAAGCAAACCCAGGGTTTAACCTGCAGGGCCCCGCGCTCACACATCCACACTCCTAGCGGCAATTTGGGAAACGTGTTTTTGGACTGTGGGAGAAAAGCCACACATACAAACTCCACACAGAAAGAACCCAGCCGCTATTTGAACTGGTTCCCACTGTAAGACAAGCTAACCACTGTTCCTCTGCTCAGCCCTCCATGAAACTAACATTTAAAAGTTTAAATTACCCCCAGAGACCAGGTCCCTGAAGTGCATGTGTTGGTTAAAAGGTCAGAGATTCTTGGGTCACGTGTGCAGCCCATTTGGGTTTGAGGACCATGACCTTAGCTAGCCTAAATGGTAAATTCACGGGGAATCCAATGTGACAGGAAGGTAAAAAAAAAAACAGTTTCAGACAATTGATTCAAACCAGATCCCGACTTTAAGGTAACACATGGCAGAGTCTGATGTTAGGATAACTGCTCAGTTATCCAGTTTAACTATGATGCAGACATAAAACCATTGACTGTACATGAGAACTGGACTGAGTACGTGTGATGGCATCCATAGAAAAGGGTTTACTTCCAGTTCCAACCAAATGAAGTCAATTCAGTCCCCATTTGTCACGATACGGACAGTAACATGTTGGAACCAGACAACATCAATACTGGTCTGAATTGGTCAACGTTTTTACGGCAACCACTCTAGCCAATCAGGAGAAAGCTTGTTGAAACCACTCCTTGAAAGTGGGCTCAGGAGAATCAAACGATTCAAATGTTTGACGTGAGGCATCTGACTGGCATCTGACTTTTAACTTGAATAACTTGCACTACAGAATAAAAAAAAGTTTTTTTTTGTTATTAGAAGATGTTTGGATAAAGGTATCAGATCCAGAAGGGTTCTTCTGACCTCTAGAATGACTGAGTAACAGCTGCCTTTTTCTCTATAAAAGTCTGTGGGATTTTGAAATTGATCATTGTTTTGTTATATCAGGAACCAGGAGCTGAACAAGGATCTTAAATCAGGTCCAGAGTCAAACGGATCAAAAACCAGCTTTATGCTGAGGACACTGTGGTTTTTAGAGCACAGCATGGCCAGACATAGATGGACGAGCTGACATCACTGCTCTCAGGGATCAGAGCAGCTCACTGTTTCTGTGAAGTCTTTCATAAGCTCCATATGGACACAGATTAGGGGGCATGGAGACAACCAACATTTTCGTTTTGTTCCAAACATTTTCATCTCCTGCTGTCTGATGGGAGTCACTCTGAGAGTATCATTAGAATGCAAGGGGTGTCGCTTCAGCTAAATATTGTGCAGGCTTCATTTAGCACAGATGAAACCATGACTCACTGTGGACTCATAGAGCAAGTGAGTCGGATCGCAGCCCAAATGGTTTGGGCTGGCTGCTGAGTGAGTGAACTCACAAGCCTCTGGCGCCGTCTTCCCGAAGCTTCCAAGGCCTATTAGAGCTATTCTAGTGTATTATGCTAATTGGTCCTCAATGATTTTAGTGACTGACTAAAAAGCTGCTTGGCTCATTAAACTTGAGCGTTTTTATCACACGGAGAGACATCGGAAAAGTTCATCCTACTTTCTCTTCTTCAAACCTGAAGGCTGCAGCAGGAAAAGGGTTTTTAAGGGAGCCTAATTATAAGGGCAAATCCCAACAACAACTCACTCAACACAAAAACATGTTACAGATCACGAGAGCAATTAAAACAGCAGAACAAATATTAAAACAAACCTCTCAGAAACCAAACCAACGTTCCAGAAGCTAAAACGTAACTCAGAAAATAGCAAAACAAATGAAAAAGGAAACATTTTAGAAAACAAGAGTGATTTCTAAAAGCTAAAAGGAAATGTTAGAGAATTAAACAAAGGAAACCTGTAAAGGTAGGTGTTGTGAGATATCACTGGTTGGATGATGAATTTTGAGGAAGAATGAGAGCAAAAAGACGTTTCATCTGAACTAGTAAAGAGCTGACTGATCAGCCTCCAACCTTTGCAGAGGCTGTGGGCAGAAACCTCAAGAAAGAAACTGCCATGCTCAACAAACTCATCCAATTATCATCCAAACAGTGATGGCCCATATTATACCAACTATTTGCAATTTTATTTGATTGAATTTGCTAACTTTTTCTTCCAACTTTTGGAAATTACTTTTGTTTTTAAATTTTTCATTTTTATTTTATTTCATTTTCTGGAATGGTGTTTTTTGGAATTACATTTTAGGTTCTGGGATTTTGTTTTATCTCTAAAATGTATTGATTTTGTTATTATATTGCATATTTGGGTTTTTTAATTGTCATTGTGATCTCAAATATGTTTTTGGTTGAGTGATTCATGCTCTTTAAATACAAAGCTTACCTTGCATATAAGAAGAATCCAAATATTTTTTTATTTAATTTGGAAAAAAATATTCAGTTGTCCTTGACGTCAGATCCCAGTTCTGTAGGTTTTTGGTTGAAAAACGTGGTCATTTCTTGAAAAGGTTACTCTCTGATTACTCACTTAACCGGCTTTCACATTTGTCATCATCTTCCTGTCGTCCAGTATTTTTGATGTCTTTGTTCAAATAAATCTTCCTATGAAAAAGTTCAGTTTACTGAGAAATATGTCCACATGTTGACAGGTCAAGTTTTCCTTTTCGAACCTGAAGCAGTGGGATCTCTGCAGCCAGCAGCTGTTCTGCAGCTTCATTTTCTTTCTTCCCTTTATGTATTTTTTCCCTTTCCCTGAAGCTAACCTGACTTAGCTCAGCAGGACTTTTCTTCCCTGTCATTTTTACCTTCCCGCAGTGGAAGCAGCCTGTTGGCCTTTGGAGCGTCTCTTGACCTTTCAGTCCAGACAAATCTTCCCCTTCAGAGAACTTCAGCATCTAACCGCAGATGAAAGGTGTCTTTAAATGGTTCGAGCTGCAGCTGTCTATTTTCAGACAGATATTATTGTCCAGAAACATAAACCTGTTTTTAACAAAGAAATGTTTTACATCCATACCTGATAAAATGAGGGATTTAGAGGACAGATCTTTTTACCAACACTATATCGTGCTGAATGAATTTATTTCTAATGAAGTGTGGGCAAAAGTTTTATCCGAAGAGAAAGGTAACTTAGAGAGCTACTAGACTAAAAATTCTGTCTTTAGTGTTTCTAATGTGTTCTTGCAGCATTTTCCTGATAATAGAGGACAAATAAAAACGGTTAAGCTCCAAATTTCATTTCTGAGTATTTCTTTATTCAAATCATTTTGAATCAGGAACAGATGAAAAAATGTCTGTTTGAAAAATATCATGTTTGTTACGTAGAAAATACACGGGGGGGGGGGGGGGCTCAAAGTGTGTAAACAGAGAGCTCCCCACAACAGAAAGGGGGAGGGAGGAGTGTTGCTCAGAACTCAGAGGTGAATTTCTAATGAAGTCCTGCCACTCTGCAGAAACTACAAAACAACACAGATTTTTTTTATTTCAGCTAAAAATCCTAATTAAAAGACCACTGGGAATGCTTTTACAAGAATTCTAAAGATTTCCGGCAGACTGATGGGAGAATTTCATGCTGTTGATGTAAACATTATTCACATTACAGTTTTTCACCAGTTGCAGTTTTTCTGAAAAATGTGACCAATTTAAGCAAACATCAAACAACATTTTTTTTAATACAGGCAAAATGTAAGAACAATTCTTAACTAAAATAGTTTTCTGGATGTCTTTGTATTTTTATTTTTACTACAAGTAAGCCCACTTCACCGTCTGTCAGACCAGAGGACTTCCTCCAAATCACAGGCAAAGTTCACCGCAGCCACACAACAGGAAAAAAAGGATCTAGCCTTGACAAGACACAAATAAAATGCCATCATAAGCCATGTCCATGGCCTGCAACAGCTTTAGTCGAGGGCATGGTTGTCTCTTGTAAACCTCCCAATGCCAAGCAGAAAAAACATCTTCAATTGGATCAAGGAACAGAGAACAAATACGGGATTTGTTTTAATGTCTGTCCTCAGTGAATCTAACATCGTCCCAGATAGCAACACAATCTTCTTCATCGTTTTCATCTTGAAGGTCTATATGAATGATTCAGATACAATTTGAACCTGTGCAGAGTTGAGGGTTGACCTTTTGAGCTGCGTCATTCCATGAACAAACACTATGGCCTGGATCTCATCAGAAATGTTTGTCATCTGTCTGGGTCCAGGTCTTGGCGCAGGTTCGGGTCTTAGTGTGGTTCTTGCTCTGGTATCCATCTTTGAAAAGCTGCTAAGTTGTTCCAGAACTGTAATTATATGCACTGCAGTTAATTATCAACAAGTGTCAGTTTTTGGTGTCAGGTTTGATCAGTTGTGTGTTGATGGTGACTGTTGTGTTGAAACAGACTTTGAGTTGTGCCTCTTTGTGTTAACTTTTTGCATCTTGTGTGTTTTGAATGCCAACTGAGTTTTAACCCATTAGAACCCAGATGCATTTTTCTTAACAATAAAATGAAGTGTATTTTACCACAAACCAAGTGGACCACAGAATCAATTTCTGATATGTCTCTGTTACACTGATGTCCCCATGGGGGGTTTTATGGGCTATAAGGAAGAATGTGTCATGTGTTCTGCAAAGAGTAGATTAGAGTTTTGCTAATTGTGTGTTCGGTTTGGACCAAAGAGTCAAAACAATTGATGGACTTGGAGGATGGCACCCAGAGTTTTAGCAATTGGGAAAAACTGTGATACAAATTGCAGAGACCTTGTAGGGAAAGGCCCTCCCTCTCTCTGGTGACTGGAGTTTTTTGGTTAATGTCACATTCTGCCAAACTGTTGATTGTATCCAGTGGTTAAAGCTTGGGCTCTCCTGCTCCTTTTCTTTCCTGCAGCCTGCGAGCTGATGAACCAGGGCATCTTGGCGTTGGTTACCTCAACCGGCTGTGCGTCAGCCAGCGCCCTGCAGTCTCTGACGGACGCTATGCACATACCACACCTTTTCATCCAGAGGAACAGCGAGGGATCTCCCAGGACGGCCTGCCAGTTCAACCCGAGCCCAGGAGGGCAGCGCTACACGCTGGCGGCCCGACCACCTGTGCGCCTGAACGACGTGATGCTGATGCTGGTGGAGGAGCTGGGCTGGCAGAAGTTCATTGTGTTTTATGACATCGAGTACGGTCAGTGATCCCCTCATTTTTACAGCATTGTTGTCGCTGTGAGAGCTGAGAAAACTTGTGGTAATTTCATCAGAAGATCCTGGTTGGCAGTTTAGCTTCTGGTCAAGAGTGGCTCAGATTGACGGTTCGACCCTTTAACACCAGAGATGTTCCTGGCGATACCTAAATAACCAGTCCTCTTTGACCTACCTTAACTCTATGAGTGTTGATCAATGTGAATTAGCTGATTCTGACGTGGAGAAAAACGATCACAATCAGCACAAACCAGCGTTTCCCTGCCTCAGAACCCTCTGGAGTTACTTTAATTGTGTAAACGGTTGAAGAGGTAATGGTCATAAAAATGACAACACTGGAGCTAAATGCCTGTGTTAAAGGGTCAAAGCAGAACCAGTTCTTGTGTTGTTGGTGGACTGACATCAGCTAAGCTTTTGCATCGTTGCCTTAAACACCAGAGCAAAGGTTGTCATCACAACCAGACTTCCAAGTTTATGCTTTGATTAGACTCTGGAAAGCTACAGCAAAGACTTGACAGGAAACTCTTTTTTTTAAAAAATTACGATGTTTTGTAAACCCTTTGATAAAATCCAAGATAAATAGGACCTGCAGGGCCATTTTTTATGGAATATACATTGTATCAATTATGATATGATGGGTGATTTGTTAGTTTTTGTTCACAACAAGATTAGTTTAAGATGTATGTAAAACTATTGACACAAGTGTTCAGGAAAAAACAACAACTCTTTAATTAACCTCTGTCTCTAATTTGATGGACACATTTTGAACACAGTGGAACTGTATCATAAATAATTATCAACTAATTTAGCATTCTTTCAATACAGCCACTAGTCATTTAAAACAAGAGTAGCAAGATTTGAGTCATTTTCAGCAAAAAGTTTTTAAAATTAGCAAAACGTTTCCACCCAAAGTGGTTTTGAGATTTCATGGAAAAACCCTTCTACTGCCCCCAGTGGAATGGTGATGAACTACAGGGCAGAAAACATTGGCCACTTTAAATCCTATGGGTTTTGAAGGAAGGTTTGGATCATGCTAAAGAGATAGGGGTGTCAGAAATGCATATCAAATATAGTGCAAATGGCTATTTAGGATTAAATTATGATCTATTTTTTTCAAGTTGTGGCTTGTTTCGTCTTTAAAACAAGTTTTTTAACAAATCCTGTTTTGATGTTTCAACTCCAAAAAAGCTTTTAATGTGTGAACTGTAACTGTACAGCAGGTTAAAGCTTTTTCAGTTTAACATAAAAGTAACATAATCAGCCATCAAGACAAATGCTTAGAACGAGTTTGCAGGTTTTCTGTGTATCAATGTTTCCTTGGAGCTTCAGTCTGTTGGATTTGTTCAGAAATGCTTACTCACACTGCATCCTAATGAAATCACATTAGACTTTATGGATTTTTGAGTGTAATCAATATGGGATGGTGGCAATTCCAATGTAAGGATACAGAGGCAGGCATGTGGGCTCTCACGTGCTGTTTTCCTGGATGATTTAGAGTAAGTGGAATCCTTGATGATGGTCAGCTTCAGACGGAGGCTGCTCGGCTTCTGCTCCGAAGGCCGCGCTGTTGCTGCATTTGTAAAGCTAATCTTTTTGTCAAACCTGTTGGGTTTGTGTCATGTCAGGTTTCTTTGCTTCTGCCTCAGTGGATTCATGTCCCTGGAGGAAGTGTGTGTGTTTTTGCTGCACTGCACAGATTGTTAATTGATCGTTCAGCGACTGCGTCCGGCCCAATAGACGTATTTTTCCTCATCCTTGCCTCAAGGAGAACTAATCAGTGCAGGTGCATAAAAAATGAAAACATGAGATGCAGTACAAGCACAATTATTCTCCAACATGGATGCTGTTACTCTGCCTCAATTATCAAGACTCCTGCTTAGCTGCCATCAGCTGGTTTCACCTGGAACAGTTTGCTGCAGCTTCAGGTCTCCTCACTTATTGATTCTGCTGGCACCTCGATTTTTCTCAGAGGTGCAAAAGATCACATAATGCAATGTAGTTATTGTTCATTTGCAGTTAGATTTCTGTGCAGCGCACAGCGGCCTGCCCTTTCATGTAATGAGCAGGCAGTAAACAACCATTAATGATGCTTCTGCCTGTTTATACCCATTACTTTTTTATAGCCCTGCACATCAGAGCAAATCTCTGCAAGCAAGGCCACATAAATGCTGATCCCCTGGAAGGAGGCAACCCCCGTCCTGTTGTCATTATCGACAGTCTTTGACCTCTGGAGTGTTGCAGTGTTTTGGACAGTCTTAGAATCCCATATTTTATTTCCCAGTGGGGCATGGACACAGAGCCAGGTGACATTTTTTAGTTGATTCTCTCCCTCGCCGCATATTCAGTTACATAACAGCATATTGGAGGACAAACTGACTTGATCCTGCATACGTGTGGAAACCCTTGGTTGTATTTATAAGACAACTGGACTGAAAGACCCCTCCCCCCTGGCGTTCCAAACAGGAAGTATACCCGCTGGTTCCAAGAAGCCAAAGCCTCTTGGACTTCTATAGAGAAATAAACAGCTGTCACTCACTTATTCTATTGGTCAGAAATCCATTATTGCTCTGACACCTTTTTTTAAGCACATCTTGCTGGTCCTCATTTAAAGGATGTTTTTTTTTCTGTAGTGCAAGTTATTCAAGTTATAAACTGAAGTCTCAGTAAAAGTCGTTGGTCTCACATTGAACATTCAAAATGTTTGACAGATTTCGTGCAGAAGTGGTAGGGGTCTGAACTTCCAACAAGCTCACTCCTGATTGGTGAGAAGTGTTGCCATAGAAACAATGACTGACCAATTTAGACCAATTAGGGCTTACTAACACCGTGGCTCCAACACGGCGGCGTGCGTATCATGAAAAAAAGGCAACTGTACTAATATAATTCGGTTGTTGCTGGAAGTAAACCATTTTCATGAGTGACGTCACACTCAAGTCCAGTTCTCATCTACAGCCCCTGGTGTGAACACACACGGGATCCTAAGCTCCATAGTGGAGCCACTTCTGGCTAACAGCAGCACCGAGCTGTCGCCTCTTCAAGGGACTTTATAAAGTGGGAGAACATTTGTGCTTTGCTGCTGTAGGCAGAATGCTTTATTGCAATAGATGTTCAGCATGTTTAACAGCATCAAGACTGTATTATTTGAGTTTTCAAGGCTTTTTTAACACTGTCATCTGTTTTACAACATCAACATGTGACTAAGAAAATAAGAATAATGATGGGACTATTTCACCGCTGTGATGCTCTTTGGTGAACATACACATTTGAAGTCTGGCATTGAAGCTTTTCTCTTTGTCTCTTTTTCTGTGCATAATTCATCTCATAGGTTGAATTTTTGTCAAATAGATTGTAATCATTTGACTTCTTTGAGGCATTAAAGTCACGTTTGCGCTTGTCTTCTTTATGAGGCACAATCTCTACTCTGCTTTTAGCCTTTTCCCACTTTCTTCAAAGTACTGACCTCTCTTATCTGAACTGGATACATTTTTTGCACATATTGTATTTTCATACTACAGCTGCAATGAACTTTTTGATCATTTGGAAAAGCTGTCACCTTGGACTAGGAACAGCAGCATTATCCTCCACTTCAGAGCTCCCTAATGAGTCTAAATTGTGAAAGTGGCTGCAACAAAGTGAGGAGGAACCAGTTTCACAAGTTTCATTGGACAGCCAACATATATAATGGCTGTTAAATCCCAAATAAAGTAAATTCATTACAGTCCTGACCTCACCGAATTTATTTATCTGCCTGAAGAAAATCTTAGTAAAGAGATTTTCTCTCAAATAGTAAATTTGATTTTTTTTTATCTTCTTAAATGAGAGAAAAGATGTTTCTGATATTTTTACAGAAATGTATTTGAACATTCAGCTTTCGATAGAAAATCTGCATAATGCAGATGTTTTGCAGTCATGCTGTTCCATATCCCCATGAAAGTTTTGTGTTCTTTTGAAAGCTGTTTGGACCTCTACAGGCTGCTCCAGAGAGAGAAGCCGGGCCGTTCTTTTGCTCACCGTCCCTCTATCCGTTACCTTAACCCTTGTGCTATCTTGGATGACCCCACCCTTACTTTGACATGTTCTCCCTACCATGACAAAGGTGGATAAAGGTGGAAAAATTTCATGTAATCCATTGAACCAGTGAAGATCACAAAAAATATAAAAAAAAAGGTTCAGAGCTCTGTCTAGTGAATCTAGATGACCCAACTCCCAATGTTAAAGTGCCTAGGATAGAACAAGGGTTAATCATTGTGACAATCAGCAGCATTCCAACACAGAGGTTTTTTTTAGAAGACAAGGACTGGCTGAGCCCCCCCCCCCCCCCCCCTCACACTGACAACCTGAGATTCTGTTCAAGTGTCTCCAGGTCATCTCCAGCTGTGTGTCAAAACTTTCCTAAACTGTGTCATGTCTGCACAGTGGTCTACTTTTTGTGGTGTTGATGGTCTCCATTACACTTTAGACTCATCAAGCTATAGATGTCCTGAAGAGACACAGTTTAACTTAGGGGACAGAATATCAGCTCAGCTTTTCCGTAGTTTTGGTTTATTCTGAGCAGCTCTTTTTTGTCTAAACATTTAAAACAGCAACAAAATCTTAGATTGGGGGTTAAGATTATTTATTATATATTTACTATTATATCATTTATTTTTTTATTTATCATATTTATATAAACAATTTATTAAAAATAGTTTTGCTCTTTTCTTTTTATGTTTTATGAAATTTTATCCCATAATATTCAGAGCACCCTTACCTGTAACTGCAAATAAAAAGAAATAAAGAAACATCAATTTGCTAAGACAGTTTTTACAACATGGCTCATAAATAACAGGTCCTCCTAAATCTGTCTTCCTATTATACATGGTTGATTGATGTTAATGGCTTTTAGTGCACGCTCTAACACAATCAGCAGCAGATACTTGCAGATACTTGCAGATACTTGCAGATACTTGGTACTTTAGGTTCTTCTCTGTTGGCCGGTAAGAAATACTTCATAAATGAAATGGAGAAAAACCCAGATTCATTTGAAACTTGTGATGAGTTACGCCCCAGGCCAAAATCTAAAAAAAAACTCATGAACGTGCCCCGCAGTTAGACCTCCATGCGTCTAGACATAAACCATTTCTTTTATATTAATTAGACGACGATTCTGAAGTAGTTATAATCCAGTTTACACAGGATTATCTCAGTGAGGCTAATTTGTCCTATTGATATATTCACAAGTGAGTCGCACATTACATGGAAGAGATATTATTCTGTTGTATCATACAAATGATTTCAATTAGGAAATATGTAGGAATGTGAGAGTACATTTATTTGTTATACAAGATCTGCACGAACGGAATCAATAGTATTTGGCAGTTATGCTCCAGACTGATGATGAAATCAAATCCAAATGTATTTATATAACACTTTTCCTATAAAAACATAACACAAAGTGCTTTACATTAAAAGAAAACAGAATAATGACGTTCTGCATGTTTTACATAAACTTGATGAATAACCCCCCCCCCCCCAAACTAAATAAATAAATAAAATAAATGGAAGCCTTACTTGGAGGAGGAGAGTCTCTGCTAAAAGAAATGCAGACATGTGAATAACCAGTAGATAATATTTGACTAACTTGTACAGTCCATGGCTGATAATATGAGGGGGCAACGATTACAAAAAAATGGCTGGATTTGCTGTAACAAGGCTCCATGTTCCTGCAGACAGATCACACGCACCACCTGTGAGTGAAAAAGAATCGCCACTTTCTCATTCCACCTTCTAAACAGCAGCGTAGAATGAGCAACAAGCGTATAGTAACCACTGCACATTGACCGGAAGAGCCTTCACTCACATGTAATGCTTCAATCTCTGATTGGTCAATAAACTGCCTGTCTGTACGTAACGCAGTGAAATTGTGGCATTTAAAGAGATAACTTCAAAATAGTGAACAACAGGTATTGGGTATTGATCCAAAGAACCAATGGTCTCAAACAAATCCACAAAACAAAAAACTAAAATTCCATTAGAGTACGAATAAGAGTAAGTGGAAGACTGCTGTTGCAAACAGACAAGGATGGGATGTGGTGCTGTCGATGAGTCCTGTGAAATGCAGAGAAACAATCATTCATGAATTCAAATATGATCATGATTGGCTGAGAAAAAGACGGGTGCTTTGTTATTGGTTCAAAGTGAAGACATAATTGATGAGTGGCATGTAGAGTTAAGTGACAACCCCGCGTACCTGGAAGATCGTCCTTATTGAAATCGAACAACTTAATTACATTTATTACATTTGGAACACAAACACACACAAACTTATTTAGACTATTTTGTGTGTTGTCTTACATCTTGGTAGAATGGTAAATGGTACATGGTGAATGCCGTATACTTCTATAGCGCTTTTCTACCTACAAGGCCCAAAGCACGTTACAGTCACTGACCCATTCACGCAGTCACACACACATTCACACACACACACACACATTTACACACACATTCACACACACACACACATTCACACACACATTCACACAGTGGTTGCGGCTCCAGAAAGTTCCACAGACTAATTTCAAGGAGTCCAGGGGTGCGGTCAGTCCAGATGAGTGCAGTGTGTGTCAGTAGCGGATGTTTTCCTCACCTCTTAGTTTAGTTTCTTCTGTATTTAGTACTTTAACGAGTCCCAACAACTCTCCGCCTCTTATTGGTTTTCCAGTCAAACTTAATTTTCTCCACAGAGGGCAGGTTCCTTTTGTTTAGCCATGCATTTCAATGGTTGGACCTGTTTTTTTGGACCTAATCAAATAACTTCATCGATCGTGGATCTGTCTTGTTGACTTCTCTGATTTGCATGGTTCTGGGATCTATAATTCATTTAAATCACTATTGGGTTAAAACAAGTCTTGCAAAACTTGTTGTGTTCATTGGTTCATTGGTAAATTCTATTATTTTACATATAAACTGAATGTATTATTTGGAAAGAAATTGCGAGAAAAAAACAGCTTTTGGTTTTACTGAGTTAAGACATTTTATAGTAAAAAAAGGCTAGTGTTGTGTCATTATCAAGTAGAGTAGAAATAAAAGTGAAATTAAAGTGTTTCTCTTCGGCCCATTTTGCATCCAACACTTGTTAATGTATGGACAAATAGAAAAAATATATTTTAAAACATAAATACATTTATATCCATCTAAATACATGAAAATGTTGTGAAATGTGCAACACATGTTGCAGATATTAAAGCGGTTCTGAATGCAGATTCACTACAGTCGTTCCCGTCTTTTCCTCTTTATCTCCTTCCAATCTTCCTCACCTCGTGTGATGAGCAGGGCCATTATAGCTGTGGGCCAAGTGAAAGGCCCATTTTTTCAGATTAGAGGTGAACTGCGGAGGTGCACCAGGAGCAGATGGGCTCCTGCGTTTGGCTGTCTGGCTGTTTAGACTATCCGAACTGTCACTAATGATGATTAAGGAAGCTCTTCAGCTCCTCCTCTTCCTTCTTCCATTGCTCAGTAACCCTCTATGCTCCATTTTTGGGTGTAGTTGTTAGGTTGTTTACTTCCTTGTTGTATGTAAATCATTTTTGACAAGTTCAAGAAGATATTAGTGGCTCTTTGGTCAAACGGTGTTGAACTTCAAGGTGTTTCTGTTAGAATTGTTCTGTTTAGTTTGGCTTTGGGTGTTGATTTTGGTCGGGTTTAGAGTCACACCAGGTTAAAGTTCATGACCACCACAGCTATTTTCATTTCTGTACATTTCTTTGTGTCCTGTTCCTGAGGAGGGATGCTTCACATTCCCTATCCCTGGGAATGGTTGCCGTTCATCCCCATTGACCATGTGTCCGGTCCCTGGGGAGGCTTTACCAGGGTTGCTCCCCTTCATGTTTCCTGTCCCTAAGAAAGATCACCAGGGCTGATTTATGTAACCTATGTATAATCCATTATATGCATTAAATGTTTAAGTTTCTGCCACCACAGCCTGATCTCCTGCATTTTGGGCCCACAGACCTCCACTTCCTGACAGTTTCTGCTGAAGGTGTTATGGTCAGTTTCTCCATGGTCATTGAAAGTTATTCTTCTTCCCGATGTCCTCTCAATAACCAAAAGCTTCTCCTCTGACCCTCCTGCTGTGCCCCCCATACCCACTTTAAATTTCTGCTGTCTTTCCTTTCTCCCCTTCAGCTTATTGAATCTGTCTTACCCGGTTTCCGCCACGCCGCGCTTGTTGTTCAAATAGAAATTGTTCTGAGCTTGCTGAGTTTGATTCTGGAGTGGCTGAGGGGCACAAACTCTCATTAAACGAAACCACAAACTGGTGCCTTGAAAGTCCTGACAGCGTTTTACACACAGCCACTCAGCCTGGAGCCCACGGTGAAATTAAAGGGATGTTTCTTCATGTCCACTCAAGGACCAGCTGTGCATGTGCAGAAACATCTAAAGTCAGTTTTAGGAGCTTCCAGCTGGAATTTGTTCAATAATAGCAATAAAACTAAGTGTTTCAGGGAAGTGTCCACAGAAGTGGGACTTTCATATTCCTCTGGCTTTCAGTGAAATCTTTTTGTGTGACACAGTCATGAGTGTTTTATTCTCTCTGAAATTGTGGTTGTGTCTGCTTACTGTGTGTGTTGAGCATGTCAACACAATGGCACAATGGCACAATGGCTCAGATAAACAGAAAAACCTGGTGTTTTTTCCTTGTTAATCTATGACTTTTTTTTCCGTAAATTTTCAAGATTTTAAGTCGTAAATTTACAAGTATTTTTCTCGTAAATTTACGACTTAAAAGTCGATAAAAATATTTTTTTTTTGGTAAACTGGCCCTAAAACTCTGTCGTACTAACTGGACCAGCATAGGTCAAAATAAAAAGGGATTACCCTTAAAAAAGTTTAAAAAAAACAATGTTAGATTTAAAAACAGACTACTGAGAATAACAAACCTGATATTTCTACAAATGAAATATAAGTTATCAGTTTTATCAATTCAATTCATATTCTTATACATACACTGACCCAAAATATAATTGCAACACTTTTGTTATTGCTCCCATTTTTATGGTCTGAACTCAAAGATGTGAAACATTTTCCACAAACACAAAATAAGCAGTTCTTTGAAATATTGTCCACAAATCTGTCTAAATCTGTGATAGTGAGCACTTCTCCTTTGCCAAGACAATCCATCACACCTCACAGGTGTGCCATATCAAGATGCTGATTAGACAGCATGATTATTGCACAGGTGTGCCTTAGACTGGCCACAAGAAAAGGCCACTCTGAAATCTTCAGTTGTATCACACAGCACAATGCCACAGATGTCACAAGTTTTCAATCTGCTTCCAAGTTTCTTGAGATAACTTTGCCTGGGTGTTTCTCATGAGGTAGAGTCATGGCATCTGGACTGTGTTCACACCGAATGTGTGGCATCCACTTTTTAATGTTAAGTCGATGTACAGACACGATTAGAGGTCCTGTGGTGCGATTTGAGCGTTAGGCGCAGCGTAGTGGTCTGGCAGCAGTGTGATTTGGACGTCACGGCTTGTCAAGATTTCAAGTATCAGGTTTTTGGGAAAGAAGCGCTGCATCAACCAATCAGGGAATATGCTTTCTCCCGTAACTCGCTGATGACGTGATCAGAGGGTGGAGTACAATACCAACATGGAGGAGAAGCAATAATATAGATTTTTTGATCAAGACATAATAAAATTTCCTCTAATATTGTTCCTGTTTTCCCTCCTCGGACTAATGTGGGACAGCAAGACGCAGCTCCTGCAGTAGATGGCGAAGCTCACCATCCTGGGAAACTCATGAACCCAAACATGGAGACGTGATTACTGATGCGTTTATGGAGCTCTTTGAAATAAATAGCCTGATCACATCCTACGTGTCTTCCATTCGTTGTAAATTATATATACCGTCAATAATTCCTTGCTGCGATCAGGCTAAAAAGGTTTGACAGTAGCCCCTCCCACTTGTGTCTGGAGCATCAAGTTATGAACACATTTTTGGAAAAGCAGTGAATTCGACATGCGTCGTAAGAGAGGTGGCAGGTGCTAATTTGACGCATGAATCGCGTTCAGTTTCAAAAATCTTTTAAAATCTTTTTTTATACCTTTCACCACTTATCCAATCGGCTTCATGAACGATGAATCATTTCGAGAAAGAAGATTTGAATGTCAGAGGCCATGACTCAACCTGAATCACCTGGATGAATGAGAACACCCATCGAGCCTCCGTATTTAGCTCATTCACAAATTCACTGGCCTGCAACATGTACTGCAGAGATGAAAAACTGTTGTGGAGCAGTTTGACCCTTCAGGCAGGCCATATCTTCATTATATCACGCAGACGGTCAATATGAAAACCTCATTTCTGCTTCCACGTGATAAGATGGAAAACCGCTGATGCAGCTGCTGCTGAACGCTGAGAGCGGAGGTTTGGTCAATCTGCTGTCAGACAGCATTCTCAAACCATCTGGAGCCCATCATCCTGCAGAGGAGAAAAACTGCATTCATTTCATTGATATCAGTCATTCGGCTGTGGCTCTGAGTGACTGACACACTGTAGGCCGTGTTTGACCAGCTCTCACAGGAGATTAGACAAACCTCACATCCCCACATTAAAAGATCTTTTGTTGTCATGATTGTCACAAAAATATGATTAATACAGAACACACAAACACACCTAGAAAAACAACAACTAGCATATTAGCAGCTGGAAAATGAGGGTGTTGCTGTTGGAGCATCCTTCCTCTTAATTCAGAGCATGTTCCCACTCCTTAGGTGTGTTTTTGTCAGAAGCGTTCTGTTCTTTCATCGTGATAATCAAACACAGCTGTGTTTCAGTTCTGATCCATTAAAGGACTAATCCAGTTACCAGGAGCGCCACTCATCACAGCCTCCTAACACAAAAGAGCTGCAGAATCTGATGGAAATATCGGCAACCAACCGTCATGATTTGTTTCCATAGATGCACTCCTCCAGGACTGAGTTGTTTTTTGATCAGCCCTGTTGTGGATAACTGTTGAACTGCAGCTGCCTCCAGTTAGCTGTCCTAGGTTCTAAACCTTGATGAAGCCGATATGCAGCGCCGACTGTTCTGTGTTCATTTGTTCCTTTCATGAAGAGGAACATGAAGAAAGTCTATATGTCTTTATGACAGGAAAGGATAAATGAGAGGAATGAACATCTTCTTTTACGTCAAATCTTTAAGACCTGCAACAATGGAAATTTGGGTGTTTTTAACATATCCTTGTAGCATGTTTTTCATTATGGTTGATTTTTATAAAGGAAATTATTGATAAAATTGCCTTTTTGAGTATTCAAATCATTAAGGATCACGTTAAAAGTTGTTCAGATGAGCCTGAATTCATCCGACCACATTTCAATGAGTTGCTGTGTCTCATCATTGTGCTGTTATGGCATTGTTTTTAAAAACTATTCTGTTAAGGAACTACAGGGATGACGTCACAGCAGTGACCCAGAAAAGCCTGTAAGAAGCATTCTCAGCGGTGTTAAACTAAACGTTCTAACAAGTAATCCTTTTTTATGCTTGATAACAAGATTATTGTTGCTTTATATTTGTTTGCGACTCACCGGTTCTCTTATTCCTATTTTGTTAACATCACGTGCCGACTTGCCACGGTGGCCATTTTGGCTCAGTTGTTCAGAATCAGAATCAGAATCAGAAAGCCTTTATTGTCATTGTTACACAAGAAACTTGTGACAACGAGATTTCCGGTGCTCTCCAGCTGCTTATACAATAAAAAATAGATAATCTTCTAAAGAACAATAAACAATAATAAACAATAAATTTGTGTTTGACTGAAAATATACATATGTACAAAGCTACATAACTATTTTAAATTGCATTATATTGCACTGGGAATTGTTAATATTGCACATTAGTTACAGATATTGCACGAAGTTACAGCTTTTTGTGGGATTCACATTTATTTATGTGGTTGACTGCTCTGGGAAAAAAACTGTTCTTTAGTCTATTTGTGCGGGCCTTGTGGGATCTGTACCGTCGGCCTGACGGTAGCAGTTGAAACAGGTGGTGGTTGGGATGGTGGGAGTCCTTGATGATTTGCCTGGCTCTGCTTGTATAGCGAGAGCCAGCAATGTCCTCTAGGCTGGGCAGAGGGGAGCCGGTGATTTTCTGGGCCGTGTTGATCACCCTCTGCAGCGCCTTCCTGTCTGCGGCCGAGCATCCTGCATACCAGGCTGTTATGCAGTACGTGAGGATGCTCTCGATGGTGGCTCTGTAGAAGGTCACCAGCAGCTTCTTGTCCAGGTTGTTCCTCCTGAGTATTCTCAGAAAGTGGAGACGCTGCTGGGCCTTGCCTACTGCTGCAGTGGTGTTTGCAGTCCAGGAGAGGTCCTCTGTGATCAGCACACCTAGGTAGCGGATAGAGTGGACCCTGTCCACGCTGACCCCATTTATATAAAGCGGGGGCGGGTCCAGGATTATTTCTTTGGTTTTGGTGGTGTTCAGGTGGAGGTTGTTTCCTGAACACCACTTTTCCAGTCTGCTGACTTCATCCCTGTAGAGATTTTCATCTTCCCCTGAGATGAGCCCGACCACAGCAGTGTCATCAGCAAATTTGATGATTTGTTCCACTCCGAGGACGGAGTGTATTCAGACTGAGGAATATCAGTATACCAATTCAATTCAATTCAATTCAATTCAATTCAATTCAATTCAATTCAATTCAATTCAATTCAAGTCAAGTCCATTTTATTTCCATAGCCCAAATTCACAGCAACAGTCGTCTCATTGGGCTTCGTACCGGTAATTATGAGGTAAACATACAATCAAAAAGGATCATAAATGCATAGAATTCAACAGGATAATACTAAACTTTAACGAAACAGACTAAACTAAACTGGGCATCCCTGCCCTTAGACCCCCCCCTTCTCTGTAAGGAAAAACTCCTAAAAAAACGAAATCCTGAAAAAACGAAGAAACCTCAGGGGTGTCCACATGAAGGAGGGATCCTCCCCCAGGACGGACAGGCCATGGACCAGAACTCTTAGAGAGAATTAGCTTATCTAACTCTACAACTACATGTTTAAAGTCCAGCAGACAAACTTCATCCAGCCGGGGTTGGGGGGGACAGTCAGGGGCGCGAGTCGAGCCGGAGACAGGAACCACAGCCAGGTGTAGGAGCAGGAGCAGAGAGGAGGTACACAGTCAGGAACAGGAGCACGGATGGACCAACTGGAGTCTGGAAGCACTCCCACTCCCCAGGAGGAGAAAGAGGGAAAGAGGGACAATACATGAATCACTGCACCAAACAGAGGCATGGAGAACTAAATGATGAATGATGACCAATAATAGAGAAGAGAGGAAGGGTAGAGGTAGAAGAGAAAAGAGGACAGAACCCCAGTGCACCATAGTTTTCCACTGCTGCTCTGTGCCCGGGTCTCGTCTCTGGGTTGTCAGACTAAGGCTAGCAGAAATGTTTCTAGAAAGGAAGTGGGATGGACACCATCTCTCCGCATGAGACCGGGCTTCCCCCAAAACATGCTCCAATTATCCACAAAACCAACACCGTTTTCTGGGCACCATCTGGAAACCAAAGCTCAGTCCTATTGGAAACTAACTGAAACCACCTTGAAATTTGGGTCCGAGAGCGGTTCCTGGCCCCGGACCAGGTTCTGCTAGGAGGTATTCAGACTGAAAATGTGTTCAGGATTGTCAGGGGAAAGGAGCTCTGATTCACTCCACGGGGCGGCAGTGGTGCAGTGGTAGGGCGGTCAACCCATAATCGTAAGGCTTCAGGTTCGATTCCCGCCTTGCACACCCATGTGTCGAAGTGTCCTTGGGCAAGACACTAAACCCCACCTTGCCTCTGGGGGAGGTTGGCGCCAGTGTTCAGCAGCCATCAGTGTGTGAATGTGTGTGTGAATGTGTGTGTGACTGGGTGAATGGGACTGTAACTGTAAAGCGCATTGGACCTTCATAACAAGGTAGAAAGTGCTATATAAGAATACGACATTTACCATTTACCACTTTAAGCAAACCAAATGTGTCCGGTCTGAATACACCCTTAGGTTCTGCCAGCATGCCTGGAGCCTGTTCCACAGCTCTGCTGCATTTTGGGTCCTACTCCACCCATTCCTGACACTGAAGTAAAAACAAATAACTTTTGTAAAGATACTTTTCTATTTTATTTTACCTTTAGGCGATAAAGTTTGCTGTTTCCCAAACTCTTCAAATTTCAACAATCCTGACTTAAAGGGTTTAATGTTCCCCAGATTCAACTTTATGAATTATTTGAATTATACGGCATTAAATGTCACGGCAATAAACTGTTTTTTGTATCCCACCCCACACTTCAACACAATATGTAAAAGAAGGCAATAAAACCCAACAGCTCTCACTCTCAGCACATGGATGAATAATACTTAACGTTATTTGAAACAAATATCGTTTCAGCCACTTTACTTTAAATAAATGACATATGAGCCTTCTGAGACAAATTTTCATCAAAAATTACCCCAAGGAATTTCAACTCACACTTCTGTCATTTTTACTCCAGTTGACAGTCTTATTTCCTCCAGTTTTTATTAGCAAAAAACTCCCCAAAAAACTATACTGTGACATGGAAAAACAATTTTAAACCAGACAAATAAAAGCTTTATTTGTCTGGTGTTGTGACAGTACATTAAACTGTCGGGTTGTTTTTGTCCTAAGAGTGCTTCCTCTGAATAGAAGACGCTCAAACAATTGATCCCGGGAAAGTCGGCCTCCTCCTACCTGTCTTTGATCTGCAGACCGCGCAATGCAGATTCCTTATTACACAGCACTTGACTGCATGACACTTCACAGGAGAAAGGAAGTAACAAATGAAACATCAAGTTAGTATGCAGGCATGGAATCCTTTCTGTGAAAGGCTGCAGGAGTAAATGGTTTCTGACAGGCCAAGATGAGTGAAATCTTTGTGCAGGAACTTTATGAAAGAAGAGAAACTTGGTGGTAAAGAAGTAATTGGAGTGTTTGCAGATAACTGGAACTGTATCTGCTGTGTGGAGAATCTCCTATAAAATCCATCGGAGAACAGGAAATGACATCTTCCAAATAAAATATAAAACAGAAAATCCACCTGTTGGCTTAAACTGCCTCCGTTTTGTTTCAGCCCACCTTCCTCCGACTGTGATGTACCTTCATAAGGGAACCAAATGCGAGACCTCTTCATTAAAATGATTAGCGTGTTCGGCTTCCGCGTCCCGTGGGAAATACATTTCTATTATTTTGTGATTAGTGAATTCTTGGCTGCTTCTGCTATCTTCCTTCCTGGGGGGGAGTAAGCAGCAAAAGCAGAGATCAATCACAAACCGACTCACCAGAGGAAAGACAAATGACAAGAAGGAAAACAGGAATGCGCTTGAAAACAAAAGGGAATAAAGGATTTTTTGAAGCAGCTCTTTTTCTCTTCAGAGCCAAGGCATTGGGTGTTTGTAGGCACAAAAGACTCAACACCGAGTGTTTTAAGAGTCTGTTTGGAGGACTGGGGCTTTGCTGAGCTGTAGTAGGAAGTGCTGCTAACACTGCTGTTTGTGCACTCAGCCTGTGTGATGTCAACATTGTGTCTGGGATTAAAAGTGTAGCTCACACAAAGGAAAACAGGATTGGTGAGCTTTGTTTGTCAGCTATCAAAGCTGCCATTATGTTGATGTATTTTAATCCATTAATGGTGTTCTGGATTTCTGCAAATCTCTCTGCAGCATCTGTTTTAGTTTGGTTCTTTTTTTTCTGTAATGAAATGTAAAGAAATTAGTCAGAATAAATCTCAGAATTTATGTTTCTGGTTCTAGTTGTATTGGTTTGTTGTGTTTTTTGAGGCATTTTCTTTTCTTCAGGTTATATCTGTTTTTTAGTTTTCTGTTGTTTTCCCATCACATCAGCGTTCAGTTGTTAAACCGTCCTCTGCAGCTTCAAGGTCATTAAAGTCTTATTAAGAGCTTGAAGAGATCAGTATAATTCTTAAAGTCCCACTCCGATCATCTTTTGATCTATTTCCACATTGTTCCCAGTGGTCTTACATTATCATAATGCTGTTTGTAGATCAAATAAGCATTCAGTTCATTCAGTATGAATTCCCCTCTGAGTTAACAGGTGGGACTGTTGGCATGGAGAACCCAGACCCCCCCTTCCCTTCCTTGTTGCTGAGAGCTCTCTGTTTACACACTTTCCCGCTAGCTTACAGCTCCTCACAACCACAAGCTAACATTACCAAGTGAAATAATTCAATTCAATTCAGTTTTATTTGCATAGCCCAAAATCACAACAACAGTCGTCTCGATGGGCTTTGAAGTAAAACATGAACTCAAAAGGATCATGAATACAAAGAGTCAATAGGAAAATACTAAACTAAACTAACAAACTGACTAAGCTATACTGGCATCCCTGCCCTTAGACCCCCCTTCGCGGGAAAGAAGGATAGAACATGACACTGAATGACAGTCATGCAGACTTTCTACCTTTTGTTAGTCAAGAGAGATCTTGGTCTGAAGAGTTTTATCAGTCATACATGCCCCCATCTATGACCATGAGCTGTGGGTTGTGAATGAGAAGTTTGGTTTGGAGATGCTGATCTTCTCAGGATCTCCCTGAAAGCTCAGGAATGTCATGGCTACGAGAGCATCTACTTCCCTTAAATAAAGGGAAGTTGCAGTACTTCAGACTCTGAGATTTCCTTTGGTTAAGGTGCTATGCTACGTCCACTCCAAGCATGTGTTATGGAGCATTTGGTGTTCACACTGGACCATTGCTACCTGATACTAACAGATGTACCTTCAGTTGGGAGAGGCTTGAAATGTCAGAGCAGTGCAAATCTCTCTTATCTTGTTCCAGGCTTTTTTTTACAGCTCTGTTCCAATATTTGAAAGACATGGTGTTGTATTATTCCAGCCAGACACAAACGGCAGTTGTTCATTTCTCTTTCATGATCAATTTTTAAACCGTTGAAAGGATGCCATCTGTCAAGACCAAATCCGAGTCCTTGATTGGTCAAAACTCAACTGGTTTAACTTTCAGCGCATGTTCAATGGATGTGTTTGTTATGTAGAACTTGAAAAATGACTTAAAAACTTGCGTCAACAATGGGTGAACGTGAGAGTTTAAAAGCCGAATCAGGAAACATGTAGTTGTGCGTGTTTACATTGACTTTTCATTGAAAGTGGCTGCTTGAATGCCTGTTGCCGAGTGCTGTGGGAACATGCCGTAAAAGATGTGTTCAACAGGAACTTTCTGCCTGTGCTGTCCTCAAAAAAAGGGAGGTGAGATCTCTGCATTTTGACTAAGATTACAGCTACCACAACCTGGGGAAGACAAAGATAATAGACTGTATGCTAGTATGCTAGAGCTTCAATGTTTGGTAACTAACACCAGTTCCAGTGTTGACGGTCTTTGAACTGCTATAACTCTCTGACTTTTTATGCAATTGACGTAGTTCCAACTGGTTCTGAAGCTGAGAAAAGCTGCTCTGTGCTGACATGTAACACTCACAATTCTCATACACTGACCAAAAATATAAACGCAACACTTTTGTTATTGCTCCCATTTTTTATGGTATGAACTCAAAGATGTGAAACATTTTCCACATACACAAAATAACCAGTTCTCTGAAATACTGTTCACAAATCTGTCTAAATCTGTGAAATTGAGCACTTCTCCTTTGCTAAGACAATCCATAGACCATAGACATAGACAATTCCCTTACTAACAGCTCTGGTGGACATTCCTGCTATCAGCATGCCAACTGCACGCTCCCTCAAAACTTGGGACATCTGTGGCATTGTGCTGTGTGATACAACTGAAGATTTTAGAGTGGCCTTTTCTTGTGGCCAGTCTAAGGCACACCTGTGCAATAATCATGCTGTCTAATCAGCATCTTGATATGGCACACCTGTGAGGTGGGATGGATTGTCTTGGCAAAGGAGAAGTGCTCACTATCACAGATTTAGACAGATTTGTGAACAATATTTCAGAGAACTGCTTATTTTGTGTATGTGGAAAATGTTTCACATTTTTGAGTTCATACCATAAAAAATGGGAGCAATAACAAAAGTGTTGCGTTCATATTTTTGGTCAGTGTATGTTAAACCTGCGCTAATGATCTTCATCATTTTACCTCTTTTCTATGTTACAGTGTAAAACACTACCGTACCGCTCCTTTAGTAAATACATGAGAACTAAGATGGACTTCACTAAAACCTGTTATTTAAGATAAACATGAACAAAAGTGAGCTTTTTTCATGCTAAGCATCAACATTAAGGTTTTGTTGTAGTTTTGCAGATAAATGTTTGCTCCCCACACATGTAAAGTCTTAACAGAAAACGCTTCTTTAGTGAAGACAGTGTTCAGCTGCTTCGCTCTATAAGTTATAGTCAGAGTGTTTTAGGTTTGGCTTTCTCCAGTTAGGGAGCGCTGCTGCCGGGCAATGTGTTTGCTTTTAATTACACAGAAAATGAATGAATGGATGGATGCTTCACTGTGAAATGAGCTCCAGTTTCAAACCTTCTCCCCTCATTGAGCTAAACTCTTCAACAGGATTAAACCAGCAGAGAGACACTAAACAGCCTGTGGCGTCGTGTTCGCATGCATGGATACTTGAGGCTGCACAAGACAAAACACTGTTGGACAGTGCCTCTGATTCTGAGCTGCTACAGTTTCTTGAGTTTTTGCTGGAATTATTTTGCTTGAATACAAAAACACAAAAGGTGATGAATTCTTCTTTGAGTAAATTTGTGTTTCAGGGTCTCTTGCCATTGAAAGTCTAAAACTAGAGTATTTTATGCATTTATATACAGTATCTTTGTGTGCATTCTTGTTTGTGTATGCACATGTGTGTAGGTGTGTATATGGACAGTATGTACATATGTACAGCTTTGAAATAAATACACACATACATGTGTGTATTTATAGCCAAGAAGATTGGAATTTTGTATCTATACACTTCTGCTTGGTCTCAGTGGACCAAACCTCTGGTGTTGCTTTTTGTGGTGCACTGTCAATTATCTTGGTTCTAATATAGATGTTTTTGTTGTTGCTGGAGCTGTTGTAGCATGATGATGAGGATGCTAGCATCTGTAGCTCCTTTGAAATAGCAGTTTTTGAACTTACCTGAAGCTGGAGAGCAAGCAGTGTTTTCAGTCAAATAAGAAATACGTTGAACTTTTCTGACTTTCATACCTGAAAAAAAATCTTTACCTAAAGGACTGCCTGATGTGGGTGCACCTAAAAATAACTATTTATGGTATCAATTCATTACTGATAAATAAAGGACGCCTCTGTTTCGTGGAAAGATCCCTGCAGTCTTGTAGCTGTTAAAGGGGTTTCTGCTGTCATTAGGACGTCTCTTTCATGCAGATTGAAAAAAAGGAAGATAATGCAAGTCCTGAATGAAAGAAACGTGTTTGTTCACCATAACAACATTCTCATCCTTATGTCAAAGAATATGTTTCGAATGTTTTATTAAATGTAGAGCTTTTCATTTTTATCACGTTTTTCCAATGACCTTGAGGAAGATTTTGTTTTTCTTGAGGGGTAGGGCACTTCCTACCACCTATGTTTAAGCATGGAGCAGTTTTTAAATCTCAACACTGCAGTGTGCTGCGGCTGCCCGGGTTTTAGATGGAAAGAAAGTGTCAAGCTTCTCCTTTACAGACTTATTGAGTCCTCTGAGAAACGTCTGACCACTTTATTTCACAGCTGGTTTATTCCTGGCTGAAAAAAAATAGGATCAAAGGTTAGCAGCTCGCAGAATCTGTTTTACAGGAAAAGGAGTGGCTGCTAAAATGTCTTTAAACATCTGTGACACTTTTTCAGACTGTTTAGGTTTTTGTCAAATTGAAACCATCTTTATGTGAAACACACCTTTGGCTGCATGCTGCTCAACTTCTAAAACAAAAGCAACTCGTGATTACAACTTCTCATCGGTTTAGCAGAGTCTTAAAAAAGGTTTTTAGTTTTTAGCTTCAGGAATAATTATACATCTCCAACTGCAGTTCATTTGAGAAAACTGACATGAATTTATGAAACGTATTAAATAAATGAAGCACAACGTTCAAGACTCAAGGTGATGACATCACAAATTATACTGTGTTCACGCTAAACACAATTCGCACACCAAATGTTGACATGCATCAAATTTGCTACTCAAAAAATAATGTTCATAAACTTAACGTAAAAATGTGTTTGTGAGGAGGAGCTACAGTCCAGAGTCTTTAGCCTAATCCAGGGGTTTCAAACTCGCGGCCCGCAGGCTATTTGCTATTTTGCAGCCCCCGCCTTAAAATGAAAGTTCAATGTTAATGCGGCCCGCCAGTCTGTATGAAGGACATCTTTTCAGTTTGTGCGCCGAGCTGAAGAACCAACCAATCACAGTGGAGTATATGACTCTTGGGGGCGGGACATTGACCAGGCTTGAAAGCAGGAGAACATTTAAAGCAGGTAACCTGACCGCCGCCTCCCCGGACCACATTAAGGAGTGCCTTGCTTTACTTTTCAGAACGTATCTACATACATGCAGTCAGTGCTGAACTTTTCTCTGGGCCGCACAGACCCGGAGGAGGGTTATGGTTATGGTTATGGTTACGGTTACGCGCTGCGGCGTATGAACCCCAACACGGGTCTCTCCGCTCCCGCAGGAGGAGGAGGGTCACTGCGGAGAGTAAATGTCCCACACCTACATGCGTGACAGCTAAAGGGGCTTTAACATTAAAGACGTGTGAGAGACAACACCATGTAGTCTTAGACGCACTGAAAACACGCGGGGAAAATGCAACGATAGACGTGAGATGAACCAGCGCCACGCCTGGATCCACGGGGGGGAAACGGAGGCGAAGCTGCAGCGAGACTGAAGGAGAGCAGGAAGTTGGAGTTAACATTCAATTAAGTTTTAGTGTGCCTCTCCCCCTCAGTATGATCTGTGTTGTTATATCTTTAATATTTATTTGAATGTTCTCTAATGTATGTAGCCTTTTCTTACTCAATAGGTATTTTAAATGATTTTAATTGATCAAAAACTACAAAAACCGTCAGGTTTGGGGGCATGGGTGTGCGTGTGCGAACACAATTTGTTTTGTGTTCATGTTTTGTGTTCATGTTGACAGGTGGACGTTTCTGCAGCTAGCAGGTGTGTTGATAACATTTCAGTGTGTGTGGACAGGCCCCGCCCTTTGAGATTTGTATCACACTTGGACCTTACCGCAATGATAAACATCCAGTAAAGTTGTTGCTTTATGCTGCTTCATGGTCCTACCCCCCCCCCCCCCCCCCCCCCAACATCCCTCTCTCTTCTTCCCTCCTTTCCTTTTCCGTCCGGTCCAACACCAAAGATTTTCAAATATGATTCAAATGAATAAAGTTTGTCCTGGATTTCAAAAGGGGTTTATTCAGACATTCCTCTGGTTTGTCAGTAGATTCATAACCCCTGTTGTTAAAGTAAAATATGTCCAACACAAGAGGCCTTCAGCTCTCATCTGTCTGCCCAGCTGTTGGACAGGACAAGTTAAAAAAAAGAAAACGTCAGGACACATTTCCCATAATGCATTGTTTTATAGTCATTTGCGGTTTGCAGTCAGTGCAGTACTAAGTTTTCGCTCAGGTTGGGGCCTTGCTCCGCCCCTTTCTGGTGATATTTTTGTGCTGATCGACAGGTAATGTTGGAGCAAAAACATCCGTCACACACCCGTGATCTGCGCAGCGTTTCGTCCACCTGGGTGATCTCAAACACACTTATTGTGCATCATGGCTGCACATATTTAGTGTCACCAACATGAATTTCCATCAGTTTTTTATAAAAGTACAGCAGTGTCTGACCAGCTGCTCTACAATAACTTCTGACCGCGGTTTAAATGTGCAAAAAGTCATAAGAAAGAAAATCCAAAAATATTTACTGAATGTTGTTTCTCCTTTACTAATTTGTGTTTTAAAAAGTAAACTTAAAAAAAACATTCAACACAGATTTAAAATAGGGAGCACATCCTCTCTGACTTCTCCACCTTCAATCTCAATCAGTCCAAGTTCAGTCCAGATTTCCTGTCAATCATCTTCATCACACTGAGGGTCTCAGCTGTTTGGAGGAAGTGCTGCCAAGAATCCAGCAGTAAGAAGACAAGAGAACCGTGTTCAGAAGAACCATTGATGGAGGTTACAGAACTGTAGAACTGGAGTCTTCTTTAGTGTTTAATAGTTAGAATTCAACAGTGTTCACTGAACTGTGTTAATAAGGACATTTAAATTAGAGATATAGAAGACTAAATGAACAGAAACGTATTACTGATTTATTGACTTTTCTTATTTACATATTTTATTTGAGTTTTATAAGTACATTTTGTACATAAAAGCAGTTACTAATAGAGTATAGCTAATAGTATAGTACATGTTCCATACACATTTATTGGCTCTCAGACACTCACTAGTTGCGTGCGTGTGTGTGTTGAAGTTGCGGCCCTCCCTCAGCTAGACCCCGCCTTCAGTGGCCCCCAAGTAAATTGAGTTTGGGACCCCTGGCCTAATCGCTGCATAGAAACATCGACTGTACAATGTACAATACATGGAAGACACACATGATGTTGAGAGCACAGGTTTATTTATGGGTAACCAGAAGCTGCCTCTGAATCGCAGACGCTTTCAGTGCTACTTCTATCTCTGTGACTCAGTTTAAGGACTTGCTGTTGGTTGGAGGAGGGGAAGAAAAGAAGAAAATCAGAACTGACTAAGCCTTTTGGATAAGAGGTGAAACATTTTCTACTTTAAAAACCAAGTCCAGATGACAACTTTTAAACCTGCTACTGCGTTGGAATCTACCTGGATGAATGAGAGTCTTCACAGACAATAAAATCAGAGGACGTTTTTATTTTTAGTCTTGATTTATTTAAGAAAAATATCATGAACTCCAGCAGGAGAACAATCAGCTTCTCCTCCATGTTGGCTTTGGGCTCCACCCACTGACCGCGTCATCCACACGTCATGGGCCAAACTATGTCTCTGATTGATGCGACGCTAATCTATGCCAAACTCTGAACTCTGGAAACATCGTGCCACCAAAAACATGCTGGGTGAGATGCTCAAAGCTCTGAACATAGCTGTACATCCACTTAACATTCAATCCAGATGGTCTTGGAATTCAGGGTGAACACACCTTAAGAGTGCTGGGGGATGACTTTTGAGACCTTTTTTTCTTCCTTGTCATGACTTGCAATATGATAATGACATGTTTGGGCAGAACCTGGCAATGTGTGTCCGGTCTCATCAAGTCCCACTCGTGAAGCTGTTGGGCACAGACATATTTTCTAGAGGCCACATTTTGAAACACCTTCATACAAGATATACATTTCTTTTCCTTACAAATTCTGAGTTAAACTCACATGTGTGAGAACACATTTAAATCTGGAGAGCTTTTTGTCTGATCCTGATTCATAACAGCTTTTAATAAAGAAATAATAGGAAATGAAATTTTTATCTTTTTTTTTTTAATATGTGGCTCATGATGTTGATAGAAACTGGTTCTGAACATGTGGATTACAGTTTTGATCCTCATGTTTCCAGGATGATGAACAATAGTTTTTCCATCTCTGAAGCCTAACATCCATCTGCAGATCTTCAGCAGAAGCTCCTACAGAAGTGAAACTTTCTGCTTTCTTCACATGATTACAGATCACAGAAAGCTGTGCTCACACATTTATTCCATATAATTACATAAATATGACCTGTGTCTCCAGAGTCTGCTTTACGGCCATAGTGGGATTCTGCTGGATGTTCCTTTGAAAGGTTCTGGAAAGAATGCCAGCCAAATGTCAATGTAAATTGCTCTGAGTCCCTCTGTTCTTGTCTGTAGCTGCATGTAAAGTCTTGTTGGGGCAGGAGCTGAAATGTCAGAGTATTTCTGTCAGACAGGCAGAAGTTGTCTCAGTGGACGTATACCAGAGGGAGCTGTGATTTGAAATCACGAGCTGGATTGCGTCACAATGTGGGTAAAACAAGTCCTTCCTGTCAGCCCTAGCCCTTTAAAATTTCACCTTTTAAAATTGATGTTGCATGGATGTGAAAAATGAATGTTTTATAGCCATTGATTTCTGTCAGATTCTTATGTTTAAGTAAAGCTGGAGGAGTAACATGGATGTTTTCCACAGATTTCACCTTGTTTTTTTGCCCCCTTCACAATAATGGACAACAAGGACGATAACTGAAGCAGAAGTTTGCATCCCCTGAAGGTACCGAGTCAGTCTTAGGCTGACTTCTGCTCGGCGCTGAGACAGAGCTGAACAGCAGACGAGAGACTCTTCTGCCTTAAGACAAGGAAACAGGGATCCATCCATCTACCAGAATCACAAGGCCTGAAGAAAAAGAATCTATAGCTCTTACTTCAATCTGCAAAAAAAAGGTTTTTAACATTTAGCAGCTTTTTTTCCTGAAAAAAGACTAACCCTATAGCCACCTTATTTAATCCATGGTAAAAATTAGTGTTAGCAGGTCTACAAGTTGACCGACGTTATTCCACAGTTTATCACAACAGCAAGACAGTAAAAAGATCTCTGTCCTTCAAATGTCTCTGATGGACATGACAGCATCTGTATCACCTTCTACCGTCAGCAGCAATCTTAACTTTCATTTGAAATAGTTGGTTGTCTGTGAATACGTGTTTTTAAAATAATTGTATTATTAATTAATAAAAGGAATTGTTAGTTTGTTGATATATTTTTAACGGTGGATATTTTTTTGATCAAAACGATCTAAGAATCTACTTGTGGACCTTTTTTCTTTGAAACAAACCTTTGTTCCATCATCTGGCTTTAAGAGGCGACTTTCCCTCTGAAATGATGCTTAGGATCACTTAACATCACAGCAGCATGTCGCTTTCCTCCTCTGAGTACTTCTCACCAGCAGCAGCACAGCGATGTCGGTGCAGGCCGTTATCACGTTGCATAAAATAACATTAAAATCATATTTAATTGGTTGTTTATTTCTTTCACAAGTGACCATGGTATAAGTCAGTAAACGCCCTTTGAGCTGTCCATTATCAGAAATGATTGGTCTTTGCGGTAAACGGTTGCTTCTGCGAAGTTCATTTCTGATAATCTGACCCGTGATGCGATTACCTATTATCTTTAAGGATTGCGCTTTTCCAGACGCTTACATTGTGTCCATTATTCATTCAAACTCAAACTCAAACTTTATTTATTTATATAGCGCCTTTCCTTTTGGTCAAAAACACAAAGCGCTTAACATAAAAACAGATAAAACAGTCATAAAAAATGAAAGTTGTTAAAAACAGAAAACAAAGGACAATCACACAAAGAAGGTAACCCCACCCCCATAGTACCCAAGAACCCTGACAAGAAACATAAGAATGCAGTGAGAAGATATGGCCCGGTATCTGTGAGGAACGATATCATGGGTCCATCATTCAGGGCCCAGCCGACAAGGGGCATCCGCAGCGCGCCAACACGGCAAGGGCCCATGGCTATTAGACCACAGAAAGGGGCCCAGCCCGCCAATGAGAATGGCACCACAAAGGACCCCCACATATGTGGGGCCCAGAATGGATCCAAGAGAACACTGGAGTAAAAACATCAGATAAAATAAAGATCATAAATCAAAAAAAAATAGGAAAGATAAAAATAAAATAGCATTCCTCATTAAAATTACGTCAGGAAAAAATAACCTAAGTTCATTGGTAAAATACTATATTAGAACAGAGTATATAGTCCTTCAGAAAAAAAAAATAAATTTGTAAATAAAACCTCATTAATAAATAGATGACTAATAAAGACATAAGAAAGATGCAAGTCTTAAAAGCCCATGTGTGGTAGCTCCTGCCCCCGGGGCAGATGACAGGGGTGGGCATTCCGCCTACGGCCCCTGACCATCACCGGGATCATCCATGCACATTCATACACCAGTGGAGCCACACTGGAGGCAAGGAGGGTGAAGTGTCTTGCCCGGGACACAACGACATTTGGCTGGTGGGAGCAGGGAATCGAACCGCCGATCCTTTGATCATTGGACGACCCGCTCATCCACCTGAGCCACTGTCGCCAAACATGCCATAGTGGAGCCTCTGCTGAAAAAGTCTGATCTGGACCCATCTCAAAGCTTCCTTTTATCTCAAAGATTCTGGAAAAGGTGGTAGCTGAACAATTGTCAGAGTTCTTGGATAAAAGGAGCATCTGTGACACTTTTCAGTCAGGTTTTGGTAAACATCACTCCACAGAGACAGCCCTGCTGAAAGTGTCCAGTGATATTTTGATGTCTGCTGATTCTGGCAAACACACAGTCCTCGTCTTACTAGATCTTTCATCAGCCTTTGACACGGTTGACCACCAGATCTTATTGGACAGATTGAGGGACCTGATCGGTTTGTCAGGGTCAGTTCTCCACTGGTTTTCCTCTTACTTATCTGGTTGGAATTTCAGTCTCATGGCTAACCACCAAATGTCTCAGTCAGCAGACTTACTGTGTGGGGTTCCCCATGGCTCTGTTCTGGGCCCTGTTCTGTTTCTCCTGATCCCCCTTGGAAAGATCATTCAGGATTTCAGTGATGTTTCCTACCATTTCTTTGCTGATGATATCCAGCTATATTGCTCTTTTAAGCCCTCCGAGGCACACAAGCTGGATTCTCTGATGAACTGCTAGATGCAGATAAAACAATGGCTCTGCAAAAACTCTCTGCAACTAAACTCAGAGAAAACAGAAACCTTAGTTGTTGCCCCTGATGATGCAATACCAGGGATTAAGCAGCACTTGGGTTCTCTTGGCCAGGCTGTCAAACCCAGCCTTAGAAACTTGGGTGTCATTTTTGACAAAGATCTGTCGCTGGAGCAAGCACTCCAAACAGCTGATCAGGAACTGTTTCTTCCAGTTGAGGAACATTTCTAAACTACGGAAGATGGTGTCATATGAAGATCTAGAACTTCTTATTCATGCCTTTGTTTCTACACGGCCAGACTACTGTAACAGTCTGTTTTCATGTCTGAATCAGAAGGAGCTGTCTCGCCTGCAGCTGATCCAGAACTCTGCTGCGAGGATCTTGACCCGCACCAAGAGAACAGATCACATCTCCCCGATCCTCAAAGTTCTCTATTGGCTCCCGGTTGCTCAGCGTTATCAGTACAAAATCTTAGTTTTGACATTTAGGGCCCTTCATTCTCAAGCTCCTCCATATGTTTGTGATCTGATCGCCCCCTACTGACCATCTCGTGCACTGAGGTCTGCGGATCAGAACCTGTTGATGGTCCCTCGGTTCCGAACTAGAGGAGACAGATCCTTCCAGGCTGTCGCTTCCAAACTCTGGAATGAACTTCCATTGTCCCTACGTTCCCTGGACTCTGTGAATTCTTTTAAAAGTCAACTAAAAACCTTTTATTTTTGCAAAGCATTTTAACTGAAACTACTTTTATTGGGTTTGAGATGATTGTTTTACAGGGTTTAAGCTTTTCATCTTTTGTGTTTTTATATGTGTATATATACACATTTTATCCTGTGAAGCACCTTGGGACTTTTTGTCGGTGAAAAGTGCTATACAAATAAAATTTACTTACTTACTTCAAATAGATGAGAATGGTCAACATTTACTTCTCCACATTCACGCCAACAGCTCTGATTTGTTCTTAACTGTTTGTTCTTCAGTTTCGGTGTTATGAAAAATCTTATAAGGTTCTTCCAAGCAAATTCTCTCCATGTTCGTGATCCAGTGGTGGTATGCTGGTGTCTCCACATATCTTTATGTTTAATTCTTTTTCCCAGTTATCTGTAACTTTTAAAGTTGTGTTTTTCTCATACTCCATCAAAGATTTATATAGTGTACTAATCACTTTAGAATTGCTGTCTTTATATGCCTTTATTATTGTTTGAATGATCCCACCCTCATTTTCCCAGAGGTATTTTAATTATGATTGTGCTGTTTTCTATGAAAGTTTCTGCAAAGCTGCAGTAATTCACCTTTTGAGTGGTGGGTGGGACTGTTGATGTGGAATAAGCCCACCCCATTTCCCATCACCCATCTGTTTACATGCTTTCCTGCTAGCTAACAGCCCCCCCTAAAATCCCAACCTAACATTAACGGTCCAAAAGACATGGGGAGCAATATTAAAGCTATCCAGCTGGTGTTGTATTTTATACCATGTCTGGGTGAACACTTGATGGTGTGGATTAAAAAGTGATCATTCACAGTGATAATGCACCCCTCACAAAGAAGTTCCGGTCACATATCTGAAATGTTCTGTATCCATCGTTAACCCATCGTAACCATCAGCGTATACATCGCTTTCCTTTGCCGCTGCAGTTGAGGTCGGTGCCGGCTCTGGACATTGTCACTTTACCGCACCGTGTAACAAATAGTCTGCTTTTTGTGAAAGAAGCGATCTAAACTGAAAAACATGACAAGAAACAAGTACTACAGACCAATTGAATATTTACTTATTTTGTAAGTGACCATGGTAAAATGAACCCATTCAATTCTGATGATGCGTCCTTAATCGGCCATTATGTTTCCAGTTTGGATCCAGATTCCATTGCATGGATCTATTGGTCTGTTGGTGGATGCATCACAATGCAATGGAGAAGGAAGATTGTGACGCACACATTGTGGCTTATGTAGAAAATATGATATTTTCAAAATTGTTTGTTTTCCTCTGCTCCTGAATTACAACAATTTGAACAAAGACATGTTCAGAAAGTTAGTTTAATCCTTTCTGAGCAGTTTTCTTTATAATTGTCCTCCATTAAGAGAAAAATGTTTTAGCTCGTTATCATAATGAATTTGAACTTTCTAGCCTTATTGTTTTTCTACACATTGATTCCATTACTTAAAAAGTCTGTTTTTCTCTGTAGCTCTGAATCAATGTTCTTATGAAAGTACAAATTAGATGCTTTATAATAGCCAATCTGAAAAAGTCATTAGGCTTTTTTTTTTTTCCTTAGGTCACTAGGTAATTTACACATTCTTTTTTTCTACCAGAGTCAATGAAACCGGATATTATCTCTGGTGTGTTCTGTAATCAGACCAGCATGAAGGCAGATTCTATCAGCTCCACAAACTCCACCTCAGGCTCCATTTTTCTCCCATTTGGTTTTTTCCTGCAAAAACAAAAAATCGATGAAGCCAAATTTCTATGCATTTGTTTTCATTAGGACTTTCCTGCGTCGGTGCATAAATGTGAAACATTTGTGGGTCTGCAGCAGCCCATAAAACCCCCTCCCCAATGCTCATCATTCAGGATTCTGAACTATTAAAACAAACCAACAGCGGCTCTCCAACACTTGCCTCACACTTCAGTGAACGTGAGGCAGAAAATGCTGCCATAAAATGTGTCACTAAATACATTTCCATAAAAAGCTGATTTGACAGTGAAATCCTGTCAGAGGATGTCACTCCAATGTCAGCTGCTGTGGAAACTAGCTGAGGCTTAATTGCTGTATGTATTTGGCTTTTGGTTAAATGTTCAGACATTTTGCTGCAGAAAATGGGATTTTCCATACTCAACCTGTTTTTTCAGCTGTGTTTTGAGGCTCAGTGTGTTCTGACATGTAGATTTCTTTACACCTTCAACACCTGACACATGCAGCTGCAGGGAACCCCAGGGTTGGCTCATCTGCATTCTGCTTTGCATAATCACATTCCAGTTTACTATGAACATGTCTGCAGGAAATCCCGGTGGTTTTTTTTCCACTAGATCTCTTTCTGTAGGTTTGGTGTTATCTCCAGTGTCACTTATATTGAGCTCATTTGTATTTGCTCACTTTTCATAAGGTTCGCTCAGGGTTTGGAATGTTCTTGGTTTCATGTATACTAATGAACTCATGTTTGTCACCCCCAAACCTTCCCTGTATTTTTTAAACCATTGACTGCATATAAGAACTGGACTTAGTGACTCCCCCCCGGCGTTCCAAACAGGAAGTGGTTCCCAGAAGCCAAAATCCCACAGACTTCTGTAGAGAAATAAACAGCTGTTCCTCAGTCTGATGCTTTTTTTTTTAACATGTTCTTGAAAATCTTAATACTTTTCAGGATATTTTCTAGTAGCTGTGCAGTAGGGTGGTCCTTAAAAGTGGAAGTTGGAAATTCTAAGCTCCAACCCATGAAGTTGGTTGGATTAGCTGAGAAAACTCTCCATGTGTTTTTTTTGTCTCAATTGGACAATATTTACCCCTCCCTCGGTGACCTTGAAGTTTTTCCCCTTCTACCCCTATGGGTGCACTTTGTCAAGGAATAAAAACAACATAACAATTAAAATCAGAATTAGAATGAAAGTTTTCACATCAGAACTGATCTCAAACAATTGAATCTACAATTCTACATGTATGAAAAAGATCAAATATCACTGATGATGAAAATTGTAAACATTTAAAACATCCATTATATAACTGAGTATGCTTGTATTCCTGTTTGTTCTAAATGTGAAAAAAAAAAATCGTAAAAAAGGCAATATTCATATTCCATAACCAATTTACAGTCTCCGTCCCATATTTGTTAGTGTTCACTTTGAGACTGCTAAGCCCATCTACTGGCAGCCAGCTCAGTTCTCCTTAGTGTTCTGCTGAGGCACCATACCAGTCTCATTGAGGGAGGGGTAAATGTTGTTGGAATTGGAAAAGAACTTACAAGGAGAGTTTTTCAGCTATTCCAACAAATTTAAGGGGTTGGAGCTGAAAAAATGTTAATTTGAAAATTTAGCCTTCTGGAAGGACGACCCTACTCTGCAGGTTATTCAAGTTATAAACCGACCAATCAGAGGCCTCAATAAAAGTAGGTGCTTTCACGTCGAATGTTTGAAACATTTCATAGACGGATTCTCCCGAGCACGCTTTCCAGTGGGCTGGACTTCCCAGCACTGACGGAGCTAGAACATTTTATATGGGGGGCGGGAGGGGGCAGAAGTCTTTGGTAGGGTGGCAAATGGGAAGTGATGGGTCATTACACATGGAAGGATCAGACATACGTATTTCAAAATGTTTGAATTGAACAGGAAGTGAGTCGTTCTCCATGGGTGAGGTCAGACTCAGGCGCTCCAGATCTCTGTATTCAGTCGCTGCTTTCAAACAGCTGCAGCAGTCCTGGATCACAGAAGGTCAAAAAAGTCAAAGCAGATTGTAAACACTCAAGTATGATGCTACATTTGTGGTCAAAAGCAATCAGCTGATGCTAGATGGCTTTGAGGCTTGTGTATGGACATATCATATATGTAGTACGTAACATGCATTTGATAAATGTCACTTGTTGGTATTGAATATATTGGGTATTGTGCTTATGATGCTAAAAACGTCAGTGAATGTGACGGCTACAGTTCAGTAAAGAAGGGATACATTAGACAGAAACATCTGAAATATGTTTAGATATATGTGTGAATGAACTGAGCTAAAGCTGGTTTTGTCTCTGCATGCGTTGCTGTGTGTCCTGTTTGGAAAGCAGGCATACAACTAGTTATAAATATATAGTTAGGTATACATGAGGTCCAATCTGGTTTACAATATTATCAGGAGCTTATGTGAAAAGAATACGATAAAAATATATTCATCTTCATAGTGAAAAAATGTCAACAACTATATAAAGCAGTGGCTCACTTGCCCTCCAGAGATGTATACCAATGATCAAATAAACATTTGTTCACTGCTCTGTGCTAAAGATGCAATTAAAATGCATGATTTTAATCCTTTTAATGCTCAAAATTTCTCTATTTTGCGTATTTCCTGTTCAATTTCAGTGAAAGCTGTGAGATGAGGCAGCTGCTAGCTCTGCCTCGCAGCAAATTGTGCAATCCAAAGCAAACTGGCTTTGACTTGAGCGCCTCACTAGCTACTCAGTGTTTGCTGCCAATGGAATCCTCAGTACATTTCAGACATTTTCATGACGTGTCCACGCTGTCCATGTAGCAGGTCATGTAATTCACTTCACGATCGGACATAAAGCTGCACTACAAAGACAGTGGCTTTGCCCAACGTAGATGAGCTCACGTTTGTTCTTCAGTGGTTGCTAATAAAGTTTAATTCTGCTCAGACTGACTGCAAAAATGGTGGATGTCATATCATTAAAAAGTGTCTGATGCTCATCTTAGTTGGACTTTTAATCAAAATGTCCAGTGATAAATAATGGCTGAGCAGTGCCGGACCGACACATCCTCTGTGGAAACCGTTTTTTTCAGGAACACTAGAACTGAGTATCGATCCGATGCCACATTATTACTGGGCGCTAATATCGATAATGTTGTATTATGGAATATTTTCGGAAATACACCGTTTTTGGGTAATTTAATGCAATAAAACAGTTAAGTAACTAATTACAACATTCTGAACTGAACATATACATGAAATATAGAACATGCATATTAATAATAGCATAATACAATGATAATAAGAACACAGTAACCAGTGCAAAATTTTAAAAAGCGTAAATGTAACAAATATTTAACAGCATCACAAAAATATATTTAAAAAATGAAATAAGGTGGAAATAAAATATCAAAGTCACTAGTAAAAAAAGTAAACAAAAGCAACACTGAAATAAATATAAAAATATAAACTACAAATAATTCTGCCATTATTGCACATATGTGGTTCTTTATTGAACCCATTCTCAGATGATCAGGGAGGGAGGGGCAAGGTGTGAGTAGCAGTGAGGGAGGAGGAGGTGCTCTGATCACACAGATGGACAATGTTGCCAGATTGGACAAATTGGACTGGTATTTTCTCAAATTGGGCTGTTTTTTGCCCAATCTGGCAACACTGCAGACAGACACTGAGCTTGCATGAACTCCGGAAGTAAAGTCAAGATCTTTATGTAAGTATTGAAGAAAAACTGTGACGAAAGTATCAATCTCATCACGCTAATATCAATACTGTACTTTGGTATCCATACTATTGATACTCAGGTTAATGTGCCCCTATTTAATAGATTTGGTTCAATTTTGTTGACCGTTTTTGTCACTTCTTTTCACTGGAAACAATATTGCAGGTTATTTTTTTTTGGCAGGTGAATATGTATGAGAGCAGCAGCCACAGCTCAACTCATCAATGGATTAGGCTCTTTTCAGATTTCTGCAGCATTCAGTAGATCCTTGTAGAATTTCTTCCTTCAACAACTTGCCAGCCTCAATACTCTTCCTTCCTTCCCCTCCTGAGACATCAGCTGCTTTCCCAGAATGTCTTTGAGGCCTGACCGATAGTCCTTGGGAGATTCCATCAAGAGCATTTGGCCCAGACAGCATAACACTTATGATCACTCATGCTCTCAGTCCTTCCCATCATTAACTTTGAGGTAGTGAAGAGACATAAAAGGAAGCCAAAAGTAGGTGTTTTAAGGTTGTAAAACTCCTCACTACACACTTCATACTCTACGATTTCACACTTTTCTCTCTTATTTACACTCTCAAAGTTCAAATCTTCATAGAAAAATAAGTCCAGTATTAAAATGAAAAAATAAAAAGATCTGATCGTGATCAAAGATTTATGTTTGTGTGGCAAACTGCATGCATTCTCCATGGGAGGCATGGCACGGAGGAGATTGATTGACACGGTCTACAGCCAATCAGGACACAGAACATATTTAACTGATAAGGGGAAAAAAAGGATGCTTAATCGTATTAGACTGTGAAAGCTGAACCGCGTTATAGCGAGGGAACTTTGTACTTATCTGTATTTTGCTTTCTTGGACAGTTTTAAAAATGATCAGAATTTTATTCCGTCTATACATCAAAACTGACACATAAGGCCAAACTTGGGCGTTAAGTAATTGTTGAATCAAGCTGATGTAAAAAATGTTGAAACTTCAATTTCTCCTGTTAACTTTCAACCTTTCTGCAGTGGAGCGGACAGGAAAGGGACACATAAACACAAAACACAGGAACATCAGGTTAGTAGCTGCAGCACAGAGGAAACGGGAAAGCAGAAGGTGAAAATCTATGGTTCTCAAAGATGCTGAAGCTGCAGCTTGCTGTCCATTTCCATTTTAGCTCCAGCTGCTGAGAGGAGTTTAACGTTAAGACAGTCCAGCCTTCACGAGATGAAGAGTTGAAATATTGACCGTTGTTTCAACAAACTTCTGATAACATTTTTTTTTATTTATCTGCCTGCAGACTCCCTGGTCTCACATATGTGTGATGGTGAAATATCCGAATAACCAATGATGTTTTGTGTTATTAATTTTGCACAGGTTTTCTTTGACTCCAGCTGCTTTCTCCTCCTAACAGCTGCACTTTGTTTTTTCTTCTTGGTTGGGTGTAAAAGAAGAGCCTAGCAGAGTCAGGAACAGATTAAATCATCCTCTGCAGTAAGGTGAAGCAGAATTGAGCTGTTTTTGTCCGTCTGCTCACTGAGGCGCCACGGCTGCTTTCATATCTGCTTTATGTTCCGCTCTGCTTCCTGATGAGGCCTCCTTCACTTCACGTTCCTCTGATAGCTGCGCTGCCTCATCTGTCATTCAGAGGATGCCACTCTTCAGGCAAACACAAGGTTTGACCAATTTCAAATGAAGAATAAACTGTGGTGTATCCTGAGAAGCTGTAGAATCTGCAGCAGAGTAAAACTTCCCCATGATGTGATGCTGCATGGAGCTAACTCGCCGTATGCGTGCAGTGAGGAGTGTGAGGTTGCAGCGGATGTGCCGCCTGCAAAGAACATGTGGATCAGAGCAACCCTCATTCACAAAATGTTCCTGAAAGCCACACTGATGCTCGTCTGCCTTTCTGATGGGTAAAGGTCTTTCCTGTTAATCCTCAGCTGGGCAGATATGAACATCTGATAGATCCAAAGAACATGAGTGAAACGACAAGCTGAAGGTTTTTCTAATCATGCACCAGAAACCCTCACTCCCCTAAAGATTACACACCTGACAACCAATCCGGTGAAACGTGAACAGCAAGCCCATAAACCACCACCATTATGAAGACGGCAGGCTGTCCGTCACCTGCTGAGAGTTCTGACCTGATGAGTGCTGCTGTCATAAATGTGGTTCTTCCCTGAAGACAACGTCTGTTTGGTAGCAGGTTCTGCTTCTGGTTCTGGTGCAGCTCTTCCCCAGTCAGGACGAAGCAGCTTTCCACATGATGAGTAGTGATACCAGAACCTTTGACTGTGGCGCTGGGCTCGGTATGAAAACTATTTCCTGACGACTAAATGGTAGAGATTTACCATTGGTGCTGGTTGCTTTGGGTAGTTTCTATTATAACTTTAGTTTTTCGATTCTAAACCCAATTAGTTGTTTTTAAAGACTACAGGTTCACAATATTACAGATATTAAAATAAATCTCTCCAAGAAACCAAATCAACATTTTGTCCTTCATTTTCTGTGCGTTAGACATGCTTTGAGCCTCTGGATGTCAGTTAGCTTGTTTTCGGTGTGATGTGTTTTTTTTTCTTGTCAAACACTTCCTCTCTCAAATATCCTAGCGGTAACACGGATAGGATTTACTTTAGTTTCACCGTAAAAAGATCGTATCCAATAAGAAACTATTTTGTCTATTGATGATTTCATTTTTAAAAACATATTGGATAAGATGAGAGGTTTATGCAAATTAGTTTTAATTATATTGTGATAATGATAATGGATCCTAAAAAAGAAGTTCCATTTAAAAAGCCTGATTTTTAAAAAACAACAACTTTTGTGCTAGTCTAAACACCAGTTGGCAACCGGACCAACGGAAACTATGTGGACAGACGTTATTCCACAGTTTCAAGATCTCTGTCTTTCAAATGTCTTCATGGTGGACATGACAGGATCTCTGTCACATTTTATAACCATCAGCAATGTGGGCTTTCATTTTGAATAGTTTGTTGACTGTCTTTCTGTCTTGTTTGTTGCTTGACAGATAGTGAAATGTGTTCATAAATAATTCTGTTACTAATTATTATATGAAATTCTTTGTTGCTACACATTTAATGATCCCAGTTAAAGGTGAACATTTCCTGCAATCATTTGGATCTAAGAAACTGCTTGTTGACTATAAATATTTAAAGAAATATTTCAAACATTCATAATGTCGGAATAATTTTTACTTACAATTTCATCAAACAGGAAGTGACTTTGGAAATTTCCTTGGTTGATTCAGAAAATGTTTTTACAGCGTTGACCTTTATCTGAAGGTTCTGTTTTATGAGCCATCTGTTGTCAGTTTAGCAGTTTTCCCAAATGTTCATGCAGTTAATTCATGATAATATGAACTCCTAAAACGGAGACCAAGCAGAGCGACGACGCACACACAAACCCCAACATTTGGCAGGTCTGCCAAAGGGAAAAGAAAACGTTTAACAATTTTTGATTGTTCTGCTCCATTCTAATTATTCCATACATAAATATCTTTATCAACAAAAATGAAAATCAGATAATATCAATATTTTTCTAGCACTCATCTGTTTGAGTGAATTATTACTATGCTTTCAAGGTTGTGTGTTTTAAAAATGTGTGCAGTGTGCAGTTAAACGTTAGATCTTCTTCATCAAACATAGAACAATTACTTGATGATCTGACAAATGCCCATTACATATCTGCCAATGTCATGGTACAGGGGTGTTGACACATTTAGCAAAGGGGGGCCAGATTTGGTGAGATGAATCTGTGTGATTGCCAACCATTCATCTGACATTTGAACCCTGATAATGTTAAATCCAATAAACTATTTAATGGAAATGTTATTGCAATGGCATTATTTTCACGTAGAACAGACAAACAGTTCAATACATTTTTTTAAACTAAAAATGCTGTGATTTCCACATTTAAAGACCATGCACCTTCCTTCCCAGTCGTCTTGTCTAGCATGTCTCGTCTTTTTGTGGATCTTTATTGAACACCTTAAAACTCTTTTGAAAAAATGGGAAAAATGCTAATGTTTTGGAATTCAAAGCATAAAATACTCCAATTTCTACGTCCTGAAAGTCTTGCCCCTTTTCATTTTTTTTTTTTAATTTACAGTCAACATTTTAGAGTTGAACTACAAAGGCGTTGCTTGATTGTGTTGCCACAGGTTTGTGGCTTATAATTGTATTTACCCGATCACTGTCAAGAAATCGTACAAAAGGTTTTTAGAAAGCGCGGGGGGCCGCAGCAGTTTTGGTGGCAGTGGAAATGTTAACAAGGGCTTCATTTGGCCTATTGGCCAGACTTTGGACATGTCTGTCATTGTACTTTTTTGCTGTTCTCAGTCACTTCTACTTTATTTCTACAGTGTACTTTTACTGCTGTTGAGACTTTCCTGCAGTTATTGAAACTGGTTCTATCTTCTACCAAAGACCAACGTTATTTGAGTTTAATACAATTCTGTTAATAACAAATAGCCAAGGCAAGTTGGTTTGCTTTTGTCTTTGTGTCTCTTTTTCTTTTAAGTGCCAGGTTTTTTTAGAGCAGCAGCAGTGCCTTCGAGCCTTTGAGCACACATCTCCAGTTTAGCCTGCAAATGAAAGGCTAAGCCCTCTGAGCATCTTTGATCTATTTTCAAAGCCTTTCCAGTGGTTTTTTAACTGTAATTATGCCGTTTTGGGGCAAAATCAAAAAACCTGTGTCGTTTCTAGAACATAGTTTCTGCAGAGCGGCAGCAGTTCATTCGAAATTCCCCTCTGAGTTGGAGGGCGGGACCGCTGGCGTGGAGTAACCTTCCCTGTTGCTGAGTGCTCGGAGCAGGGAGCTTGTGTCCCGCCCAGCGTGTTTCCTACATCACAAGTAAACTATTAGGAAACGTCAGTTTCAATAAAGAAATACTCAGAAATAGTTAAGGCTGTACGGTGGTGCAGTGGTTAGCGCTCTTGCCTCATAGCAAGAAGGTCCCCGGGTTAAGTCCCGGCTGGGGGACCTGAAACAGAATCACCAATGGGGGACCTTTCTGTGTGGAGTTTGCATGTTCTCCCCGTGCAAGCGTGGGTTTTCTCCCACCGTCTAAAAACATGCTTCATAGCCCTGCCTTCACCTGCAAGTAGCCAGGATAGGCTCTGGCATCCCGTGACCTCGAAAGGGAACAAATGGATTAGAAGATGAATGAAATGCTCCGAAATGCAATGTTTGAGCTTATTTTGTTTTTTATAGATGTCCCCCATCTTTAGAAAAATGCCACAGGAACATGTAAAAAAACCCTGTCAGAGTCGGTCTCTAAGTTTTCCAAAGTAACAGATCCCTCAAAGCTCCTAAACTTCTAGTTGTAATGACGTTCCTGCCTTTTGCCACAGTGATGTCACAATTCCATGTGTAGTTGCCTCTTCCAACTGTTTGCGGTCTTTGTACACTTTCTGGGCACTGTCTTCTAAGGTTTATAATAGACAGCAGTTGTTGCACTGTGTATCACAGAGTGGGCATCATTGCCAAGAAAAAAAGATTCATTGATGACTTTAAAGATGTTCTTGGTTTTTATGCCCTCATGTCTGTTCTCTCCTGAACAGAACCACAAATCTACCATAAAATGCCACATTCTATCTGAATAAACCTCCAATTCAATCTGTGCAAGGGAAATAAATTTACAGCCTCTATGCTGGAAATTGACTTTAAATGGATGTGATTCTTATTTTTTACTATAATTTTAACAACTGACGTGAAGGTATTGCTTGTTTTTAATTGTGATTTTTAACTGTGATTCCTTTTATTTTTGTGTATCAGTGAATCCATAGAATTGATCTATAGAAGAAACATTTAGACAAATGAATTTGAAACAGCTGTTTTCTGCTACTTTGGGTTAGAGTAGAACTCAAAAGACTAGCTAGGAAGGTGCTTGCAACTGTTAATGAAACTATACTAGAGGTTGGCTTTTTAGCTGATCCATGCCTCATTTATCGCACAAGGAAAAGGGAGGCACTTAATGGCAGTGTCCTGGGTCCTCAGTGCTCACCATTTATGATGCTTTCAGCTTTCAGACACACAACAATGTCCTAATGGGAGTAAGACAATAAACAGAGCAACAATCAAGACCAATACAACTCTCAGCCACCAGAACACAGCAAACACCCTGTATAATAAAAAACAGCAAAACATGACTACCCAGAATGCATCCTGCACACTACTGGTCCTGCAGTGGGGAGGCTCACTTCTAGGGATGGGTACCGAGTCTCTCTGCCAAGTTGACGTATGAGGTACTACCGATACTGAATAAAAACGTGGTTTATTTCCGTCTCTCGTTTCAGACAACCAATTTATGCTTATAGCGTTTGTGGGCGGGCTCATACAGGAGTGGGTGGGGCTGTGAGGGTGCTCAGAGCTTCAGTCAAGTAGACAAAGCGAGTGAAAGCTTGAATGTATTTCACGACAGAAGATTCAAATTCAGGGACCTCGTGGATAAGAGTGACATGTGTAATGCTCCCAAAAGAAAGGCGGACGTCGTGGAGATGAACGGTAAAATACGCGTTTACGTCAGAGTGTGAAAATGGAGGCGCAGCGCTGAAGTACAGACTGTCAGAAAGAATGCGATAAAGCATCTTAGGCACATTCGTCTGTGGCGCTGCTTTGTCACACTTAAATCTTTTTGGAAAAAGCTTGTGTGTTTTTCTTTTTGAATCACTGGACTGAGCACAGTTTAGGCACAGAACCATTTTAAAAGTACAAGTTCACCTGAACAGTGGAGCCGGTTTAGCTCGTGCTGGTTTGCGCCTTCTGTCCCAAGCCGGTTGCCTTGAGAGGGTTGCGTCAGGAAGGGCATCCGGCGTAAAACATTGCCAAGTTTACCATGCGACTCGTTTGCTGTGGCGACCCCTGATGGGGAAAAGCCGAAAGAGAAAGAAGAAGTTCATCTGAACAGTACCAATCCCAATATGAGTGATTACACGATCAATTGTTGTCCTTCAGTTTAGAAAAATACTTTAGGAACGGACATGTGGAGGATACTTGGCAGGAATCAGAGATGCACATCAGGATTAATCGAGCAGACGAGCAAAGATGATAAAGAGGGGTTCAGGCAAAACCAAGGGAGGAGGGAGTGAAGCATCCAAATCTGAGGAGGAGTATGAACAATTTGTCAGGATGTTTTGCAGCAGATTGAGGTGCTAAGCGTCTTACTGGCAGCGTGCCTGAAAGTCAGACCTCTCACACCAACACGACGACAGCTTTGTTTCATGCTGCACGTTCACACCTTTTCAGTCCAATTTCCTAAGCTGAACCGTGTTCAACGTATTTCTCAAGCTGCTGCTGCTCCCTGCATGTGGGAAGTCCTGGTTTTATTCCAGTGAAGGTTCTGGGGAAAACCGGAGATGTGCCCAGTGTTGCTTGACGGCCTTTTGGCTGCAGTGAGTGATGGAGATTTGCTGTTGACGCCATGCTCCGGCGCCACAGATTTTCTTGTGCACAGGCTGTGTGAAAGAAGCTAATAAAAATGCTTATTAAAGAGTTCTTTGTGGCTCTGAGTGCAATTCATCTCCCGTGCCCAGCTGCCAAACGCACACAGAAGCACAGCGAGACGCCAACCCGGCCGTAATGCTGCATACAAATACGATGAGTCATCGCTCCTGCGTTCAAGACAGATCTCTACAGTGTTGGAGTGAAGCCCCAAACAGCCACAGTAAACAGCTCCCCACGCACCCAGCAGCCACTGCCTGCCAGCACCTTTGTCTAAATACTATTAGGTTATCTGAGCAGATGGTCTGCTGCTTTGTTGGACAGTAGTTTTGTTAACAAGCTGATTTTGGCTCATCAGCTACTTTGGAAGATCGCTGTGTTTTCGGTTAGACCAGGGGTCAGGAACCTATGGCTGGTGAGCCAAATATGGCTCTTTTGATGGTCACATGTGGCTCGCAGACAAATCTTTAATTATACTTGTTTTTTCATTAGACCAGTCCTTCTCGGGCGCGATGCCATGCCGGAGGGGGCACAGTAGTAGCGGTGCTTGGAGAGAAAAAATCTGCGCCAGCACTTTCAGTTTACTATTATCTATTATATCACAGAGTTTGTACCAGCCTGAAACCTGTGAACTGCTGTGCCTAAAACTGCGCGCTCCCGTCTCTGAGAAAGAGCTGCAGTTGGGGGGACGGGACGTGAGGAAGAAAGCAGAGGGTGGGGGTGGGGGGTTGTGGGCATAGGCAGCAAGGTGAATCATGCAGGGATTGTCAAAATGTAAAACCCGCTGCCCGTCACTCACTGCAGTGTGAGTGAGTGTTTGTCTCCACGTCTGCATGTGAGTCTTTGTCACATCTACAGAACATTCAGACCTACGATCACGTTTAAAGTCTAAACGCCTGCATGAAGCTGAAACTCACCACGGATCAATAATGGTAATAAATACTCATCATTTATTAGCAACAGCATAACCATGTTATTAAAAAGAATCCACAGACTTATTGTACGTTAAAAGTGTTGAAATTACATCAAATGCTCACATTCACTTGTACTTTTAGTTTTAAACATATTGTAGTGGACTGAGTTGGACTGGGTGGCTGTTGTTGGGTCGCGTTCTAAATTCTGGAGTTCATTGAACGCATCAAGCAGAGATCTGATTGGCTCTCAGTTCTGTCCCTCAGCCTGTTGTTAGGTAGTTTGGACCAATGGGGTTCAGCTATGGGCCCAATAAGGAAATAGGAGGGCTGGAGCGGGAGGGGGGGAATCTAAAGTTGGGAGAAGCTCTGGTCTCAGTGGGAGAGATTGAGGAGTTGCTGAATTAATTGTTTGGCGTTTGTTGCGTTCTGCAGTAACCAGAACCTTAAAAGAGGTTAAGTCTCCGTGCCTCAGTGTGGGACAGAGACGCTACATTATTGTATGGCTCTTTAGAAATGACATTTATAAATATGTGGCGTTTATGGCTCTCTATGCCAAAAAGGTTCCCGACCCCTGTGTTAGACTTTACATTTTTCCAGTGGAAATCATGTTTTATGGGTTTAAACTCTTGTGTCGGGTCAAAAACTTTGACATAAATCAATACTACATTAAAAATGAACGTTCTTCAAAAGTGATGTAATAAAAAAACAAAAAGATTGGTTGATACTTATACTTGCTGGCCTTTTGGGATTATAACTCCTGGTTAGAGTGATCTGCTGACACTGGTTTTTCTGAATTTCTTTTGAAAATCTGACAGCAGGAAGAAACAAGGATACATATTTTTTTAATACAAAAAGTTTGCTTTTCATGGTGATCTTTATCTCTATCATTGGCAGCTCACTTTGTAAGGCTCAGAACTACTGCTGTGGATCGTTACTTATCCAATATCAATTCACCAATCGAGACAAACGATTCACAAATCAAACCACGCTTCTTATTATTCAAGCATTTTATGTTTGAACGGCTGCTTTATGAATGTCTTTTCTCTGGATTATGAAACTTAAAATGTATATTCAGTCACCATCATTTATGTTTTTATTCAAAACAAGAGATCAGAATCAACAAACACTTTCAAGATTTTTATTCCTTTGCTGAAAAAATCACCTACTTCCCAGAACACAAGATTTTAATATAGAGGGAGATTTTTCATGAAAGTTTCAAAGCTTTTTCTTGCATGAATCAGTACAGTTTCTAAACAGGAAGTACAGAGATGACTCTGTGGGCTTTAGCTCCTCTTGCTTCCATCTTTGTTGCTATGAAACACAGAGATGGCACTCTGTAGAGAAATAAGCTCCTCTTTCCTACTCATGAGGCTATGTTCTTTTGGGGTTTTGGGCCAGAGTTTCTGCAGAGATTATCATGCTGAGCCTGAAGTATTTCTACTGTGTTAACCTAAAGCTGAGAAAGGTGTGTACCATAATAGACCAAATATAACCAGACATTAAGACAATTAAACAAACTGAATAGATAGATATTGTTTGGAGAAAATTACGTTTCCTGATGTTTGATTTCAGACCTATAAAGGTTTTCTTACTGGATCCTCAAAAACTGTGCTTGAAGAACAATAAAGTGGGTTAAATTGAAAAAAAGAAAACACACAAAAAGTAAATAAAACCTGACTAAAACCTGCTGCTGTACGTTTCTGTTCACTTCCTGTTCTGTTAGACAACAACACCTCATCTTCAGAGCAGCCTGGTGTTTGTCAGAGGCTCTGGCTGCAACACATTCCTTGGTTTTTATTTTATAATCCCCTCCGTGTGTGCGTTGGGTATCTTTGTTTGGCAGGAACAAATAGATCAATAAAAAAGTGCATGGTTTGCCTGTTATAAAAACCATGTTTTGAACCCGACAGAATTTTCTGGTGTCCATCCTGCTTTGCTTTTATTGATTTGAATCCTTTTTGAGCATCCATCCAGTAGATAGTTGTAGATGTAGCTTGTCACTGCGGAGACAGAGGAACAGAGCGAGACAAATTTGGTATCATGAACCCGTCATCATCTCTGCAGCTCCTGCTGAATCATGATGAATGCTCCTTCCATCAGTTTGGAGCTCATAAACGGCAATACGGATTTCACTTTTCTTATTGGACGTGGGCAGGACAGAAACATGATTGATAACACTCGAGTGAAGATGTTAGTTGATTGTTTTGTAGCTAAATTGATGCATGTGTTTGTTTCAGAATGAGCCAAGATTTCAGTCCCACTGCAAACGAGAACTGTCTCTAAAATGTGGAATGTTTATGAGTCCCAATCCCTTCTGTTGGCAGTTGAAAGTCCTGTAGGAGATCTGGGTCACGCAGCTTCCCTCTGGCTGCCCAACGTTTCTGCTCAGATTAACCCAAAACATTGTAGTATATTAGCATGAGTGTGAGAGTAAATCATTATGTTTGTAAGACTATATTAGTATGTGTGCAAGAGTACACTAAGATGTGTAGAAGTGTATTGTAGTATGAGTTTAGGACTATGTTAGTGTGTGTTTAAGAGTATAATTGAATTTCTTTCATATCTGTCTTAGAGCACATTGGTATGTGAGTAAGAAAATGTCAGTATATGTATACTAGTATATTAGTATGTGTGTAAAAGTAAATCATTATGTCTTGAAGAGTTTACTAGTATGTGTGTAAGAATATATACAGATGCGTATAAGAGTACATTTATATGCGTGTAAGAGTACATTTATATGCGTGTAAGAGTATAATTGTATTTCTATAAGAGTAGAGTCGTATCTGTCAGTATCAGTGTGTAAGAATGTTATAGTGTTTGTAACTGACTGATAATGCGTGTGTAGGAGAATGGTAAAGACAACATATATGTGATCTGTCACAGGGTCTCCCATGGGACGGTACTTCCTCACAGTCCCATAAACCTGTTGGAATGGGCAGTAGAGCAGATAAATGAAGATACATTGCAGAACAAATAGTAAAACCTGATGGAAGAAAAAACATCACAAAATTGTTTTAACAAAATAGTTTTTCAAACTCCCCATGCAGCAGAGCATGTGGAAGTTAAACGTTAAATCAATATGTAATCCTTAATTAGAAATCTAAATGAAATCAAAACCCAGCTTCAGGGCAGACATGTTACTATTCAGGATGAGAACAATCTGCCATAGATGGAGCATCTAAACAGCATTCACACACCTATGTCTTCCTCGTCTGATGTTGTGGAAGTCAGCAGCACATATGAATATGAGCAAAGATCTTTTGATAGGCAAACAGATTTCTACAATAAGTGTTGAAGCATGAATCAAGGCTTTCAGTTTGTTTATGTACAGACTCTTCCCCATTTTGGTTTTTGTTTGAAATCTTGTCCTTTTTTCTCTTTTTTCTTTGTTCTTGTCTTTATTGTTCCCACACAGTAGGCCCACACCCCCATGGCTCACGTCTCCATGCTGTTATTGTACTGTAAAGGGCAGCAGCAGTTTTTGGCTTTTACCTGTGGATGAACTAAAGGCCTTCTGGACAAGCGGTGCTGCAGCAGACTCCAGGTTGAGCTGACATCCCTCTGCAGCTTCATATGTGGAGGCATTTTCAGCTCCCATGTGTCACCTTTCTGAGAACTTAGACAAATTCTCTCAACAACTAGCACTTGAAATCAGTGTTTATGGGGCGGCAGTGGCTCAGGCGGTTGAGCGGGTGGTCCAATGATCGAAGGGTCGGCGGTTCGATTCCCCGCTCCCCCCAGCCAAAACCGTTGTTGTGTCCTTGGGCAAGACACCTCTCCCTCCTTGCCTCCAGTGTGGCTCCACTGGTGTGTGAATGTGCATGGATGATCCCGGTGATGGTCAGAGGGGCCGTAGGCGCGAAATGGCAGCAACGCCTCTGTCAGTCTGCCCCAGGGCAGCTGTGGCTACAAAAGTAGCTACCATCACCAAGAATGAATGAGGACTGAATGAATACTGGACACATTGTAAGAATTTTGGGTGTCTTGAAAAGCACAGATAAATTCAATTCAATTCAATTCAATTTTATTTGTATTGCCCAAAATCACAACAACAGTCGTCTCGATGGGCTTTGAAGTAAAACATGAACTCAAAAGGATCATGAATACAAAGAGTCAATAGGAAAATACTAAAATAAACTAACAAACTGACTAAGCTATACTGGCATCCCTGCCCTTAGACCCCCCTTCTCTGTAAGGAAAAACTCCTAAAAAACCGGATTCCAGAAAAAGATGAAGAAACCTCAGGGGTGCCCACATGAAGGAGGGATCCTCCCCCAGGACGGACAGGCGATTTACCAGAACTCTTAGAGAAGAATTAACTTATCTAACTCTACATCTATATATTTAAAGTCCAGCAGACGAGCTTCATCCAGCCGGGGTTGGGGACAGTCAGGGGCGCGAGTCGAGCCGGAGACAGGAACCACAGCCAGGTGTAGGAGCAGGAGCAGAGAGGAGGTACACAGTCAGGAACAGGAGCACGGATGGGCCAACTGGAGTCTGGAAGCACTCCCACTCCCCAGGAGGGGGGAGGAACAGAGGGACGGTACATGAATCACTGCACCAAACAGAGGCATGGAGAACTAAATGATGAATGATGACCAATAATAGAGAAGAGAGGAAGTGTAGAGGTAGATGAGAAAAGAAAAGTATTGGAAAAGGACAGAAAAGAGGACAGAAAAGAGGACAGAAAAGAGGACAGAGCCCCAGTGCACCATAGTTACCCCAGCTTCAACTTCTAGCAGCCTTTTAAAATAATAGTTATTGTTATTTAGTTTAATTTAGCAATTAACATTAAGTTAAATAATCTCTGAATACTAACTAGTCTGACAATAATCCTGTCCACAGAGGAATGTTTTCAGTCTAACTTTGAATGTAGAAACTGAATCTGCCTCTCTTCCATGAGCTGGGAGTTTATTCCATAAGACAGGGGCTTGGTGGCTAAACGCTCTACCTCCAACTGTACTTTGACTAATTCTAGGAACCACAAGCAGTCCTGCATTTAGTGAGTGAAGTGTTCTGATTGGATGGTAAGGGACTATGAGGTCATTAATATAGGACGGGGCCATTCCATGTAAGGCCTTATAGGTTAACAGGAGGATCTGGAACTGGATTCTAGAATCAACTGGGATCCAGTGAAGGTAAACTAACACAGGAGTGATGTGATCTCTTCTGTTTGTTCCTGCTAACAATCTAGCTGCTGCGTTCTGAACAAGCTGGAGACTTCTTCAGGAACTCTTAGGACACGCTGCTAACAAGGAGTTACAGTAATCCAGCCTCGACGTAACAAATGCATGGATGAGTTTTTCAGCATCACTCTTAGAAAGTAGATTTCTGATCTTAGCAATGTTCCGCAGGTGAAAAAATGCAGTTCTACACGCCTGAGATATGTGAGCCTTAAATGATAAATCCTGGTCAAATAAAACCCCAAGGTTTCTAACTGTGGAATTGGGGGCTATACTTCCACCATCCAGGGAGACTATCTGAGCAGACAGAGCATCTCTCAGGTTTTTTGGACCTAGTATAATAACCTCAGTTTTTTCTGGGTTCAGGAGGAGGTCATTAATTGTCATCCAGGTCTTGATATCTCTGATGCAGGCGTTCAGTTTCTCTATATTGTCATTCTGGTCAGGTTTCATGGATAAATACAACTGAGTATCGTCGGCATAACAATGAAAATTAATGCTGTGTTTCCTGATTATGTTTCCTAGGGGTAGCATATAAAGCGTAAACAGGATGGGTCCTAAGACTGAGCCCTGTGGGACTCCGTAGTTAACTCAAGTGCACTGAGAGGAATGTCCATTTACATTAACAAACTGATATCTATCTGACAGGTAGGATTTAAACCACTGGAGAGCAGATCCTCTGATCCCTATGTCATGCTCTAATCTATGGAGTAAAATACTGTGGTCGATAGTGTCAAAAGCTGCGCTGAGGTCTAACAGGACCAGAATAGAAAGTAGTCCCTTTTCTGAAGCCAATAATAAGTCATTAGAGACTCTAACTAGTGCGGTTTCCGTACTGTGGTGGGGTCTAAACCCCGACTGAAAGTCTTCAAAGTGGCTGTTGTCCTGTAGGTGGCAGTAAAGCTGCTTAACTACAACTCTTTCTAGGATTTTAGAAATAAAGGGCAGGTTTGATATCGGTCTATAGTTGGCCAAGATGTTAGGATCCAAACTGGGCTTTTTCAGAAGAGGTTTAACAACTGCGTATTTAAAAGACTGTGGCACGTAACCCGTTTCCAGAGAGGTATTTATCATTGTTAATATGGAGTCATTAATTAGGGGAAAAGTTTCTTTAAAAAGTCTAGTGGGAATTGGGTCTAACAGACACGTTGAGGATTTGGAGGACGTAATAATTGATGCCAATTCTAATTGATCCACAGTAGTGAAGCAGTCTAATGTTACAGAGGTTTCTAAGGATGCCTCCACTTCTACAGCTTCAGCCTGCTCTGGGCTGATAGGAAGGAATAACTTGATTTAACTTATGTCTAATATTTGAGATTTTACTATCGAAAAATGTAAGAAAATCATCAGAGCTGAGAGAAACAGGAACATGTGGTTCTACTGAGCTCTGACTGCGAGTTAATTTAGCAACAGTGCTAAAAAGAAATCTAGGATTGTTTCCGTTCTCTGATATTAAGGTTGAATAGTACTGGCTTCTAGCTCTACGCAGAGCTTTTTTATAATTTAATAGGCTATGTTTCCAGATGTTCAGAGACTGCTCTGAACCGGAGCGGCGCCATTCTTTTTCCAACTTACGGGTTTCTTGTTTAAGAGAACGTGTTTCAGCGTTAAACCACGGTGCTACTCGGTTTAGTCTAACGAACTTAGGTTTCAGGGGGGCAACAACATGGAGTGTACTCCTGAGGGCTTGTAAGGCATCATTAACAAAGTGGTCATTTATACTAGGACTGATGCTATGGGAGCTGGTCTCAGAGTATTTGCTCAGAATGTCACTAAGTACTGGCTGAACTGTGAGTTTAAACTCAGACACAGAACAGTCAGTTAAGGTTCTTCTAAGTTGTTTCTTATTCACTGGGGCAGTAGCATGTTCTAAAGTAAGCTGGAAGGTAATCAGAAAGTGATCAGAAATGATGGGGTTAAGAGGAAGGACACTCAGCTGGCTGATCTCTATACCATAGGGTTAAAACGAGGTCCAGGGTGTGCTTAGTGACAGTGAGTGGGTTCATTTACATTTTGGGTGAAACCAACATCATCTAATAAAGCTGCAAAAGCCTTTCCTAGACAGTCACTGGGGTCATCAACGTGAATATTAAAATCCCCTATTATTATAGTTTGATCAGAATCTAAGACAATAGTCGATAGGAAGTCGGAAAACTCAGTTAAAAATTCTGAATTTATTATTATTATTATTATTATAATACATTTCCATTTTCAGTTTTTGACAATCTTCAATATGAGGACGATATGAAACAGCAACACGTATGACAATGATAGATTCAGCATGAGAAACACGGAAACTATCCACCACTGAAAGTGACGCCGTGTCGGTTTGCACATTAGTATTCTAGTTTAGCAACTCACGTCATGGGAAATTAGTGTCACATCCTCTGCATTTGAATAATGGGATGTTTGCTGGGCCTATATTTCATATGCCTAATGTGCTAAACTCACGGCCTTGTAGAAAGTGCCTGCAGGTCAACTTTGTGTATTTTTCCCACATTAAACACAAAGATGATTATGATGCTAACTCTTCCAGCACACAGGAGCATTTATCTTGACTAAATGGGAAACAGACTGTCTTTAAGGAGGACCTCAAACTGCTGCAGATGAGGACTTTTCTCAACGTAACATCACTGCTCAATATCAATATCTGGACGGAAATCTGGAGCTATGGCAGTTGTTAAATCCATTTTCCTTTGATAAATACATGAAATGATTTTCCTTTACCGTTATTCCTCAAACATTCGTAATGCTGCTGGTTTCAAAGATGAACAATTTTGTAAACACAAATATCATATTTGCTTTTTTAATTCATAAAAAAATGCTAACAGTTTTTCATGGAAAAGCAAAATTTGTTTTTGAACAATTATAGACAAATTGTTGAATTGGCTCAGACAGAACTTGCAACAATTAAGTGGTGAACTTTATAAATTGAACTGAATAAGATCAGTTTATTAAACTGTTTTCTTTTGGAGGGTTTTTAAAAAGAAATGATTTTTAAGAAGAAAGTTGGCACTAACCAGAACAACAGAGTATCGGATCCAGAAAATAAAAATTATGAGCATCCGTTGTAGATGAAGGTTAAGGTGAGCATGCAGTGCAGCTTCCATTTTCAATGTTTTTAGGCTAATATAACAAACTATTTTCTTCATTTCTCTTTGTTTTTTTGTGTTTCAACGAGACGGTTCATTTGTAGGGGGGGGACGTAGGACTGTTTTCAATCTCTTTTGGTGTTGGTGTCACATGACAGTTACATGACGGCAGGTGACAAATGGACTTATGGGTAAAGGTAAAGGGCTGAGTAGAGTAGCGGTCCTCTACTCACAATCTTGTCTCTGAGTTCCATATTTTTCATAATTATGGAACTCCATTTTACTCGAATTGATTTTTTTTGTAATTCCTTTTTTTATTTCTCTGCAAAGAGAAGTATTTACTCTTTAATGTTTAAAACTCAGACAATACAAAAAAGGAAAACATGAAATTTGATTTTTGCCAATCTACAGTGGTCAAAAGAAACACATGTACATTTCTATTTTGCTTGTTTGTTTAACGACGACATCAGGTTTCTGCTATTACACACGTGTAACCCCCAAATGCATCACCGCTGCTTTTATAGTGTTCTTGTTTAATGAGAAAATAAAATTAAAAAAGTAGAATTGGTTGAACCTGAAAAGATAAAAGAAACTAGAAAATTAAAGGCAAATAAAATTGGTTATTAAAAAAGAAATGAGAACAAAATGAAAGGAAAATGTGAAAAAGGGAGAAATTAAAGGGAAATCAATAGAAAAAGGAACAGGTAAAAAGTCTAATCTAAGTAAGATGTTCTGTTTTTTTAATTCCAAGTAGTCCAATAAACCCAAACTTTAATCTAAATCAATAGTAAACACAAAAAACTAATCTTTAATTCTAGATAAACTAAGAAAATCAATCTTCTATTTTTCTTTGTCTTGTTTGTAGTCACTGATAAAAAATAAAAAAAAAGATTTCAGTAGTAAATAAATTAAAGATAAATGATTTTTCTCTGAACACAGCTTGGACTTGATCTTAGGGATAGATGTTCTTCATGTGGAAGAAACTGTTTCCAGAAACATTTGAACAGAATGACTGAATAACTTTGTTGAATCAAACATGACACAGAGGTTTGAAAGCTTGACTGGAATCCAGACATTTACAAACAAAATTGTAAAATGATAATTAATGTGATGTAAACATTGACAAAAGAAATGTACCTTGTGACATTCTAGGGGTGTGTATCAGCAAGACTCTGCACGATGCGTATCTCAATACACATCCACCGATACATATCGCCATATTCTACTGGAACACTTTTTTTCTTTTCTTTTTTTTTTTTAAGGAGTATGACTGAAAAAACTTGATCTGAATTTTAATATGCCTTTCATTGTAATAACATTTGACAAGTTGCTTTAAAGTACGTAAACACGTATTTCACTGCTCATCGCCACAGCGTTGGCCTTTTCTCAGAGCGTTGTTCTGACCCATCAGGTCGCTGAACTAGAATCTATTGCTGGGAGGTTCTGCAGAACTTTGGCCCGCTTTGCCGACAGCATCTTGACTGAGGCTTTGTGCATGAGCCGCTGCACTGCTTCACTGCTTCACTGCTTCACTGCTTCATTCGTTTTTATCTGAGCCGCTACAAAGCGCCACACTCAGCTGCTCAGAGAGATGGTGGCTCGTATGGGGTGCTGCCAACTAGCGGCCAGGGGTTTCAGTGGGAAACCAGTCAGACGGTGAAGGACGCTCATGAATAATTAAAATATCATCCTGACAGCATTTTAAATCGACACAAATATAAATTAATGCAATATATCTGCAAATACATTTTTTCCTACACCCCTATTGAGTTTACAAACATTTTGATTTAAAAGTTTAGCGTGTAAAAAAGAAAGCGCTGTCTGTAAAACTTTTCTTTTACAATAGAAAAGGTGATACAGCAGTTAAAGACGCTCTCTGATCATCTTTTGATCTATTTTCAGAATCCCCAGTGGTTTTCAATTCGGATTATACCATTATACCATTTGTACATTTTAACTACAAGCTTTTTCAAACGGCAAACTGCTTTATAGATGTAATTTTATTCCTAATTTTCTTTAAGTATATCCTCCATTATTAGAAAAATGCCACAGGAACATGTTAAAAGCGCCAAAACAGCATTTCTATCAGAGTTGGTCTTTTTCAGACTTGTTAAAAAATATCAAATAATATTGAAAATAAACATTTTTGATATTGTTGCCTCGACAACAGACTATGCCTCGACTATGCAGCTGTTTTTTTGCTGGTGTGACGTCGTTTTAGGCTCATAGCCGTTTGTGTTTCTCCTGAAATAACATTGTTGAGTGTGCATACTGAAACTGACATGGTGATGGGGAAAAATATTGCTGCAGTGAGTTTCCTGTGAGCGCTTCGACACATCCATTCCTGGAACCATACGTTTGGACTCTGAGATACTCTCCGATGACGGAGTGAGGTCAAGTGTTAAAAAATAATAATCAAATGTCATGACTCCAGTGGCTTGTGCTTGACATTCAAAGATCAAATTCCTCCCCTTCTTTGCTTTCTGACCCCCCTGGGCTTCAGCAGCATCCAGTTCGTGTTGAGTGATTGTGTTGAACTCAGTTCGAGCAGGTTGAGATGGGAAAAAACGGCTTCACACCTGCAACGGGGTCACAGGGGGCAGCCGCACACTGCTGTGGCGGGGTGTTAGATTACGTGATTAAACTGGTACGCTTTGCCTCTAATGAAGACGATACGCATCCTTCATCTAACACGAAAGGTCACGGGTTTGATCCCGTCTGCACGAGCAGCGATTTGCTCTCCAGTATCATAACCAATTTATGTTGGAGAATTGTTTATGGATGTGAAGTCGTTTCGTCTGCATGTAAACATTTAATTTCTTTCATCAAGAATTGACTGTTTATAGCTGAAACCCACTCCAGCTTTGTGCATGACAGTCTAGACCATGGTCTGATATATGGATTTAGGATTAGAGGCTGATGTCTGTAAATACTAGTATTAAGTTATGTTTTTTTTGTCTGTTTTGTCTGTCTTCTATTTTTTTTCTGTTACATAGATTGATATAAACCTAAAGTTTCATCCATTTTATGGGGGCGGGGTATAAGTGGTAAATAAAAATAAGGATGTCTAGGCCTTCAAAAGGGCTGAAAATCAAACAATCATGAATAAATTGTGGATGTGGAGTTTACCTTCAGGGCTGGCACTGTCGCCTCACAGCAGGAAGGCCCTGGTTTGAATCCCAGATGGGACTTTTCTTTGTGGAGTTTGCATGTTCTTATTGGGCAGACACTCCAGTTTCCTCCCACCATCCAAAAACACACTTCACTGGTTATTTTATGATGCTAAATGGCCTCTAGGTGTGAATGCGTGGCCCTGCCATGGACTGGTGACCTGTTCAGGGTGTACCCCGCCTTCACCCAACAGTGGCAGAGTTTTCTTAAGTAGCCTGTTGCTTTGAAAATGATTGGATGTAGGTTTGGGTTTCATTCCCCATGGGAGGATGGTCCAAGAAGAAATTCTTGGACTTTTCTGCTCTCGATTACAGCGGTTCAGTTCAACCAAGTGTGCTCCACACATTAACTTAATATGAGAAATGGGCTGAGTGAGCGTGATGTCACCCATAGATAATGGCTTATTTTGGGCTGCATTTTTGTGCTTTATGGATGCAGCCATGTCGGAACCACACAATGTCAGGAAACAGTGATTGGTCCAGTGAATGGTTATTCTGACTGATACAATCACTGTGTAGATGTTTATGGAATTTAGACGTCTTGGAGCCAGCAAATACCATACTTCCTGTTTAGAACGCCAGGGGGTAAGGGTCACTCATTCCAGTTCTTAAATATTTACATTTGCAATAAACATTTAACACGATAAACATTTACTCCTGGTTTTATTTTACCAGCTACAGCATGTAATTGCACTTGCAATAATTCAATTCAATTTTATTTGTATAGCCCAAATTCACAACAAGAGTCGTCCCGACGGGCTTCATATTGGTAATTGAAAAAGTGAAACATCAAATCAAAAGAATCATGAATACATAGAATTCAATAGGAAAATGCTAAATTGAATTAACAAACAGACTAAACTAAACTGGACATCCCTGCCCTTAGACCCCCCTTTTCTGTAAGGAAAAAACAAACAAAAAAACGGATTCTGGAAAAAAATGAAGAAACCTCAGGGGTGCCCACACGAAGGAGGGATCCTCCCCCAGGACGGACAGGTGATGACCAGAACTCATAGAGAAGAATTAACTTATCTAACTCTACATCTATATATTTAAAGTCCAGCAGACGAGCTTCATCCAGCCGGGGTTGGGGGGGGACAGTCGGGGGTGCGAGTCGAGCCGGAGACAGGAACCACAGCCAGGTGTAGGAGCAGGAGCAGAGAGGAGGTACACAGTCAGGAACAGGAGCAGAGAGGAGGTACACAGTCAGGAACAGGAGCAGAGAGGAGGTACACAGTCAGGAACAGGAGCACGGATGAACCAACTGGAGTCTGGAAGCACTCCCACTCCCCAGGAGGGGAAAGAGGGACAATACATGAATCACTGCACCAAACAGAGGCATGGAGAACTAAATGATGACTACAGTGAGGTCAATAAGTATTTGATCCCCCTGTGATTTAGCCAGTTCTCCCACTTAGAAAACATGGAGGGTCTAAAATGTTCATCATGGGTGTATTTCCACAGTGAGAGACAGAATCTGAAGAAACATTCAGAAATCACATTGTACGATTTGGTAACGCTTCCTTTTACAGTACAGTACTTACAGTGTACTTAAGTGGTATTTACATGGTACTTATTGTGTAACTACTGGGTACTTTCAGGGTACTTACATGGTACTTTTTATGGAATTTACTGGGTTCTTACATGGTACTTTTTTGTGTCTTATCTGTACTTACATGGTACTTACTGTGTATTTATATGGTACTATTTGGTTCATACCTATGTGGTACATACTGGGTATTTATAATATACTTACTGGGTATTTACATGTTGTGCAAAGGGGTCTTTTGTGGTACTTACCACATGTATGAACAAGGTAAGTACAAATAAAGTACCTTGACCTTTAGGTCTTCACTCACTGCAAGTTTCATGGTATTTACTATGAATTTACCACAGAAACTACCCCTTAAGTACACTGAAACTGGACTGTAAAAGAAAGTCAGCCCTATTTCCACTCAACTACATGGTACTTTCATTACTAAATACTGGGTATGTTCACTTGAATATTACTTGGTACTTACCCCTTAAGTACAATGGAACTGTACTGTAAAAGAAAGTCAGCCCTATTTCCACTCAACTACATGGTACTTTCAGTAGTAAATACTGGGTATGTTCACATATTACCTTCCTATACAGTGTACATACACACTTGGTCTTCTGACCTTACCAAATGAGACAATGCTAACTTGTTGGTAAAGGTCAAATAACTGCATTGTAAAAACATATTCCTACTTCTTATAACATGAGGCAAATGTAAAGAGAAACAACACAGCAGTGAAAACAACAATCTTTAATATGAAACACTTCTGCAGCATACAAAGTGTCATCACAATGAAATATGTTTTAAGTACAAAACAGTACAAAGGAGCATTCCAAAAAACACATTATTGGCCTGAGGGTCGTGTTTTTGTCCGTCAAAATTCCATCAGCAGAGTTTGGTAACATTGCAGGACTTCTTCAGGGTTTGTAACTGCAAGAAAATTCACAATAAAAGCTCAAATGAACATAAAAAGCACAACAACTTTGATGAAGTACAAAATATATTTTACTTATTTAATCATTTCTGTAAAGAGTTTGATAAATCTCTGTGAATTCCTTATTGCTTTGACTGCAATGCTTGATATTAATCAATTATCCTCATTTATAAACATGATAGGTTATTATTCAAAACTTGACTTTTTAAAAATATTGTTCTAAACATTAACTTGTTTTATTATATAATGTCAGGAAAATATGTAAAACAACAAGGTAAATATTTACTTTTAATACTAAAAACACCCCGAGTGTGTGTTTTTGTTAAGTAGGTCGGGGCGAGCAAAGGTGCAAATTCCCAGCGCACTTGAATGCAGCATGACAACGTGAACGTGCATTAATCCGGAGAGCCTCGAGGCGCGTGCAACAGTTTGAATTTCTCTTCATTTGGCAGGTAAGCCAGTGTTTTTGTAAATATTGGATAAATTATATGTAAATATTTAAACTGATCAAACTTTATAAAGAAGCTAACCTCGTGATTTTAAGCCGCTCTCTGTGTTTGAAACGTGACGTCAGAGCATGTCTGCTACTTTACTGCAATAATTTCAGTTATTTCAAAATGTATAACTTTTCAAAGTTTGTAATGAAAATCTACAAACATTGTTGTTACTTACCAGCAGAGGAGCACCTGTAAAACTAGCCCGTAGCCTAAATGATGAAGTCTGTTGTTCATTGCACGTTTGAGCGCATGTCTTTCTGGGAAAATCAAAGAAATGCGTTTATTTTGAAAATAATGACGACGTACTTCCGTCTTTTTACCGCTTTAGATCAGCTGTGGTGAAGAAGACATCCCAGAAGAATCCGTGAAGCTACAGGAGCGTAAGCTAAAGTAAGCTAAATCCACCAAGTGGACATATTATTTACATGAATGTAGAGTTTAACTGCATTTTCCCCATTTTCTTTTCTTTCTCCGTTTTCATTTTATTTTTATTTATTTTATCAAATATGATAGAGAAAACAATACCACCCAACAGTGAAGGTAACTGTTTGAATATTTAAAACATATTTTTGAGTAACTGTGTTGACTTTGAAATTGCCTATTTATTTCTTTTTTTCCTTTTCTTTACACTGCCATGTGTTTGATGCTAATGCAAATTGTAGGTGCGAATAATATTTATAAACAAGATATACACACAGCAATTGCCAATTAAAACATTACTTTGACATTCTTTGTCTAAACAAATTAGATTTTTTTTATGGCAATTTTGATTTTTTTTTCTTTGATTTCTTTTTTGTTGTTTTTGTTTATGTAACTGAAATATAAAGTTGTGAATAATAATCTATCATGTTTATAAATGAGGATAATTGATTAATATCAAGCATTGCAGTCAAAGCAATAAGGAATTCACAGAGATTTATCAAACTCTTTACAGAAATGATTAAATAAGTAAAATATACTTTGTACTTCATCAAAGTTGTTGTGCTTTTTATGTTCATTTGAGCTTTTATTGTGAATTTTCTTGCAGTTACAAACCCTGAAGAAGTCCTGCACCGTTACCAAACTCTGCTGATGGAATTTTGACGGACAAAAAGCACGACCCTCAGGCCAATAATGTGTTTTTTGGAATGCTCCTTTGTACTGTTTTGTACTTAAAACATATTTCATTGTGATGACACTTTGTATGCTGCAGAAGTGTTTCATATTAAAGATAGTTGTTTTCACTGCTGTGTTGTTTCTCTTTACATTTGCCTCATGTTACAAGAAGTAGGAATATGTTTTTACAATGCAGTTATTTGACCTTTACCAACAAGTTAGCATTGTCTCATTTGGTAAGGTCAGAAGACCAAGTGTGTATGTACACTGTATGGGAAGGTAATATGTTAACATACCCAGTATTTACTACTGAAAGTACCATGTAATAGAGTGGAAATAGGGCTGACTTTCTTTTACAGTACAGTTCCATTGTACTTAAGGGGTAAGTACCAAGTAATATTCAAGTGAACATACCCAGTATTTAGTAATGAAAGTACAATGTAGTTGAGTGGAAATAGGGCTGACTTTCTTTTACAGTCCAGTTTCAGTGTACTTAAGGGGTAGTTTCTGTGGTAAATTCATAGTAAATACCATGAAACTTGCAGTGAGTGAAGACCTAAAGGTCAAGGTACTTTATTTGTACTTACCTTGTTCATACATGTGGTAAGTACCACAAAAGACACCTTTGCACAACATGTAAATACCCAGTAAGTATATTATAAATACACAGTATGTACCACATAGGTATGAACCAAATAGTACCACATAAATACATGGTAAGTACCATGTAAGTACAGACTAGACACAAAAAAGTACCATGTAAGTACCCAGTAAATTCCATAAAAAGTACCATGTAAGTACCCAGTAAAGTCCCAAGAAAGTACCATGTAGGTACCCTGAAAGTACCCAGTAGTTACACAATAAGTACCATATAAATACCACTTAAGTACACTGTAAGTACTGTACTGTAAAAGAAAGCGTTACCAGTTTTAAAAACAATTATTTATATATTATTGTGACAAATAAGTATTTGATCACTTGCAAATACTTTAATTGTAAAGTTACGTACACGTAAAAAATATTCCAGACACACTCTTGGTTCAGCTGTGACAGACCCAAAACTCAGGCGTCTGGAGAGCTTTCAACCCTTAATTTTAACAAGACGACCAGAGAGTTTACCATTATTAAAAAACAGCAGATTCTTGTTTTTGTGGAGCAATGGTTCAATCCAGGGACCAGTGTGCTCCTTCTGTTGTCAACTTTATGACTGTACATTGAAAATTGGCACAAAAAAAGGGGGTAAAAAAGTTTCAGTCATGAATAAAAGTGGAAAACATGAGCAGATAATTATGCTCTCCTTTGGTTGGGAGGCTAGAGGAGAGCATTTATAGTAGGCATGTCACCTCAGTGACAGAATCTCCTTCATGTGAAATAAAGGAAAGAATTCAAAGAAATGACACACATTCATCTCATTACTGCTGGATCCCTTTTCTTTTTCTACAAACAGTGAAATCTGGTTTGCTGTAAATGTTTTTTTCTATTGTTTGTTTTTGAATTCTTCTGTTTCCTTATTGTTTCATGTTGTGTTAATTGAGACAAGTTTGCATCCTTTTTTGCCTGAATCTAAGCTAGATCACTTGAAGTTCTGGATGATTGCACAAATAAGTCTTGTTTTTACATATTGTGCAGACTTTAATGAGCTCCGCGTTGAACAGTCGCACACATAACAAAATGGTTTTCCTCCATTCAGAAGCATGTTGTTATCACATTTTCTCAGATTGTATTATCTGCTGGTAATTACTCTGCAGCTTATTACAAACGGCTGCGAGCCCAGTTTGTTTCCACAATGATAAAGATGAGAACAGTGCGATACCAGAAGATGATAAAGACACCAAATGAGATTCAAACAAGCAATTAGTGTAAATGAAATTAAAGACGTTTGTGTCGTGTTCTTTAATTATCTGGTACATGCTGAATTAAAAGCAGACAGTGCATCATTTCTAGATGGAGCTTAACCCTGGAAAACTGTTTGGTCTGAGCCGATTGACTCGTCTGGTTTGCTTGTAAGTCAGGTCGAGAGCAGTTTCTGATCTAAGACAGCTGCAAATCCTGAGCGCTAACCAAGGATGAATGATTATGGGAGGAGAAATGTCTCACCTTCTTATGATAATAGGTATGTTTTAACACCTTTAGGAGATTTCTGTGCGTCTGATTCCTGGGAAGAAAAATTGATATTAGTCTCCAAACATTGAAAAATGCTCAACATCAATAACGTGGGTGGATTTAATTTATGTCTTTCCTCTGAAAGTGGACGTAGAGAAAGATTTGACCATTTGACAGCTGTTATAACAAGTCATGATGCCCAGTTCTGTACTAAAAAATGAAGGCTTCTTAACATCAATATATGAAATGAAAGTGAAAACGCCACAAGCTCGATGTTTATTATTCCAGAGCCGACCACTCGCTTCAGATGAGGTTTGTGATGGAGGCTGCAAAGTCGCCCTCGGGTCTTTGATTGGTTTAATTTACATTGCACCTTAGCAGGGGAGCACGATCACAGCAGGCCGGGGTGATCATGAGCCTCACATTAGCATTTTATACGCTCTGTGCATCAGCATCATATTCTGATCACAAGGAGGAGCGCAGCAGGGAGATTACACCTCAGTGTGGTTGGTAAGAGAGTGTTTATGTGCTGAAGGTAACACACATGGAGACAGCTGGGGCAGGGGGCACATCCTACAGATGGCTTGACTTTCTTTCCTACTTGCTGGTGTCACAATCAGTCATTTTGTAATGTACTACAATGTTCCCTTGTTTATTGAAAGAGTTACAGTCTAAAAATAACCTGCAATGGGTGAAATATGCAAAGTAGTCATCGTTGAGGCTGTAAAACTCCTTACTACACACTTGCTACACTTTTCTTAGACAGACACAAACATGTTCACACTTTTCTCTCTTGTTTAAACCCTCAAAGTTCAAGCCTTCCTGGAAAAAAAAAATTCAATATTATAGAATGAAAACAAAGATCTGCTAGAGATCAACAATTATAAATGTGACAAACTGAACCCACTCTGTACAGGAGACAAAGCACAGATAGGACAGTGTCTCCAGCCAATCAGAAAGCAGAGCTTAGTGCAACGTAAAAAAAAAAATGTTGCACACAAAAAAATCAGCAAACCACAGGCCGTGAAAGATCAGCTGCATCATAGCAAGGAACGACTGTGTACAGAAGTGCAGGTGTGAGCAGACCAAGTTACTTTTGACTTATGCAAATCATCAAAACCGTTTTAAAAACCCACTCAGATGAAAATGGTGTTTATGTTTTTAACACGTTCTTGTAAAGAAAATGAAGCCTAAAATTGCTTCATTTAGCATTTCTTTCTTCAAATAGTTGTAAATCTGGAGCGGATGAAAAAGCTTGTAGTTGTAAGATAATTCAATTCAATTCAATTTTATTTGTATAGCCCAAAATCACAACAACAGTCGTCTCGATGGGCTTCGAAGTAAAACATGAACTCAAAAGGATCATGAATACAAAGAGTCAATAGGAAATAGGCCTGCACAATATACCGCCAATTTATCGTTATCGCAATATCAAGCAGTGCAATATCCATATCGCAAGAGTCAGCGAAAATCGCAATAAATGGTTACCTTAAATGTGCTAAAACAATCGTATGGCAGCTTGAAGCATTTAACGAATCAAATAAGTCCATTTATGCATTTGACCAATTGGATGGACCCTTTCACGTTGTTGACCAATCAGATAGAGGTATTATGTTAGATGTTTGCCTGCTACGTCAACGAGGGTCATTTGGAGTATAATTTTGAAATTGTTGCAAGGAAACGGTAATTATGTTTTTGGTTGGTTTACCATTTGTTTATATACCGCAAATTATATCGTTATCGCAACATTGATCACTAATATTGCATATCGCAAGTTTTGCTCATATCGTGCAGCCCTAATAGGAAAATACACGAATGAACTAACAAACTGACAATCTATACTGGCATCCCTGCCCTTAGACCCCCCTTCCAGATAGAAAGGCCTAAAGCTCCATTCTGAGGAATCCACCTGCAAACATTTCATGACACCTTTCTCCTAAACAGAGAATATTTAATGAAAAGCAGTTTGGCACTGAGACCAACTTGAAGATGCAATAAAATGTTCAAAGTTTGCGAACAGCTGTGTTTACTGGAAAGTTCGTAACAAAAGCCTGGTGGCGGGGAGGGCATGTTTACCACACTGTAGATACCCAAGACAACAGGGTGGAGAAGGTGCTTCAATTTGGTCAAATCTTTGCTGAGACGGCTTCCATTTTAAACTTAGTCTTTAGAGATTCACTAAATGTTTGAAGCTTTTCTGCGCCTTTGCGACTTGGCCATTAGATGTCACACTGAAAGGTTAGAGCGTGTGTGGATTTGCTTTATGGATATTAAATAGAGAGATGGATCTCACAAACACACACACACACCTATTTTGTGGCACAGCAGGAAGTGTCTGTGCAACAAAGCTAAATGCCACACCTGTCAGCAGCAATGTGGATAAAAAGGCTCAATTATCTCTCCTCATAAACACAGACCACCACTCTTCTGTAAGTCTGTTTTCCAATCATTCATTCCGCATCTCCCCCTCCACTTTAACGACCCTTCCTTCCCATCTCTTCAGGACGTGAAGAGGTAATTAAAATGTCCTCTCCTGCAGCCTGATGATAAATGAATGTAGCTGTCAGAGAATGCCTTCCACCACGTCACACTTTTTTGAATTGGAGTTTGGCTTCACCGTTCAGGGAGTTGGCTTCATTAGTGCAGAGTGAACATGGAGGCATTTCATCTGCCTGCATCTCTCATTCCTGTAAATTGTTGTGCGACCTTTGATTATCTTTCCAAAACCTGAAGCATTCGGTTTTCTCTGACAGGAACTTAGAGATGAGTGATGACGTGTTTAGGGGTTTTAGGCACTTTTATGAGTTCCGTCTCTGCATAGGTCAGAAAATCACACAATCCCAGCCTGACAAGGATCCTGAAGCGGTGGACCCCTCTTGTTTTCTGTCAGAGTTTCAATGGTTGGTGTTGAGGTTTTGGGGTTTGACTTAAACAGGTATTACATAACTAATATGTGACCTAAGATTTCGTTGAATTGAATCTTAAAATAAAAAAAAGTGGCTCTCTTCAAAGTATGAAGACACGGACATGATGTGTCAGTTGAACCTCCTTAAATAACTCAGATGAGAGACACAAATGTACTGAATCTTATTCCTCCTAACATCATCCATCCATCCACCCCTCTCTCCGTCCGTCTGTCCAACCATCCATCCATCCGTCCATCCATCCATCCATCTATCCATCCATCCATCCATCCATCCATCCACCCCTCCCTCCGTCCGTCCGTCCAACCATCCATCCATCCATCCATTCATCATCCATCCATCCACATCCATCCATCCATCTTCAGGACCCGGTGAATCTCGTTTGGGGATATGGGGTTGCTGAAGCCAATCCAGCTGCTGTTGGGTGAGGGTGGGGTACAGCCTGGACAGGTCACCAGTCTGTTGAAAGGCCACACACACAAATTTATAGCTAGGAGCATTGTGGAGGCATCAGTTATGTCAGTAGTGTTGTTGAGATTCAGTTACGTTTAGTGCCAGACAGTATCCCCAGATTAGGTCCACAGCTCCCCGCACTTATCCAAAAATGGTGGCAACGCAGATCTTTATATTCTTTTATATTGTTCCATCTGCGTGCCCCATGTTCAAGTTTGTCCATCATTCACCCACATGGGTATCCACCCGTAAGGGCAATTGTTACTAAGGCATTAGACTGCTGATATCTGGCAACTGCCACAGGGGTCCCACAAGCCAGCCAGGTTCAGTAGGATCGTTTTTTAGCTAGACCTTACCTCCGGTGTCCACCACTGAGTTCAGGGATTGCCGCCTCGATGAGCACCAGAAACTTTGCAACCACAGCTCCTAAGAGACACAAAGACTTCAGACGCACTCCCAGCAAATCCTCACAGTACGTTTGTGTTTGCCAAGACTTACTGACCTCTCCCCCCATCAGTGGATCCAACTCACCACCAGTAAGTAATTGGTGGACAGCTCTGCCCCTCTCTTTACCCAGGTGTCCAAGACATACAATCGAAATTTGCTTAAAAATGACTAATGTGAACACTTTTGTCAATTGTTCCACGGCAAGGATGTTCTGTCTCAGACCTCCGGGTTGGGAAGTCAGAATGACTGACAGGTTGATGGATGGATGATGGTAGCTAGCTGGTGTGGGGAGAAGAAGCACAGCAGGAGTGGGGAGTGGCAGTCAGAGTCGAGTACAAGCCAGCTGTCAGTGCTAATAGAGAAAGATGGAGGGAGAGGAAGGAAGCAAACGAGGAAGAGTTGTTGCGGCCAAACGACCTGTCACCAGCAGAGCGCTGCACAGCTATCATGTCAGTGTTAGACAAAAATAACTTTTGCCTGTTCAGAGTCCATACACGATCTGAGAGCAGCAGGAAAAGCACAACTGTTATCAATGTCTTGAAAGAAATAGGTTGTGGTTTGTGTCCTAGACCTTTTTTAACCTGACAAAGTTTTTCACCATGGTCAGACTTTTACTCATGTATGATTCCTTATTTAGAAGAAAAGATTCTCATTGTTTGTTAATGTGATTCAGTCAAAAACAACAGTACTTTGTATTATGTTCCCTCAGATTAAAATATGTTTCTCAAAATATTTATAACAATGACCACAAAAGAGAAGACTCAAAATATAAAAGTTGGATTTTCTGCTAATTTCTTTGGACTGATTTAGCTTTTATTATTTGACCAAGCATTTCTACTTCTACATTTCCCGTCTCGCTAAATCATGTTTGATTTTCTTGAGACACCGATGTCAGCATTGAGACAGGAAATACATTATTTCTTTTTTCTGTCTTTTTCGGTTTTGTATTAGTGGAGATTGATTAAATGTATTTCTTTATTTTCTGGTTTTTGTCTTGTTGGTTTCTGCAGACATCCGCGGCCTGCAGAGCTTCCTGGATCAGACATCTCGTCAGGGAGTGGACGTAGCCCTGCAGAGGGTGGACAGGAACATCAGTAAAGTCTTCACCAACCTCTTCACCACAATGCGGACTGAGGAGTTGAACCGATACCGGGACACCTTACGCAGAGCGGTCCTGCTGCTTAGCCCCCAAGGAGCGCACACGTTCATCCAGCAGGTCGGTTAAAACTTCCCATTTTTCCAGCCTGACTAGAGGCTCAATCCTCCCAGATTCTTCACAACTCAGAAATACGTTTGGAATGAAAACCCCAGCTGAAATAAACGAAAACAACCGCGAAACATGTTGGAATGAATGTCTTTTAGATTTCTGAGAGGATGAAATTGTAATAATCATTTTACAGGGTATAGGCCTATGTACCCTTAACAGCCATAGTCTACCTAAGCACACATAGTCTATACTAAAAGTGAGGCAGTGTATTTGAAGTTTACATGTTATATACAACCTATAGATTGTAAATTCAAATGTTGCAATTTAGTCTGAAGAAATTTTCAGTCAGTGTATTTCCTATACCATACATACATGGTCTAGTATACTTGATGTACTTATACTCAAGTGTACTACTCTTTGCTAGTGGCAGATTTTTCTTTTTTGACTCACCAACTTGAGCACAGCACAAAAACTACATCAACCGGCTGAGTGTAAGAAAGGATGAATAAATCCAGACAACATTCAGCCTCTTATAAACTTTGTCTTACCTCAAATTTGAGTTAAGACACTACACTAGCTGAGGTAAGATTAAACAATCATTATGACCATATTCAGAAAAAGAGACGATGGCTGGATTCCATTTGACCAAGAGAAAAAAAACGACAACTATTGTTGACGGACAATGTTATAAAGTAAACACATGAACCTCACCTGATCAGTTTGCCTTTCCATGAGAGAATAGTCAAGATTTGCATGAAGGATGATGTATTCACGTGTTGTTAACTCCCAAATACCAAATTAAAAAATTTCTGCATATTTCCAACCTAACTGTAGCTGATGAAATTAGGTATTTTTAAATGTTGTTGTCAGTTTTGTGCAGTGTGTTTGTTTGACATATGTTGTGCATCTTTGGCCAAATCCAAATTCATCCACTACCTCTGCTACTTTTTCCTGCCCCTACATTTAATCCTCCAAGTGGACTTATTCAAATGGACACCACTAAAGCTCCAAATTAGAGCCCTGTGCGGGACTATTTTCTTCATCCTGCTCCCACCCGCGCCCACCGAATTTCTGACCAATCCCGCCCGCTCCCGCAACGTATGCGTTACACTCCCGCCCGCGTCCCGCAATATAAATGTCCACTCCCGCCCGCACCCGCAAAACTCGGAGAATTTATTCCCGCACAGTAATAGAGATGCATTGATTTTGTATCGTCTCCCGTCCCGCAGGAAAAAAAATCACGTGTTTGTATTGATATTATTAAAGAGATTCATGTCCCTCCTCCAGCCTCATTTTTCCATGCATTCCTCTTTTGTGTAATCTGCAACTTAATTATTAAATATATTTTCACTAATCCTGTTCGGTTAAAAGTGTGCGTGTGTCCGCGTGCAGACAGACGGCCTGAAGGAGTATGCAGGCTGCAGCCAGGGGTAGTTGGCCTGAAGCGCTGAAGCAGCTGACAAAGCTGCAGGTCAAAGTCATTTGAATTTATGGAGGAGAAAAAACATTGTAATGGTTCAACAGAGCTGAAAATCTATGATTTTTTTCCGAACGGAAAAATACTTTTTTTTAGCTTCAGCCTTTTCCAGTTTTTGCTGTTTTGCCCCTCAGTTGGGCTTCAGCATGCAGATCTGAACACCATGCGTGTCTCACCATGAACCTCGTTTGTGGTTCTTCTCTGCTTCATCCATTAACATCATGTCTCTGCCTTAAACCTGCTCCTTCCTATCCAGCGCAGTGTTTGCAGATAGAGTCACAGCTCTTTCATCCGTGTGCTGTGCTAGAGCGCCCTGACTATCGTGTCAACCTATGATGACCGTATTTTGCGCTCTGTGTTAACATTTTAAATGAGCAGCAGACCACTGAACATTTGTGCGTTTATTTACGGGTTCTTTCCAGTACAGCAGCGTACGTAGGCTCATACAGGTGGGTGTTTTCTAGGAAAACCGAACTCTCAGCGCTCATCCGATCTCTCTTCTCTTCCCTCTTTCATGCTGCTCTGCGCGCTCCCGCATGACGTCAGTCCTGCTCGACAGCGCTCGTTCCACCTGCTGGCCATTTACAGTACTACACGATTTGTAATGAACCCACAACACTTCAAACAGTTTTAAAATTAACAAGGGGGTGGTTTATTTTCACTGTCCCTACATCTGTGTAGAATACACTGGGAGCGCGGGGAAAAACAACTCTCAGCTACAGAGGATGTGAACAGGTGAACAGGTAGAGAGGAAAAGCAGGTAGAGAGGTGGGGGAGGGGCTTTGGCTTCAAACTGTCAGATGGAAACACGGGCGTCAGATTCAGACGCAGCTTTCACTGCAGGAGTTGAAGCAGAGACTTTCTCTGGGATGATTTTATGAACTCAAACATGGAAACATGATTACCAAGTAGAACTCTTCAAAATAATAAACCTGATCTCTCCACATTCTTCGTGTCTAGCATGCATTGATGCACGCATCGCTCCATGCAGGGATCAGACCATAACTTTAGCTCGTAGCTCCGTCCACACGCGACCGCGGTATCAGGCTTTAAAGAGCATAATTTCTAGGAGGCGGGGTGGGGCGTTGCACACCCCCAACAACAGGTTAGATGACAGTGGCCATTAGGCGTCTCTACCTGGTGCGTTCACGGAGCTTACATAAGAATCCAACAGCCGCACAGCCTAACGTGGTCCGCGCTAATAAATATTCATGAGATATTCATGGCAACACTGATCCCGCAGGGGTTTTTTTTTGCCGCCCGCTCCCGCCCGCAGCACAATTCAAACCGCCCAATCCCGCGAGATTTGGGTTGGGTCCCGTGGGACCCGGCGGGACCCAATCCCAATGCAGCCCTCTACTCCAAATCCCCCTACAATTGGAGCAAAGGGGAGGAGCCAGTGGTTGGGAATACATTTTTATTTGGCCTTTCTCCTGTGCTTTCTCGTTTCTTAGTCCTTTTCTGTGCATATGTCAGTGTCCGTTGCAACAGTGTTAAGTAACCCGCATATTCACTTTTTAGGTCACAGGATTGCTGGAGCCTATCACAACTATTGTTGGATGAAAGCAGGGTACACCCAGAACAGATCACCAAGCTTTTTCTGGGCCACACACACTCACATTCACGCATAGGGACAATTTAGAGTCTCTAATTAACCTATGAAGCATGTCTTTGGACTGTGCCAGAGTGTCTGGAGACCAACACGTGCCTGTGTGAAAACATGCAAACTCCACATAGAAAAAAACCCCAGCAGGATTCAAACCAGGGCCTTCTTGCAGTGAGGCAAGAGTGCTACACTAACCTGCACCTGTAGTGACATTTCAGACAATTAGGAGATAAGTGAGCAGTTTTGTCTTTGTTCTTTATTAACAATGAGGTAAAATGTTGGGCTTCGGCACATGATGTGTGATGACAAAAAAAACCTTTAAAACCAAGCTGGAAAGTTTAGGAACACTGTCCAAACGCACTTGTCTGCGCACACCTCTTGGTTCTGCAGCCTAAGAAGCATTTACATGATGCGCCTCCAGAGCAGCATACTTGTGCGTTTGTCATCTGAAATCCTGACATGTTTTCATCACAACGCTGTCAAGAGTGATAAAAACTGTCAATGTACTTCATGTCCATAGCTCTGAAAGTGTTTTTCCTTTTTTAATTACTACCTTTTAAAAGCAGTCTGAGCACTCAAATGCCGCTGCTCCACATCCAGAAAATGACTCAAACCTGAACATATGCTGACAAGTCCACATCATTTAAATTAAATCACAACTTTTGAGTGTAATAAAGCATATTTACGGCTTAAAATAATAGACTGTAACAGAAACCGTCTTCACAGAAGGATAATCAGATGTTCTCAGACTGAGATGTTGATAATAGGTTATCTTCTCTGGTCTCATGACCTACAGCTAGCATGTTGTTCTCCTTCATGTCTATGCATCTATGCAGCAAACTCCTTTTATTTTGGTTTTAGCTTCGTGTGTCTTCATTATAAATACAGCTACACCTCAAGTCAAATCTGACTGAGCACCTGATGATAGTTTGATAGAGTAAGGCTATGGTCACATGGGCAGGGATACCGGAATTGACCAGAACAGGTGATGTGGTTAATTTTGGGTTATTTGGGCCCATGGAGGGTTGTAGAGAGAAGTGGGCGGTTCAAGGTGCATCTTACGGGGAACGCAGTTGTGTTTCTCAGTTCCCTTGAGGCTCTTTGCAATGTCATGCGTAAGTGGATCGTGAAGTATTTGTGAAGCTATTGCCCGTTTCACGCACTAATGATGTACATTTGACACTGCTGTCACAACTGCCCGTATGGCTAGATTTGGGCTGTGTGCGGTACAGAGAGCACACAATTATTAAGTGAACAGCACCAATGGTTACAGTGTGCAAGATTGGGGCACGTTGAAAACGATGAAGATGAAAAAGATGAAATGCGTAAGACATGCGTACATGTCAGCTACTTCTCCTTTACTTTACTTTACCCTGTTGTTTAAGTGTTTTGATTTGATTTGAAATGGTTTATTTCAAGCAATCAAATAGGAATTATACACAAAAACAATACAATCATCAGTTCTACATTCATACAGTAACTAATCAAACTTTGGATAATTAGACATATTAATAAATATTGCTTGAAAGGGAGTGGAAGGAAGTGAATTTATATAATCCCACCCCGTTCTACTATAACCATTTTACTACATGATTTATCAATATCAATATCCGGTTCCTAGTTTTTATCAGACAGAATTAAGAATCTTGCAATATCAATAAAGCACATGACAAAGATGAATTACCGAAATTATTTAGTAAAAAATAACTTTTAGAAATCAACATGGCAATAAAGTATCTACATATATGAAGATTATGTTACTTATAAAAGTCATTGATATGATTAAAAAAATAACACTATATCAGTAAAACAGACATAACACTGTTTCAGGAATTTTCATAGCAAAATTTGATCAAGTATCAAAAGTTAAAAATATGTGCAAAATTATGCTACATTAGGAAAAATCATGAATCAATTTATCTTTTTTTTTTTTTTTGGAGCAAGTGAAGTAATATCACTAAAAGTCAATCAATTTAACCATTTTCAATAATTGATTAATCATTTGTTTTATTACTTTTTTGTATTTGTATTTTTTATTTTATTTTCATGATAAAGTAATGGAGAAAGTGATGAATCCAGGTGTCATATTTCTTGAAATGATTTGGCTCTTTGGTTATTTACTCCATGTTGTTTCAGACGACCGTGATCAAACACTTCTCAAAGTCCTTCATGGTGTTCACAACCAGAACGTTGGACCGGTCCGGTGGACCGAGTGGTTTGACGTAAATCATGCAGCCTTTAACCCAAGTGTTCTCAATCTGCTTCTGCTTCCTGAGAAGCCGTGCATGTTTGGAGATTTCAGCATTCCTTCTGGTCAGATGGTCGTTAAGATAAACAGTAGATCCTTTCAGATTCTTCCTTTGATTCATCAGAGCTAGCTTGTGTTTGTGACTCACAAACCTGATGAGGATCGCTGGTTTATCCGTCTCCTTTCTCCTGGGGAGCAGGTGGCAGGTCTCCATGGTATTGAGATCCAGGGAAATACCTTTAGATGTGAGAAATGAATGTATTTGCTGATCCAGAGACTCTACACCTCGCTCCGTTTCAGAACTCCTAGCAATGCTAGCGCTATTAGCTTTAGCAATGCTAGCTCCAGCTCCGTTCAGCTTTGCCCGAGGTTTGATCAGTAATCCAGTGAGAATGACATTATTCATCCTTACTTGCTGTTCCACATCGTCCAGTCTTTTCTCCAGAATGTCGTTCCGGTTTTCTTGTTGCTCGTTTTGAGCTTGGAATCTCCGGAACTCTTCCATTAGTTCTAAGAGCAGAGTTAGCTTCGCATTCACTTGTTCCATAAAGGGCTACAACGCAGCTTGGATATCATCAAGAGACTTTTTAAGGTCTTCATAGTCCTGGTTTTTCTTGGGGGCCATGGTCAGCTCTCTTTTTTTTGGAGAAAAACAACTTTTTTAAGTCATTTGAAGATAGTTGTATAGCCGCCGTCAGCCACACACGCGTCCGTGCTGTAACCCGGAACCAGAAAGAAAAAAAAAAACTGTTGGCTATGATCTTTTACTCACAGCATGCCCATGGACAAAATTTTCACTCTATATGCTCACTGAGTGGGCTATGGCTTTGATATATATAACGTATGTTCTTTGTACAGGTTTTGCCTGCACAGCCTGTAGCCCGTAAGGAAAGTTGTGAATAAGACATTACCCATTTTCTGAGACATAGCAAAAGGAATATAACTAAGAGAAATGAGCATTGGAATGGGGCCACATCCTGGTAAAAACAACAACAACAATAAAAGGTGTCATTATTTCTGAATCGCTGGTGCTAAACGAGAACCCTAAAAATAACAATGTAAACATCAAGCCGGTCACTGCTGGTTTATGTATGATCCAGATCTGGATGGTTCCTTTGGGAGATGCCCTGACTTTAATAGTTACAAGTTAGTCGATATTTTTTAATGTAATAAAACTACATGTATGCTGGTGTGCATCTTTTTAGCCCAGGTCCCTTAAAAGCAGGTTGACATATCATGTGTGACGACAGATAGATTATGTGACTTGATCTTTTTGATATTCTGCAAAATGTGAGACGTCACCACACAAAGGTTTAAACTCAGAATATATGGAGCTGCTTGAAGAGTAATATATCATTGGTTCATCCCTCATTGTTGATCAGAACAGCTTAATAAATAAAGTATATATTTTATTGCCATCTGCATATTAAAGTGCACAATGCTACAACTACAATTTATATTTAAAAATGTATTTCAAATGTTACAGAGATATGTTTGAGACTAAAGAAAGTCCTCTCTGAAGCTGCTCTGGCACCCCCATCAGGACTGATACCTTTACATTTTTGTCAGGAAGTGCTGCCTTTTTCGCATTTCTGCATTTCATTGTGCGAGTCATTATGAAGCACGTGTGAAGGATGAATATTTTCTAACATGGTGGGATCCCACTTTCTGTGCTGCAGCATTCATTCATGTGCAACACTCCTCACCCATTATTGTCTCTGTTTGTCCTCCTTGTCCCTCCGCATCTCCAGGCCTCATTTATCTATTCTTGTTTCTGCATCTTATCTTTATCCTTTTCAATGTTTCTGACATTTCTCTATTTCCTCATCTCCTGCCCGGCTTCATGAGTCCCCTTCCTCTGTGGTGTGGCGTCAGAGCCGAATGAGAGCAAAGGTGTAAATGAACCAGAGAAAGCAAGTCCTCGTCCCTTTTCTCTGCAAATAGTTTGACTGACAGCTTCCAGTCATGTAGCTGAGGTGTGATACACCCACATGTGCATATACATGCACACATGCACACATGCCTTGTTACACACTCGCCTTTCCAGAGAAACCTTCAGGGTACAAATCTTTCCACAGCAAATTGAAAATGACCCCAATAAACGCGAAATCAGGCACTCTATCCCCTCATCAGTCTCTAACACACACACACACGCACAAACACACACACACATACACACACACACACACACACACACACACACGCACAAACACACACACACATACACACACACACACACACACACACACACACACGCACAAACACACACACACATACACACACATACACACACACACACACACACGCACACACACACACACACATACACACACACACATCTAGTATTAAAGCGCTGAATTTTTTGTTGTTTCTTCTGAGTTTTTATGAGATGTGTCTTCAGCAAAATAAATTTCACGTCCTCTTTGAAGCTGGTTTGAAATTGAGACTGAAGCCACATCACTTCACACGATAGAAAAAGGTAACTTTAATAAATTAAGTGATTTCTCTATTCTTTTTTTTCTTTTTCTTTTTTCAACAACTTAGCAAACAGATGAGAGCTGCAGGCCTTTAGTGTTGGACAGGTTTTACTATCACAAAAAGAGGTTGTAGAACTTTAGAAGCCAGAGTGTAGATCTGAATTAACCCCTTTTTGTTGTATTATTTATTTCTTTATTTGTTATATTTAGTGTGTGTGGGGAGGAAGAGGGAAAAAAAATGTGTGTGTGGGGGGGGGGGGGGGTGGAAGAGAGCAAAAGGAAGAGAGGTGAGAAAGTGGGGATACAAGCACTGATTTGGATCAGTTATTCTTTTAAGCTGTAACAATTATACTAGATCTGCTGGAAAGACAAATATTCCATCATGGGTAAAAATCTGACACGAAGATGAGTGGAAAATATCTGTCCATCAATACACTGTAGGTCAGAAGGAGGGATGAAGCAGACAGGGAGCAGTGTGGCAGTGTGCACGTGCACGTGGGGGTGGAGATACATGCACGCTGCCGAAGTGAACCTTGTGTTGTGGGGAACCAGATCCTACCCAGCCAGAGCAGCCAGAGCAGGAAAGGGGAGGAGAGGCCCCCAAGGCCAGCGCCCCCCCATACCGGACCCAGGCAGCCCGGGAGGGGGGGAGGCGGGGACCGCCCAACCAACCAGCTGGGCCCAGAGAAGGCCCCCCTACAGGGGCCCCCCCAACGCCCAGAGGGATAAGCGAACCCGGTGTCCGGCCCCCAGGCCACAGGACAGGAGCTAATAATTCTAAATGTCAAAAAAATCCAAGGACGCTTGTACTCAACTTCCTGTTTTCACCTTTAACTAGATGTAACATATGCAACTTCCCACTTCTTTATTCCTCTAAACATCTTTCTTTTTTACATTTGAGATTAAATTTCAGCTCAATTTGATTGATTCGGTTAACCGGTCAATCAAATTGCAAAGGGGTATGGATATAAGATTGAAGGGTTATCTGCGGTAGAGTGGCCTCAATCATGTTGGTTCTGCCCATTTTGCAAAAAATGAAGGCTTTCATCCAGAGACCTTATTTTTTTAAATCTCTTGTTTTTCTGGCTCGTGGTCTTTTTAGAAGCTTTCGGAGGATGGCTCCGACTTGAAACATGCCTCAGGGCCTACATTTTTGATTGTCATAAGTGATGATAAAGTTCCATCTAGGTCTAAGCTGTTCCTGGTCTTGGTTTTATGTAGGCCCACTTTGCAGGCCAGCTTTGCAATGGTCACAAGCCTCTGAATAAAAAAAAAAAAAAGAAGGTTACAGAAGCAAGATTGGTCCAGTCATTTTTGTCCCTTTTGGGGTCACGGGGCTGCTGGAGCCTATCTTGGCCCCTTGTGGGCGAAGGCAGGGGACGTCCTGGACAGTTCGCCAGTCTGTGGCAGGGTCACACAATCACTCACACTCACACCTATGGACAATTTAGAGTTGCCAATTGATCTATAAGCATGTCTTTGGACGGTGACCCCAGAGAAAACCCACGCATGCACGGGGAGAACATGCAAACTCCACACAGAAAGGTCCCCCATTGATGTTCTAGTTCAAGTCCCCCAGCTGGGACCGTGCAGCTACACACAGCTACAGCTGTAACCTGTGAGAAATAATTCACATACAGGGGAAAGAAGCACTTCAGTATTTTTTTTGGTTTTCATTTTTCTTTTTAAGAAAAGCAAAGGTTAATGCCTCCACTATTCATAAGACACAAGACTAATTTCCTTGGAATGTTTTTCAGTTTAATGTTTTAATCTCTGCATTTCAAGGATCAGTTTGCTTGACTTTGAATTTCCTATTTAATTAGTCTTGGTTAGGTCATGTTAATCCAGTGATTCTAAAATTTCTTCTCCTTATCACGCCATTACCCTCCCAAAGCCGTGTTAATGCACGCCTGATGTTTTGGATGTTCCATCAAAATCACGCCATTTATTAGCCTACTTTCAAATTTAAAGCTCCACAACATAACAACCGTATGTATCAACCTTTTGGTTTTTAATGTGTTCTAAAAGACAAAAACACAATGTTAAAGCACAAAGCAATGATAGTTGAAAAACCAGAGGCAATATTTACCAGGTGGTTTTTTTTCCCCCATTTCAGCCCAGAAATTCTGCCTCTCAATGTTCTCTGTCCCTCAGTGGCATTGTCTGATTTTTCAAGTCCCTTTACCTTGGCCACATGAACATGACCTAGGAGTTGTAGGTCATGTTCATGTGGCCAGAGTAAAGGCAGTCGATGTGATAAACAGATTAAAAAAAAAAAAACTTTTTGGAACATTTTGGTTCACTGCCGTCTGACAGTTCACAAATCATTGATATCAAGCCTCAGTTTGGGTTGTCTCTGTCTGCAAGTCTTTAATAGGCTACAAGGAGAAAAAATATATATCTTGATTTTAATGAATAGAAGAGATCCAATGAACCAACTATTAACAGAAAGAGATACATTTAAAATATTGCTTAATCATCGTAGTCCCACACTTATAAAATCTAATAACAGCACACATTATTTACAGTAGCAGTTCCAGTGTTTTGTCCTTTCTGGCTTTTTTATTTCCAAAGTCATCAACCTAAGTCTGCGTTATCTTTCCCCACTCTTCGAAGGTAGTGATGCTAAAAGCTTCTACAATCTTCCTTTAAGGAGAAAGGTGAACTAAACTGACATGTCCCTCTGCCTTCTGCATCAGTCCTAAAGAAATCGTAGAAAACTGATGGCCAGCCAGCTTGATCTACAGGAAAAACAGGTTAATGTCCATGTAAATGTACAGATGATGCTTTCAGGTCAGAGGGAGAAGCTGAAGTTTCTGTTGGTCCTGGAGCTTCTTGGTCAGGGTGTGAACGAGATCCCTCTGGCTCAATGTCAGGATCTCCAAAATACTGTTTTTAGAATTGCTCCTGCAAAAAACAATGATAATTAGATCATTAAGCAAATCATGAATGCATATTCCTATTTTATTATTACAGTTATGTTGGAGTACTACAGAAACTTTAAATTAACTGGCATAATATTAAACATTGTGACTGAAGTGTTTCTTTAAAGCTTTTTACCAAATTACAAAATAGCCCCTTTTAAGAGTTTTTATTTAATTTAATTTTTTTATCCACTGCAAGACGCTAAAATAGTCAAAAACATTTCTAGTTAATTATTCCCATATTTCTTTTAATTTAAAAAAAGAAAAGAAAACTTCTAATTAGGGGAGGGGCGTTTATAATATAGTCATAAGCCTTATTAAATTAATCTAAAATAAAGCTTTTAAGGGAAACAAAGCATTTGCGGAGGGGAACAATGGTAGAAGTAACTTCCACTGAGTCAGTGCTCCATCATCTGAAAAAATGACTGAATAGTTTTGGGATTTTATCCGCTTTTGTCCCCAAATAGTTTTCCCTGCCAGGATTTAAATCCATATTTCTGACCATAGTTATTAATTGTCTGTTGGCAAATGCTTCCACGGTAGAATTTTCGTATATCACATTTCTTATCCTAAATTACTCAAACAAAATGTCATTTTTGTGTCACAGGTCCTTAGCACAACACTGGTGTCCAACGCCAGCTCTAACTAGCTTTCAGGATAACAAACTTGGAGAAAAAAAAGACATGGGGGGAAACTTTGGTTCACTAAGGGTATTTCAGCGTGAGAAATGAAGGTGTGTGGCGGGAGAAATCAATCAAATATGTGAGTCTCACAGCCAATGCATGAGAGCTGGCAGCCTTCAATTTGAGTTGTTGTAAAGACAACATTATTGGTTTTTAAACTCATCTCATTTTATCATAAAATTGCAAATAATGTGACAAGAATTGTCTTTGATTTTCTTTAATCACCTTTTATTTGAAGCTTTGATACCCCACAAACCACCCCTTTGGTCTGTAAAACACTCAGGCGTGGGTTTCAATGGAGTCCACTGACCTTTTAGTGACTTGGTGTTGCATTTGTATAGAGTCAGTATGTGTTTTAGCAAGCTGCGACTGGTTGCCTCTTCAGGTTGTGAAGATCCACATAAACATTGTCTACAAGTCTTTAAAAAAGGTCATTAATGTAGTTTCCATTAACACCCAAGGTGCTGGAAAGAAAAGGAAATCAATAGTAGAAGTTTTTGCCTTACGCGGAGCACCAGTTGTCTTCGATTCATTTCAGAGGATTCGCGTGTTTGTTATCCTGGACTCACCTGTTGTGTAGTATTCAGATCTGCTGATGCAGCACTTTGTTCCTCTGCCGAGGCACCAAATAAGAGCTCCATAACTTCAGAGAAATGAGATTACATCAGAGTGCAGCTTAGTTTGTGTTCTTTGATCTGGAAGTCAAATGTTGAGGCTTCAGTTGTACCATGAGAAATGTCAGCTTGTGTTTGTGTAGACAGTTTAGGCTGAGTGTGATTTGTTGAGAAAGGTGAGTCTATAAGTGATGACACAAAAATGAAAGGAAGAGCTGACTACAGATGCCTGCTGGGAATTAAGGAGCCCTCACAGGTCAGGTCTGTCAGATGTGTTTACTGTTGGGGAGAGACGGGGTCACGGTGACTGACTGCAGCTCAGCCCAAATAACAACAGTTCCACCTTAAAGCTAACTGATGCCAGCTCAGTTCACCAGATGGCTATTAGGGGGCTTTAGATCAGTTCATTCTTGTTTCCTCACTTTATCGCAGTTCACCTTTTGTAGTCTTGCTGTTCTGCACATTTTTTTCAGTGCAAGCTTGCTTTATTTTGAATTTTTTTACAGTGCACTGTGTTCTGCAGCCAGATTGGCTGCAGACCTTGTCATTCAATCTCCCTGGCCTGGTCTCCAGTTTGTCACATTTACATAAATGTTTGAAAATGATCAGATCTTTGTTTTCATTCTTTACTGGACTTTTTCTAGCAGGTATGAACTTTGAGAGTTTAAACAAGAGAGAAAAGTGTGAACATCTTCTTTTCCTCCTGTGTCATCATGGTTGCTTTGATTGCTGTATTTTGAGAGTGGTTGAAAACCAAACCCAGGTCAGTTTCATCATCAATAACATGTTTTGAAGGATTTGTTGACCAAAATACAGACAGACGCAAAGAGCCCTCAGCATCGGTCTGGCCTTTCCCTGCTGTGAGGGGCTGCAGGTCTGTGGTCTGAGGAGCCTGTGTTCCGGTCTGAGTTTGAGAGACTGCCGCAGACGTGACTTGGAAGGAAATGGAGACCAGACTGTTTGACTTGTAAACTCTTTAAACGGAGAGTCAATAAAAACGTGGTTTGTAGTCCCACGTGGCTCTGCAACAGCGTGTTTCCTGTCGTTGTTAATCACCCTTGGATTTGTCTTTCAAGGAGGAAGAAGGACTGAGGAACCACAGAAAGAAAAGAAAGACAAAAGAACCAAAACATCAGCAGTACTTCCACTGGTATTTCATGAACAAGTAAATACAGTACTTGGTATTTAATCGTAGCCATATTATTGACTTCAGCCAGAGCATTGCCTGCACTTGTAAAGAAAGCTATCATTATGATAGAATGATTGCGGGATTAGATTAATTTTTCTTGCAATAATTTTATTAACTTTGGAAATTTTCTACATTTCTCTTTTCAGTGTAATCGTCTATGTTTCTCACAGCACAGAGGCGTGTCACACATAGGACAGCCTGATGCTGGTTTTGTTTTGTTTTTTGCTCGGAACAAAACATGAATTTTGGCAGCTTTTGTCTGACTAATGTCTTTAAAAAGTACAGTTTTTCAAAATCTAGATTTCTTTTGATGCTGCTTTACTTCATCTGAGTCGTTTTTAAAAGCTAACAAACACAAATACATTTTAAAAACTTGAATTTAATAAGTCTGAATTCTATCACAACCTCCATCTTCATAAACAGTTTAGTTGTTAGCAATTCTTTTCTAAGATTCCTAAAAGGCTAAAAGAATTTTTTGAGTGACTCAGACTCTTTGGCAGAGGCAGTGGTGGAGTTTTCACTCTGTATCATCAACAAACCAATTTGCTGCCCTCTGCAAGTGGAGTCTTGTAGAATCCAAGCAAAGCTCTTCAGAGTGAGATGATAATTGATCTCACCTGCAGCGCCTCTCTGCTGTAATTGGAGCACTTAGTGCAAATATTCTGCTAGGATCTAACCGCTTATAAAAAACACTTGGTGCTGATTGGGGATCGAGGCTGGAGGTATTATCTTTGACTGTTTGAGTCACCTCCTGCACACCGGCGCACATTAGACAGCCGAAGGTGACTCTGAAAAAATATGACATGTTTATGAAGATTTACTTTCACATAATGACGTCAAAGAATTGTGGTAGATGTATGTTTATGTCTGCATTAAATAAATCATGATTAAAACTTCCAGTGTGGATGTAGAGTACTGCACTGAACGGATCCTAGGGTGAAGTATAAACTTACACGTGCCCCATATTTAGCAAAGAAGCATAATCTGAAAAATATTCAGAAAGCATGTTTACATGTCATTACAGGAACACATTTCTGAATAAATGATTGTCACAACATTGTGATTTTTATTAAAACCCAATGTTGGCCAAGGAAAAGACTTAAGAAAAGGTAGATTCCAAAATATATATAAGGCGTTATTGTTGTACATGCTCACAGTATTCTACAGCAGCTAAGTCATCTAAAAATTAAACTGATTAATCAGACACAAAAGATAGAGACAGAGGCTAAAAAGGAAAAAATCTCAAGATTTTCTAAATTGCATTTGGGTGGCCCTGTGATCTCATGATATTAGCTTTGTTTCCGTTGTGCTTGTTTTTTTCTGGCTAAAAGGACTTGTCAATTAGGTGAAATGCATTTTATTCTTTATGGCCGTGGTGCAGAGATAGAGCGGTGTAAACCTGTGATCGGATGATTGCAGGTTTAATTGGTTCCCATATGTCAAAGTGTCCCTGGGCAAGACACTCTGAACCCCACATTTTTCTTGGTGGGTTCAGGTTGGTCTCAGTGTCCGGCAGCAACAGTGTGTGAATGGAACTATTACTGTAAAGCGTTTTGGGCCTAAAGTTGCTCACCTTTTGGCATATCCCTTCAGGGCTCGCCACAGCCAATCAGCTTTAACTCATGCGTACAGGTGGTTTGGCAGAGATGCCCTTCCTGACACAGACCTATTGTTTTATCTGGGTTTTCTCTTCTTTAGTTTTGTTGATGTTGTTGTTGTAATTTTTCTTTTACTTGTGTTTGGTTTTGTGTATTTTATTATGAAGGGCTCATTTAAATATTTTATTGCTTGAGTCAGGATTGGTGTTTTTGCGCTCTTGTTTGTTTTTATGTACAGCATGTTTTCTTGACATGAAAGGTGCTTTAGAAATTAAATGAATTTGAATATGAATTAATCATGGCCAGGGACCAGCACATGGGGACCCTAACCTTGGCTCCCTGGTGGTTCCATAGTTAGGGAGTAGCACCAAGGACCCACACTGCATTGAGCCTTGAAGGAAGGTATAGGAAAACGCTATATCATTACAGTATTCAACGTTTATCATTTTACAAAAGATGTTTGTTTCTGCACTGCAGCTCACCGACTTTGTAAACATGAAAAGTAGCTTTTTGTCTTTTAGATTGAAACATTTTAGTCAAAATGTTATTTATTTTGCATTCCACTGCTTCCTGTGGCAGTGCGCTTACATGGGCAACATAAATCTATTGTTGAAAGTGAACTGTTTCTACCAAACATGTCACACAACAGCTCAAGGGAGATTGTCTTTTTAGTCTTTTTGCTGTTATATGTCATCTGCTGCATTTATTCTCTTAAATAACCTATGCACTACATTATGAAATTAGTTGTTGCTACACCGAAGTCTAAAATTGGATATGAAGTTATTTTGTATTTGTGTTTGTGTTTCAGTTTCCCAAATGTATGTTCAGAATTCATGCAAAGGCAAAATAAAAGCTTCATGCTTCTCTAGGAAATGGGACTAATGCTTAGTGTACTTTTTGTTGTGATGCACTCCTGACAGAAAATCTGCAGCAACAACAACCTGCAGCACCTGTGAGGCATCTGGGTGAGCGCCTCCCCCCTGGCAGAAATATGAGCGGTATGAGAGACGGATGTGTGACAGGCTGACGTGTTGCTTGTCACAGAGGAAAACACGGCGGTGGCTGAAGTCGGGCTGCCATTTGTTTGGCTGATGGAGCTGCAGTGTGACAGGGCTAATCTGATATCAGACCAGAGAGCTGAGGAAGCACATCACAGCACCCAGAGCGTTGATGCACGGAAAAACAACCAAATTATGTCTGAGCAGCATTGCTGAGCAGCAGAGCAGCACCAGGAGTTCCTACTGTAGACCAGCTGGACCGGCATTTACAGTAGCTCCCTTTGGCCAACAGCATCTGTCTTCTCTTAAACATCTTGTTGAAGGACATTTGTCAGCCTCACAAATCTGCGCCACCCCACCTTACTGCATGTGAGAAACCCTGCTGCTTCTATTGTGGAGGGTTTAGATCCACCAGACTTCTTCACTAAAACTGTGAGGAAAACAAAGACCCCCTCCCATGAAAATTGTGCATATGTTTGCTTGTTCCTTTAGCATAAATCATTTTAAGTTCATTCTGTTAGGTTAAGTTATATGGACAGTGTTTAAGTCCTAATGTATAGTTGCCCAATCCCATATTTCAAGTCTGATTCTCCCTAAATATGAATAAATACACGCAAATTTTGATTTTTTATTCTAAGAAATTAAAAACTTTTATTTTCTCGCGGGCCACATTTGGCCTGCAGGCCTTGAGTTTGACACGTGATGTAGACACTACACTGGGTAGGTCACAATCTCCCTGCTCGGCTTTATTCTAATCATCCACCTGAAGACAAAAAGATCTGCATACTTGTTTGCTTTCCTTGTCTGAGCTGAAATCTGGATCTAAACTATACAGGTGGATAGCTCCAATATTGCTTGTGCAACACTTCGTTGGTCAGCTAAGGCTAGGCGCTCTCGACTCAGGCAGAAGTCTCAGGGAGCCCAGGGTCGGTAAATGAAAACATAAGGCAGTGGTGAAGATAAAGCAATCGATTGTGTTGACAAGCAAAAATAAAACACTTTTACAACACAAAACAAGGGACAAAGGCTAAGTTTGATTGTGCGGGCTCCAGATATGGCATCCAAAAGTTCATTTGTGGTAATGTGGTAACAAGTTGGGAAGGTTTGTTGTGGCTAATGTTGGGATGTTATTTAAGGAGGTGGTGTCAGAGTTTGCAAGATCATGAGGTTGGGTGGCTCACCATTGAATGGAAAATCAAAGGGCACACAACAAAAACCTGACTGGTGAACAGGTTGGTTGGGTTCGGTAAAGCCAGACACCTAGTGCAAAGCTGTCATAGTGCGACTGGGTTGGTTTCAGGTTTTCACTGCCGCGGTGACCAAAAATGGCCACAGAAGCAGCAACAGCCAGGAGCTGAAAGCAGCAGGAAGGAAGTGCACCGGCCGAACCGGAACTTATATGCAGTAAGAGCATGGGTTGGGTGTTTGCACTTGGGCTGATTGCATCGCCATTTTTGTTGCACGGCTAATGTTAGGTTGGGGCTGGGATGGGCTGTAAGCTAGCAGGAGAGAGAGTAAACAGATGGATGATGAGAAGTAGGGGCGTCTTACTCCATGCCAACAGTCCCGCCCACAACTCAGAGGTAAGTTCCTGCACTTGGAAAAGATCCACTTTTTCATGGGTTTATGTTCTCGGTCAGACTGGTGTTGTTGCCACTCTGCATGGGTGCTAACGAGGATTTGAATAGTAAAGAACAGCTCTTCTCTTCTCTGAACTCCTACTGGACTCATCCTACAGCTTCTTTGATTAAAAGTAACTTTTCAAACAGGTACATATGGCGTTTGAGCTCCTGCTGGTCCTGTGAGGACTCGTTTTGGCCCGCAGCAGCAGTCACTGACTGCAAGGACCATATTGTTTTCGCATTTGGAACGCCGCCTTTCAGCGAGAATGTGACCCCCGCCGCATGCTCGAAAAGTCACCAAAACGTGCACACACCTGGGATAAATTGCAGATGTATTTTCCACAAAGTCAACGTCACCCCCCCGAAGACGATGACATCACGGCCAGCGATCCCGTCAAAAAAATGAATGGGCCGATAATCGCGTATGGTGCCGAACAAAATGTACTTCAAAATACAGTCGCGCAACCAAAACACACGTGTCGGGGATATCCCAAAGAAGTTTTGAAATCATTATGGGGCGGCCACACGACCTACGGCTTGGCGGCCATTTTGTGGCGAACTCTGAGAATTGGCGATTTTTGTGTTTTCCCACGATATGGGGAAACGACACTTTTGTTTGAGCGATTTTCACGCAATTGCACACACTTGCTGCCAGCTCCAGTCTACAAACACCACAGAAGTGTCGTTGACCTTTGACCTTGGGAAAAGGCCGCCATCTGTAATTTTCTCAAAAAAGCTATGGAGATAAAATCAACAGAAAAGCGGCCATTTTGAAAAAAGTAGGATTTTTTTTAATCAACTAATGACATATAGCTCTCACCAATGGAGCAATGTGTTTTTCTGTGTCAGTTGATGATGCTGATCGCTATGCTAGCAATTTCTGCTATGTTAGCATAACTAGCATAGTTAACATAATTAGCATCTAAAACAATGTGTTTTTCTGAGTCTTTTAGCCACATCAGCATTACTAGCATAGTTAGCATAATTAGCATTTTTAGCAATGTGTTTTTTGGAGAGAGTTGATGCTGATCGCAATGCTGGCACTTTTAGTCAAATTAGCATAGCTAGCATGATTGACATAGACAACATTATCAGCTTATGCAGCTTTGACTATCCCTCATCAAAGGTGGGCGGTGAGGGCGGCGATGGTGCGTAGAGTTGGCAGTGGAAAGTGGGTGGCGTCTGCGGGCCATACAACGCCGCTTGCGGCTTTAATTTTCATTTACATTTGACACCAGCTCCGTTTAAAGGCCTCTCTGAATGCAGTTTCCTCAGGGTCCTTCTCCTCTAAAGCAACTTGAGCTTGTCAGCCACTATTAATGTGGAGACCTGATGAAAAAACACTAGGGGTGTAAATGGAGGCTGCGTTTAAGCAGTCTGGTCCCAGGACTCCGCTAGTAAAGATAAAAGACTTAAATTAGACAATAGGAGCTTATTTTATTGTGTTATGTTCCAAAGCACAGAAAGACAAATCCTCGTCTTTACAATCCATCATCGCGTTGCTTTAGGGGATTCACTTGGCAGCGTCACTCGGCAAATTGAGTGCAGAATGCTCTTTATCTATTTTAACTTCATGATTTGAGACTGGAGAGGAATGAGGAAACTTTTCTTCAAATCTAATAACTTTAGAAGAATCTCAGTAACCTGATAACTAAATTACTCCTACATTTAATAAGTTGATGGATGCTTTAGTGTGTAAATCACATGACAAATTTTGAAAGGCATTTGTGTCTATTTAAAGGTTTGCTGACTGTCCTTTTCAAATAGTTTTTAATAGTTTAGCAATTCAAATGATGTACCAGACATGGTTTCACTCGTCATTTTTGTTTTATCCAGTTGAAGGCTAGTCTGCATTTATTAATCTATTCTTGAGGTCTTAAGGTTCATCGTGCTTGAAATCAGGACATTCATCATGTCCCGTTTGTGGCGTTAAAAGCAGACGTTCATTTTTATTCATGTTAATATTTTGAAGGCAACTGGCAAGTGTTAGTGCGGGCACTTGACCCCCCACCCCCATTATTAAAAAAGCAGGGGTGCCCTATTTGATTTGACTTGATTTGATTCATCAAGTGATACAAATAAAGGAATAAGATAATAAAAAATATCAAACATATTTCAGATGTAAAGTATACATTCACTAGAAAATACTGAAAAATTAACAAAGATCTCAGAAAAGGTTGCAATCTTATTGGCAATGTAAAGTAGTCATAATTATAAACTTTGCCTTCTCCTCCACATTGGATTTGAACTTTACCCCCTGATCACGTCATCTACACATCATGGGCCAAATCTGAGCTTCCTGATTGTTTGATGCGACGCAACTTCCCTGCCAAAGTTCAGATATTTTATCTCTCAACATGCCATGACACATGAAATACACTTCTGTCAGACCGCCTCATCCAACGCTCAAGCAGCACCTCTGATCACATCTGCACATCGCTCCTGATGCGCAAATCGCATTAGGTGTGAACACAGCTTTATTGGGTCTTCTTTTTAATCTGTATATATTTTACACAGTTTCCATAACTTGGTCCTTATCATGTCAAGTGCAGTTTATTTATCAAGTCATAAAATAGAGTGCTTAATGATCATTCTCCAAAAATATTCTGACATAATTTCAGTCAAATGGATATACTTGGAGATTATTGTCACCATGCAGCCATATCCATTATCTCAATGATCTAGTAGTCCTCACTACACATTGCTGAACAAGTAAGGAGAATAAATAATTTATTTATGGGCATCACAAAACACTTTTATATATTTTCAAGAAACATCAAATATCAATTAACAAAATTGTAGGACTTATCATCAGAAATCATTAATTATTCTGCATCGTCCAAAGACCTTTAAATCCTCATCTCCTAATTCTGAAGCAAAATGGTCATTTGTACATTTCAAAGAGTGAGGTGAAAAGCTTCACAAGCCTAAAAACAATCTCACTACAAACATTTTCCTTACAAACCACTTTTTTTTATTCAGTCATGCACCAGTGTCCATCCATGCTTTTTAGGGTCCGAGAGTTGCTGGAGCCTATCCCAGGCAGTATCGGGCAAAGGCAGGGTACATCCTGGGTGAGTGGCCAGTCCATCACATGGCCACTAGTGTCTTTCTGACATTTCTGAGATGTTCTTCTGAAGCAAATTCCAGTCTAGAGCGTCTGTGGAAAAAACGGTTTTGCTAACCCTTCAAGCTTTCCATAACATGTATGTGATAGTTTATTCTAGTGAAGACAATAATGCATTTTCTCAGATTCTGTTCAGACACAGCCTTTTGTCAGTTTGCAGATTGTTTCCAGGAGGTGGTACCTGCTGTGATTAACAACAGGGGGTCCTGAAGACCCACAAGAGCTCTGATTGCCTCCATTGTCCTTCATGAAGTCATAACTTAACCATCTGGAGCCCTGGGTTAACTTCAATGCTTTAATCAGGCATCTGTTCTCAGTTTGCAGCCCCCGCCCCAATCAAGCTTAGATCCAGAATGCTTCTTGTGAACAGGAAAGTGTTTCATAAACAAACTTTAGCAGAATAGCAAACTTATACACAACTAAATAAAAGCCAGTAGCAAAAACGGGGCGTACAGACAAGGCTCTGGTCAAATCAAACTGAAAACCATACTTTTTGAAAGGAGCTGACTCAAAGCAATTTGGTTGATTAAGATCTGAAATGTGGTGAGGGGAGCACAAAACACTAAAATACAAAGCACCAAAAGTTCATTCTCATCCAAAACAAGAATCCAGTTTTTCTACCACCATTGTGTTGGTTTGGTCTCTCGGCGTGGAGCTTATCTGTTTCTTTATTCATTGGATCTAGTTTTAATGCAGTCCTGTAACAGTGATGATGCTGTAATCCACTCAAAGGATGAAATGCTATTTCTTTTTGTTTTGAGTGTCTGAAAAAGCACCTTTCAGAATTTTGTTCCATAATTCTCTCTGACTAAAGACTACAAGCGTGTCTCTGCCACGTTTGTCTTATCTCTACAACTGGTCTGCCTCTGACATCAGTGTTCCTGCTGATCAATAACAAAGCACTCTGTAATTACTTCTTTATCTGAAAATCCTGGCTCCTTTTCTGCGTCGCCTCGGTGTTTAGAACAAAACCATTCCCCACCTGCTTCGATCCTCCCGCCCCCGCTGACTCTTCCACCCACACAGTCTTTGTCATCTTCCTGCTTTTGTTGGAGCTCTAAAAAGACTGGAGGACACTCAGAGGAAAATTGCAGCACACTTAAAGGAAAGATACAGGTGTGTGGTTGGAGGCCATCTTGACTTCATACAACTCTTCTCTACTTCGATTATGCTTGTTACTGTGCCTGCTGTATTATGCAGCTGGATGAAAATAACGTTAGTTCTTGTTCTCCGCCGTTTTGAAAATGTTGTTTCTTTTCAGGAAGGTTTGTCCTTCTGATGTTTCCAGCGCTCAAGCAGTTAATGCCTTAGTCACAAACACTCATACTCGAAGAGTTGCTGCAGGTTTTTGGGTTGTCTGGATCCATGGAGAGTCACAGACAGGTGCAGCCGTGTCTTCAGGGAGTGCAGGTGTGTCCTGCAGGTTCCTTGTGGCTTGTGCCATAAGGGATGTCATGAAAATGGTACGTGCCATTGTTGCATATGTGGTGAGTGTATGGTAGAGTATTTATCGGGATAATGTAAGTCACATGCACTCATGACATATGAATGATGCCATTGTATGGTGTCCTCTAAGCCAGTGGTCCCCAACCTCCGGGGCATGGACCGGTACCAGTCCATGGATCATTTTGTATCGGGCTGCACAGAAAGAATAAATAACTTACTTTACTTTCATTGTATTTATTTCGGAATCTGAAAGATGTTTTATTTTGAAAAATTGCTTGATTCTCTGTTCCATCTATCTATAGCTGCGTTTACATGAACAAAAGTAATCGGAAGGAACGCCTGATCAGAAGGAAAATGTAAACGCGCCGTTCTGAATAGTCTGCCCCGGTCAGACTGGTTCGGATCAAAATTTCTTTCCGATCGAGATAGGTGGGTTATGCCGATTGTTGATCTAATGGTTGTGCATGTAAAGAGTTCATTCTGATCGTGTGTCACTGCTGCTCTGCTTTAACGTCATGCACAGACGGTGTTTCGCTCCAGAGAAAGCTTAGGAGCTCAAACAGGACCGACCAGCCGCCCTGGCTCTCCGCCTCTCTTACACCGGTCCGGGTTCGGCTGCCGGTGGACTGAGCCAACCGTGTCTCTGAGCAGAGCAGCTGCATTTACACATTTGTGTTTGAGGGGAAGGGGGAATGCTTTGTTACGTGTGCGTTTTGTTGTTTTGTTATGTGTGGGAGACTTCGGACTGCGATCCGTCCCGCCGCTTTGGGTTAGTGGCCGCCAGCTTCAGGAGAACCGTGTGTCAGAGCTCGGACTTTTACACCCCCAAAGCCGCTGTGCGAGCTTTTCAAAGCAGAAATGTTGCTTAGTCCTTAGAAACCAATCAAACAATCACGCCGATTTGTGTTTTCAGTCATGTCCCGATAAAATAAAGGCTGATGTTATTCCCACATATTTACGTGGAGCCAAGATGCCGATTGCAGCTTTTCCCATTTGGATTTATGTTCATCAAACAAGGCTAATTTTGTTAGCGCGTTAGCCTCTCCTGGGAGCTGGAAGAACCATGGCTTCTTCCAGCTTCGTTCTTCCACAAAAAAAGCACTGACCACACGGATTAAAAATAAAATGATGAGCGAACAGGCGCTTCATAATATTCATAACATTAATAAAAGCACATTTAGAAGTCAGTCTCAACTACTTCACCCTAACGGGTTTTAAAGGTGTTCTCTATGACCTGTTACCTGCAGCATGCCCATAGAAAAATGTGTAAAAACATTTTCTCTCCACGGGTTTACTGAGCAGTCTACCCATCTGGATATTTAGGACCGTCTGCATGCCTCGCACAGGTTTGCACATTTCTCGCCCGTATCCACCCATAAGGGCAGTTGTCACCAAGGTTTTAAAGAGAGAGGTTTTGAGCCTCCGTACACCAGACAGTTGGTACACTTTGATTGGTTCTCAACCACATTTAGTTGACCCATGTCAATTGATCAAAACTCCATGGCAAAAAACTACAACACAGACCTGACAGCAAAACCTGAAGCTATAAAAGACAGACCATTGAAACATTTCAAATGCTTGTTTAGCTCTAGTCTTCCTTTCATTTCTGGAGTGAACAGAAGCAACAGTGAAAACACTATATCACTCAAAATAATTAATTATAATCAGTTTCATATTATTTAGGTAAAGACCTTTAATCGGTTTTGCTGCATTGAATGCTCATGCAAAAAGCAAAAAGCTTTTGGTCACAGAGCTTTACTGCTTCTTTGCTAATATCAGTTCATTTGCATGGCCATAATTTCCCATGCCTGCATCATGTTCTGCTTTGATGACAGCTGAGTCGGAATGTCGCGTTTAGCTGTGAGGCCCTCAGCCAAACCCGCAGCTCTTCTCGGCTAATGATGTACAAGAAGACTTTGACCACTTTTACTACTAAAAAGATCTTTTATTTTAAATCACTGCACCAGATGGTTCAGGAACCTCATCCTACTGTCTTTAGGCCAGATCCATGTTTTATCTGACATTTGGGGAGGGAAGACTTCCATCTTCTCTGTTAGACATCAGGAGACCACAGCATAACTTTGTGAGAAGTTTTGAGTGGTTATGCTGCTGCTTTGTCTGGGTATTTTTTAGTCAGTAAGCAAATGTTTGTTTGTTTTTTAAGCTCCCAAAAAAGCAGAAACTTGGCCAAACAAACACAAAGCATTTTACAAACATTGGGGTTTATAAGGAGTATATAGTCTTTTTTCCAAAAATAGCATTAAATTAGCCATGATTTATCTTATAAAAGAGACAAATGCTTTTAATTTGATGGAGTGATGCAGATTCATATATGACAAAAAACAACAGCTGAGAGTAAATGAAAACACATTTCTGCATGTTTAACAATATTTAACCCTGAAAATGTGCTTTTAATTGACTGTATCAAAGTACTGGACTGAGTGAGTGAGTGTGACGTCACCCAGTGAGAGTGGTTTATTTCTAGTCCAACCATATGAACTCAATTCAGTTGGCTTATTAACGTCGCTGTATGCCGACGGTTGGAACCAGTAAACAAACAAACAGCTGTTTTTCTCTGTCTGCTGCAATCGCCATCGTGTTTTCTGATTGGGAAAAAAAGCTACATTTCATTGAACTTAGAACTGAGTGATGTTTGAAAAGTTTTAACAGAAATGGTGAAATAAAAGTAGAAGAGCTTGACAGTCAGCTGAAGCATGCTGCTGAGGGCTGCGCTGTGGAGGGGGGGTGACCTGCTGAGGCATCCCAGCATCCACCTACTGTTCAAGTTAAAGTACCATTACTTTAACAATAGGTGAGTTATCCCAGTATCCAACTATTGAGATGTTATTGAATTCTTTGCAGTTTATTTCTGCTCTGTGCTCAGTGTGCTTTACCTTTGACCTTTTGACTATCATCCCGAGGTTGGATTCACTAAAGTTTTTGATTGGATTTGATTGATTTCAAACATTGTAGTCAAAGCAATAAAGAATTTACACATATTTATCAAACTCATTACAGAAATGTTGAAATGCAAGACAGTGAGAAGTGAGTTTATATAACCCCCCCCCCCCACTGAGTTAATTTATTTTATGGTTTTACATCGTTTTTATAATCTGGTTCTGATCCGATAGATTCTTTTCAAGTTACTAAATCCAGTGTCTAGTAATGATCGATGATCTTCAGAAAACATTCATTCATGATTTCAATAAACAGTAACCATTATATATTGATTATTGATTATTAGAACACATTAAACCAGTAATTACTGCTGCTCATTACAGATCAATAAAGAAAATCAATAGTAATTGATTGTAATTCAGACATTTCAGTAATCATTATTGCACATTACAATGTAACACTCATTGGTTGTAATGAACAGAGCTTTGATTATTTCACCACCATTAAACTCATGGATTCTGAATTATTCAGTCACCTGTTGATCCTTAAATCCTCGTATCTTCGTATCCTGAAATCAGAGTTTCTTTCTACATTTTCTTGAATATTTGAACATCTGAACATTGTCTGAGTTCATTACTGAACCCGTTCCAGAGTTTAGAGCCACACACAGACACACAGAAACTTTTCTGTGTGGTTCTCATCAGTTTGATCTTGAAGTTCCTACATCCTCTCAGTTTGTTCCTCCTTCATTTTCTAACAACTGTTTCTGGATATTGAATGGTAACGATTTTCCACTGACTGTATAGAAGTTGTTGGTGTAAAAATCAACAAGGTCATCCAGTTTAAAAAGTCTGGATTATTAAAATAAATAGTTTGTGTGATCAAGAATTTGGATTTATGTACAATTCTGATGAACAGAGAGGATGTAGTGAACTATTGAATTATTGGCCCAGATTTTTATACAGTAGGTGAAATATGGTAACATTAAGGAGCAGTACAATAAATATCTACTGTTGTATTCTAATATGTGTTTAGATTTATTTATCATTGAAATACTTTTTGACACTTTAGTTTGTATGTGTCTGATGTGAGGATTTAACTTAGTTTGCCGTCGATAAAAACCCCTAAGAATTTGATTTCTGTAACACTTTCAATTAAGACATTATTTATTTCAATTCAGAGCTCAGTATTGGCGTTGTAGGTACCACAAAACAACAGTTTGGTTTTATCTAAGTTCAAAGATAATTTGTTGTAATTCATCCATGATTTTATTTTGGTTAATTCTGTGTTTACCACATTAGTAATTTCCCTGTGATTTTCTGTGGACTATAATATGTTTGTGTCATCAGCAAATAATATAAGTTTCATTAGCTTTGAAAAATTGAATATATCCTGTATGTATATTCAATAGCAGTGGGCCCAGAATTGATCCTTGTTGGACACCACAACTTATCTCTTTGGTTTCTGATGTATATTCATCAATCTTGACTAATTGTTTTCTTTCCGGTAAATAGCTTTCGACCCAAGTTAGCGCTAGGCCTCTTATCCCAGACACTTCCAGTTGGTCAAATAGGATGCCATGATCGAGAGTCAAATCCTTTTTTTTAAGTCAATGAAAATACCAGCTGCATATTTCTTTTCATCTAGAGCATTTGTGATTTCCTCAACAGCATCAATGATAGCCAATGATTTTAATCAGAAACTTAAATTTAGGCTTCTCTACATCAGAACCAGAAATTCTGGGTGAGCAGTAATTGGTCTGAGTAGATTGGATTCATCTATTCTTTGGCAACCACTCTCCCCAATCAGGATTTAGCTTGTCAGAAGTCCACACCCCTACTTAGAAACGGGCTACACGATTCATGTTGATCAAACGTCGGTCGTGAGACCAACTACTTTTAGGGAGTCATCCGATTGGCCCCTTTGTAGCTTGAACTAAAGAAAATTATCAAGACCACATTTCAAAAAAGGTATCAGAGTAAGAATGGTTATTCTGACAAATAGAATGAATGAATAACAGCTGTCTAGAAGTCTATGCGGTTTTGGCTTCTTGGAATCAGCGAGTACTTCCTGTTTGGAACCTGAGGGGGGAGGGGTTATTCAGTCCAACTCTTATATACAATCATTGATGTGTCTAATGATGCACTGACTGCTCTTTTCTTCAATTTAGTTTTGCTTACATTATATTTAATTGATTGTTTTTCTGCTTTTACTGGATTGTATATTTTTTATTGTTCAGCGCTTTGTGATTTTATCTGGGAAAGGCGCTATATAAATAAAACTTACTTACTTACTCACTCTTCCCCCTGCAGCTGAAGAAGAGTTATTCTACTCATCAACACAGTCATCACTCATCTACATGATCCCCACCAGTGATGAAGGACGCTAAATAAAGAAGATCAGAATAAAAAATCCAATCTCAGCAGGTGAATGATGATGCAATAAAATTTGGGGCCTGGTTAGAATACTTAGGGTATTTCCTTCGATGATATCTCAGCAGCATCTTTCCCCAACCCTGACTTCTGTCAAAGAATGCTCTCCTGCACGCTGGGCCCTCTGTGTAATGTACAGATATCTTCTATTTTTATGTTGTTTTTCATGTTCCAACACTTCAAACACTTTTTTTATTCCTATATGGAGGCACTGCAACAGCAGCTACCTCTGTGAGCAACAACATAACCCTGCAGTAAACAAACAGCTGTTTTTCTCTGTCGGCTGCAATCTCCATCGTGTTTTCTTTTTTTTCTGATTGGGAAAAAGGAAGAACTTAATTGAACCTATAACTGAGTGGTGTTTGAAAAGTGGGATTCCCTAATAACTGAACCATAGGCTGTTCTTGGGGGAAAACCCAAAGTGGAAGAGCTCGACAGTCAGCTGAAGCAGGATGCTGAGGGCTGCGCTGTGGGGGGGGGGGGGGGGAGGGACTTGCTGAGGCATCCCAGCATCCACCTACTGTTAAAGTTAAGTACCATTACTTTAACTGTAACGATAGGAGAGTTATCCCAGCATCCACCTATTGAGATGTTCTTGAGGTCTTTGTGTAGTTTATTTCCACCCTGTGCTCAGTGTATCTTACCTTTGACCTTTTGACTATCATCCCGAGGTTGGATTCACTAAAGATTTTAATCAGAAACAGAAATTTAATCTTCTAAATTCTTTCTTTTTGTTCAGAGTAAAGTCTGAGAAATATGCCATGTCAGCACTCTAGTGGCTGTATTTAGGACAATCTAAAAGGTTTTGGTGGAAGGTAAATGAGTGTTTCTTTTAGCTGTCTTCATTTTTTCTCCATTGGACGTCTGTACATCTGAGGGTTCAGTTCAGACTTTTGTTTAGACACTTTTAGTGCTGTGAGCTTCTCCATCCTCATATTGTCACAACTGAAAGTGAGGATCTGTCACTTTCAGTCAAAGTAAATGTGAGCTTACAGGGGGCAGCTATGACAGAGGCACACAAGACAAAACCCTTAACAGTATTTCAATATTTGCTTATAGCCCACATGTATGTAGGCTTTTTTTCAAATCTAGTTATCGTTAAATAATTAGTTGAACCAGCTTTAATGTTTGTGTTGCCAGCAGAGAGTCGTTACACTGCACCATGACGTATTCAGTAAAAGCATTTAAGCCACAAATATTGCATGAATTCCTCTTGACGTTCTGAGAGCTGAGATTACATTAGAATACGTCTGCGTGGGGTTTGAAAAGAGCATTTATGATGCATTTCCCGGCTCGGTTCAATGCTGTCTGTCTTCAAAGCTTCAGCTCAAAACTGTCACATCATCTGCAACAGCTTCATTTCCCATTTGCATTCTGATCAGATATTTTACGAAGCCTTATTTCTGCACTGTTGCAAAAATGTAATGGAATTATGTTAGAAACATTTATGTAATTTTTTTGAACTCACTTGTAAATTTTAAGATTGTGTTCCAGAACAGAGAGAAATTCTTCAGATTATTTCATCAAATCTGAGCCAAGAACCATCAGAAACCTCCTGCACCTCTCCTGGTGCACATCGTGTTGTTTGTCAGCTTGAATGCTCTGCATAAAGCCATATCTAATAGTTTTATTTTGAAATTGTGTTGCTGTTTGGTTCCGGATGAGATGAGAGTGTCGGCATGAACAAAAGACAAACATGAAGAGTTCAGAGCTTAAAGAAGAAGCAGCAGGTTTTAGTGGCAGAAAGGAAAGACAAAAGTGAAGGTAAAATGGAGATCAAGGTTGGAGAAGGTGTTTCTATTTAGAGTATCTGTTTAAAATGGGTTTTCACTCACAGCAAAGAGGAAAGATGCTTTTGCAAAAGAGCTGTGCAGATCTTTGAGGGACAAGCAGACAACAGGCTGTTGGAGGCATGGGGAAGGTGATGAAGATGTTAAACAAAGATGAAAAACGTCTGGTAGAAAATGCCTTACTTTTAAATCCAAAACACTAAAGAGGACTCTTTTTTTTCTGAAATGCATCAAACATATTAATTTTTGAAAATGTTTAAGTTTAACAAGACTAAAAAGTTCCATTTAAAGTAAATCCTACTGACTTTATTAAATGCTGTTAAATCTGTTTTTGCCTTTCTCAATCAGGGACATTTCTTACTGAACATGGGCTGTTGCTGCTGATACGAGAACAAATATTTGTTGCTTTTCATTATTGGACAGACAAAAATAATTCTTTAAAGTTAATATCGTTTTACTAAGGTTGCTGCTAAGGTTTGTTAGCATTTTAGATACTGAATCAAACACTATTATCCTCTTTTTAACTACTATACTAAATAAAATGTAATCAAATGGGACTGAATTGTGTGGAACAGGACGCCTGTGATTTTCCATCAGTAGTGTAATAGAACAAACAATGGGTATGAAACGCTGATTAACAGGAAGAATGACAGATTATCAGTGGTGAGAGGAGGACAGGATTCCCATCTGGATGAGACGCTATAACAGTGAAGTGTTTTTCAGTGGGCACAGAGAAAGCAGTGGGGTCAGACTGGAAGCAGAGTGTAAACTGAATGACATGAGTGTGTGTTTGGGGTGACACAAACAGAGTGAGAAGTGTCACGATGGAAATCCAGCTGCTTGTTTAAAGCTTCCCGAAGGATCAGCATGTCTGGCATTACGTTTCTGTTTCCACTCAAAGCAGAGAGCTGAGCTCTACTGGAACTGACGACAGAGCTCCCCCACATCTGCAGCAGCACCACCTTAGTGTCATGCTGTGTTTGTGTGTCAGGTAAGATCACTGAAGATGCCGACACTTCATGAACAAAAGGACAGTGTCACATTCAAGAATACAACAGGTCTACATACAGAAAACTATCTTCTCTGAGTTCTAAGAATTGCTATAAAGTCAGTATTTCTCAAATCCAGAGACATTTAAGGAGGTGTGACTTCTTGGTTATCAGACACGGTTGTGTTTTTCACATACCTGACATGTTTTGATGGACATCTTCCATTTTCATCAGGGCGTATGTTCTGGCCCTGGTCTGGTCCACATCTGGTTTGATCTGATGCCGCTCTTGGCTTGGAAGTGTGAGGATTGAATCCCCTTTTGGGTTCAGTTCTCAATCATGCTTCCCTGGTTTTCCTAATGTTTTGTTTTAGGGTTCAATTTGTAATTATCCACAGCTGTTTATTTTGGTGTCTGCTTTTCAGTTCATGCTTGTCAGGTTATCAGTTTTTATATATATATGTATATATATATATATATATATATATATATATATATATATATATATATATATATATATATATATATTATTAGGTCATCTATTTCTATCCCTTTTGTTGTTTTTGTCTCCTGAACCACTGGTTCCTGACTGGAAGATGTGACACCAGAGAACTGTGTTCCTCGACTGTAACGGTTTCAGTTTCTTTCTTTTTGTGTTTGGTTCTTTGTTGGTTCTGGATTGGTTGTATTACTTCCTGTTTTATTTTGTAGGGTTTCCTGTTTTGTTGTAGTTTTGAGTTTTACTTTGGTCCCCATCCTTCCTGATTGTGTTCACCTGTGTCTCGTTTGTCTGTGTGTATTTAAGTCTCGGCTTTTCCTTCCTCCTGTGCTGCTCCATAGTTTGATGTTCCCCTTTTACGAGTGTTTCAAGTTTCGAGTCTTTCTAGTCTGCTCTGCAGTGGTCTTGGTTGTAGTTTTTTGTTTATTTTATTAAAGCCAGTCCCGGGAACCTTCTGCCTCCTCATCCTCTCTGCGCCTGGGTGCTTCTTTCATCCCCCATCATAACAAGGACATAGGTGTCAAACTCTGGGCCTTAAGGCCAACATGTTTTCTAACCAACCTGCCATTGAAGATCCTTATTGGCTAAACACACCTGATCCTGGTAATCAACAGCAGATGAGGGAGGATTTCTGAAAAACCAGCAGGAGGTCGGCACTCGAGGCCTGGAGTTTGACACCTCTGCTCTAGGACGAGGGTCTCCGTTCGATTGCAGAAGAACTTGGATGCAGTTCAAAACAGTGTGAATGCAGACAGACTGCCCTGCCTACAGACCAAAGGGAAGAAATGAAGTAAATGATAGTTGTTACGCGGACAGAAACAATGCCCACAGGATGAATGTTAGGAGGGTTATTTAAAAAGTACAACTGCTGTGTAATCATGCTTTAACGAGGAGCTGCGTGTTAATAAATGATAGAAGACGAGCGAGACTAGCTGTTTTTCTTCTTGTCAACTTTTTCAGTCCAGGTGAGAGCCCCTTCAGACACAAATGAACAGCTGTTGTTACTGTGTCATTGTTTTTTTGGCAGTATGTTCTTTTTCAGTGTTTAGGCTTCTTCTGAGGGATTCATGTGTGCAAGCAAACAAACCAGATGATGAGGATACATTTCTCTGTATTCTTCATCCAATACAGCCAAGTCCATCACACCAAACCATAGAGGGGGCAGTTTCAGCTGTCTGTACCAGTGAAAGAGTAGGAAGTCTTTGAATAGTTCTGATAATATGGTCAATTCTGGACAGTCACACAGAACATTTATTTAAAAATAGAAGTCTATGGGATTTTGGCTTCTTGGAACTAGCAGGTAATTCCTGTTTGGAATGCCAAACAGGTTGTTGTTACATCCTGTAGGAAAGCTGTTGCTCAGTTTCTGTTACTTCAGATGAAACATCTGCTTCGTTTGAAAACCACAAAGCTGTTGTATGGGTAGAATTTAACTGAGAGTATTGAGTATTGAGTCCCAGTAGTCTACATCTTTGTCAGCATGGGCCCTAGCAAATTCTAGGCATGATTTTTGTGCATAGGGTTTAGGAGAGGCTTCCTTCATGGACGATAACCATACATGCCATTCCCCTCAGTGTGCACCGTATGGTGTCATGAGGAACAACTACAGTGAACTTGCGAGGTGATTTTCTTCAACCCTTCTCATCAGAGGACGCTCCTGTTGAGATTTTAGCCTCCGTAGACGGCCTGGACGTCTCTGTAAGATGGTTTGACTTCCATCGTTCTTAATATTTTGGATCACTTTTGCTATAATATTTTGAATGATATGTAAAGCTTTGCTGATCTTCTTGTGGCCCTCCCCTTTTTGTGCAAAGAAATTATTTCTTTTCCATGGGGAGCTGTCAGCATGAAATGGGAAGGACTTTTCTTTGTTAAGAAATGCCCTTTAATGGGGCACCATTAAAGGGTTCACCTTTTTTTCTCCAGTTCACCACTCACACTCCTGTTCTGTAGTCCTGTAGACTATTTATTAATCAGTAACTCACTTTTAAAAGAAATTAAAAGTTCCAACATTCATCCAATTATTATCAGTGATCACACACTAGTCTCTATAAATATTTCCAGGGAAATATCCACACCCTCAGGTACAACCTGGAGGTTTAATACGTCTCTGTTAAAAGACCAGGAATTTATTGAATTCTTTAAAAAAGAGTGGGCAACCTTCTTAGAATTCAACAATACTCCCGATATCTCACCATGTCTCCTTTGGGAAACAACAAAAGCAGTGATGAGAAGGAAAATCATTTCTTATTCAACACATAAAAAATGCAAAGAGAAAGCAGATTTATTAAAACTAGAAAATAAAATCAAAACCCTGGAGATTGCTTCTGCTGCTTCTGCACAGGAACACATTCTGGGAGATCTGAAAATTTTAAAGCTGCAGTTTAAGTACATCATTAATAAACAGACACAATTTCAAATACAAAGGCTGCGACTTGAAAAATGTGAAAACTCTAATAAATCTGGCAAATTTCTGGCTAATCATCTTAAAATTAATAAAGAAAAATCAACAATCACTTCTATTATGGACCAAACAGGAGATGTCACTCACGACCCGGTCAAAATTAATAACGCATTTGAAAACTTTTATAAAAACTTGTACACATCACAGATCAATCCGTCAGAGCGAAGTATTGACTCATTTCTTAATCATGTAAACCTACCCAGGTTAAATGAGGATCAAATCACAAACTTAGACTCTCCGCTCTCGTTGTCTGAACTTCATGAAGCTCTGTTACTTATGCCTAATGGTAAAGCTCCAGGGCCTGACGGCTTTCCTGCTGAGTTTTATAAAGAATTCTGGGAACAGCTGGCACCAACATTTTATAAAACGGTCACATTTATCAATAAAAGTCAATCACTGCCACCTAACATGAAGTCAGCCAACATAATCCTTCTTCTAAAACCAGATAAAGATCCCAGTAGTCCTTCAAGCTATCGCCCAATTTCTCTAATCAATGCAGATGTAAAAATTATGTGCAAAGCACAGAGAATAGAAAAAATCACTCCTCACATAATTCACCTTGACCAAACTGGATTCATCTAAGGCAGACACTCGGATGACAATGTCCGCAGACTCATTAATGTAATTGACTTTGCCAGAATTAAAAACCAGGAAATGACCATACTATCACTGGATGCTGAAAAAGCTTTTGACAGAGTAAATTGGAAGGTCATTATTGCTGCCCTCCATAAGTTTGGTTTTGGAGAATCATTCATTAATTGGAACAAAATATTATATCACAACCCCAATGCATCAGTTAGAGCTAATAAACAGACTTCCAACAGGTTTTTTCTTGGAAGAGGAACCAGACAGGGTTGCCCACTCTCCCCCTCTCTTTTTGCTATATTTATTGAGCCTCTAGCTGCAGCAACAAGACAGCATGAGAGCATTAAAGGAATTAAAACTAAACACAGCCATCATAAAATTAGTCTCTATGCAGACGACATATTACTGTTCTTAAATAATTCACGTTCTGTAAATGAAACAGCAACAATCATTAATGAATTCTCCTCCATATCAGACTACTCCATTAATTGGAATAAGTCTGTTTTATTACCACTCAACAGGAATGCGGAACAAAGACTCACAATACCAGTCAAATCAGGAAATATCAAATTTCTAGGTATCAATTTTCCCCCCAAACTATCAGAACTGGTGCAGCTAAACTACAGCTAACCCCTGTTGTTAAAGTAAAATATGTCCAACACAAGAGGCCCTCAGCTCTCATCTGTTTGCCCAGCTGTTGGACAGGACAAGTAAAAAAAAAAAGTAAAAAAAAAAAGAAATGCCCTTTAATGGACAGCTGTGCGCTGGACACCTCTTAAAAGAATCATTAAACTTACCTGTAGTTGAATGCCTGTTAATAAGAATTTGTTAGTCTGAAGTTTGGCTTTATTCGGGCTGCACAGTGGCGCAGTGGTTAGCGCTCTTGCCTCACAGCAAGAAGAAGAAGACCCCCGGTTCAAGTCCCGGCTGGGGCACATTAAAAAACACAACATCAATGGGGACCTTTCTGTGTGGAGTTTGCATGTTCTCCCCGTGTATGCGTGGGTTCTCTCCAGGGTCTCCGGCTTCCTCCCACCGTCCAAAAACATGCTTCATAGGTTGATTGGCAACTCTAAATTGTTCCTAGGTGTGAGAGTGAATGGGTGTGTGATTGCGGCAGACTGGCAACCTGTTCGAGGTATCCCCTTCGCCCAGAAGTGGGATAGGCTCCGGCAGCCCCGTGACCCCAAAAGGGAATAAACGGAAGATAGATGAATGAAGTGCCCACCCAGACTGGGACAACAACTGGGTCCACTTCACAGCCGTGAAGCTGCCCCAGCAAGAGCGACAACTGCAGCAACAACCGCTGACCAAATGCAGCCCAGGCAGAAAAGATCCCCACAAGAAACACTGGGCCAAGAGCATGATAAGATGCTAACATTAAAGACTATAAAAACATACAATTGAGAATAAGATGGATAAAATGAAAATAAATACATAAAATAGCCTATACTAAAACTAATGGAATATTGCAAATTAGCAGTTAAAATCAACTAAAAGCTAAATTAAAAAGGTGGGTCTTAAGCCTCTTCTTAAAACCTCTCCAGTCTCTGCGGCCCTGAGGTTCTCCTGCAGGCTGTTACACAGGCGAGGACTGTAATGGTGGAACGAAGCCTCACCATGAGTTTTGGTCCTCACCTTAGGAACAACTAAGAGGCCGGTGCCAGAGGACCTCAGGGTCCGCGAGGGCTCGTATTTTAAAATTACATATTTTAAAGAAAGAAGGCTGAACACCATAAAAACATTTATAAACCATTACAAGAATCTTAAAATCAATCCTGAAACGCACAGGGAGCCAATGCAGCCATTTTAAAACCGGTGTCATCTGTTCCCGCCCCCTGGTCCTCTTCAGAACTCGTACCGCTGAGTTCTGCAATAGTAATAGATTTGAAATAGATGTTTTGGGTAAACCAGAGAGCAGAGCATTACAATAATCTAAACAACTAAAAATAAAAGCATCAACACCTCTGTGCTGCAAGAGAGAGGAACGGGCTGACTCTGGCAATGTTTTTAAGATGATAAAATCCTGTCTTAAAGACATTTTTAATGTGTGGGATAAAATCTAGCTCAGAGTCAAAAAGAACGCCCAGGTTTCTCACACACTGAGAAGGTTTAAAATTCTGAAGTTGTGGTAAAAATCTCCAGAGTCTCCAGAAGGTCATTTGCAGAGCCCCCACATGACGGTAGTTTTTAAAAAAATCAACGGGTTTCTTCCGTTCTTGTTCTTTTCTCAAAGATAAACACTTCCTGTCTCTTCAATCCTTTTCATGGTTTTCAGGAACTTTAAAGTTCAAGTGGAGTGAGCGCCCACTGGGGAGCAGAGGGTTCAGTTATCCCAGTCCTCATGAAATCAGAGATGTCACAATTTTTACTTCTTTAAAGGTCAGTTAGAGTTGTACCATCAGATGCTTGACTCACAAAGGAGACTGATCTTTTTTCCAGAGAGAACAGGAAAGAGACAAACACAGGGATCCTGGATGATCTGTCCAAAGACAAGACAGGTAAAAAAAATGACATCTATATTTATGAGAAAGAAGACAGAGGAAACATTGACACTGAGGAAGTCGAATTAAACGACCCAAAGAAGTTTAAGGAAAAACTGAAGCTGTGACTCAAGACACTCAGGTTTACCTGAAGCCTTATCAAAAAAAGCCTGTGTCTGCCTGCTAAGCGAAAAATAGCTTAAAGTGGAGTCTGATCATTGTCAGAAAAAGTGATGATGGACCTGAACTCCACAGGAGGTGGAAACTTTCTTTCTTACTAAATCAACATAACAACAACAAAAACTACAAGCATAAATTCCTAACATGCTGAAACGAGAAAAGGTGAGCATAGCAGGTGACCAGAAGAAAGTCAACCGAAAACCAGACTCTTCAATTAACTGAGAATGACTGTTCCAACTAGTGTTACTGTTGGGTTTAAAACAACCAGCAACATCAGAATAACAACATAAGAGAAAGACAACAGACCAAAGGTACCTTTTACGAGGAGAGAGAACAGAGATTATACCCAGCAACAACTTCTCTCCACTCTTCTGTCGCCTCCCCTTTTAGAAAGTTTGTTGGGTTTTCCCTAAATGACACATGCGCTGAGCTCTAAGGAGGGGAAACAGATAAAACACAGCTGCAGCGCGATCACAAAACATTAATTACAACATGTCCGTCTTTTCACAGTCCTCCCACATCATCTTTGGACCTGCAAAGCCTTTTCTCACAGATAACTGACTCAGAGTGGCCCTATTCCGGTCTTGACCCAGTTAACACATAGGTCTTATGCTGATGCTGGGAAGATACTAAGAAAGGTGGTTTCCTTCCAAGGGTTTCACCTTCCCCTTCCTGTGAAACAAACTTGGACACACACACTTCTGCATGCATGATTATTTACCTATATAGCTAAGAAAGTCAGTAGAGCAAATATGAGATAACTTATACACATTATTCCAACAGTTACCACAAACTCATTACAAAAGAAATGTGTGACAGTGATATAGTAATTTTAATTGTATTAAAACCGTTAAGACAATACTAAAGACATTTTAGTATTTTTTTATACCTACTCTCTTAGCAGCAACTCTTATATCTCCACAAATGGTCTGCCCAGACTATTACAAGGGAAAACAGCATAAAGAAATCTTAAATAAATGTTAAATATTCCAAACTAAAAAGCTCCATGCTCTCTCTACGAATGTTTATTAATGTCAGGGGTTTAGGGAAAAACTGAATTCCAATGTCCAAAATACTCAAAATGGTAAGGAGGAAAAAAAGGTCTTGGGGTGTATTGAGACTGGAAAAATCATTTGGTCTGGACCCAGTCTGATTGATTTGATTCAGCTGGGTTCAAATAAAAATGTTAACAAATAAACAGTTGGACCCTTTGTTCTGTTTTATAACACAACAAACGTTGCTTTACATTTGTCGGCGGCTCATCCGTTGGTTCTCCCTAATCTGTTTAGGTCATGAGACGACCATTGGGAATTTTGTGTAACTGTTCGCTCCAGACTTGGATCGTATTCAGACTGAGGAAACTTCAGCGAACTGAAGCTCAGTCTGATTGGAAACAAACTGAGACCACCTCTAAAGATGGGTCAGAGTGCGGTTGCTGGACCAGGGTCCGCTTAGGTGCATTAGACTGCAAATGTGTTCCTGATTATCAGAAGTCTGGTTCACGTTAAGCGAAGAAAATGTGTCTGGTGGTCGGGTTCAAATGGAGCAGAAGTCTTAATTGAGTGCAGAGAAGGGTGGCTGACAGAAAACCTGCCGTGAAGTTTTAAACTTTCAGCAGTTTTTTTCTCAAACGAGGAAAACTTGGAGCAGGGAGCTTGTGACCTGCCGATTTCAGTTTGCATAACAACTAAAATCTTTTTCAACCTGCATTTTTTCCTCTGCTCCTGATTTACCACGATTTGAATAAAAATACTCAGATATGGAATTTTTTTGCTTAATTTTCTCTATATTTGTCCTCCATCATGAGAAAAATGCCACAAAAACGTGTTAAAAAGACAAAAACACTATTTTCAACGGAGTGGGTCTTTAAGTTCTTTTTTCTGTAGAGTAGATATGACCGTTCACTAAATTCTGCAACTAACACAAGAATCAGGTGTGTAATACTGTTCAACGAAGAGCTGAAATCCACAAATAAAAACATATGCAGCTGTTATACTCGTGACATAAAGGATACAATTCCTAAAAAGAGCACTTTAGAGGCAAAGGTGAGCAAAGCCTCAGCTTTTTATAAATATTTAGGGGTTGTCTTTGAGGAGAAAAAAACCTTACCGCTGTGTTGTTTTTGTGTTGGCACTGCTATTTTTGTTCACACACGCACCCAAACACACACACACTCACATAAAAACCACATTTTTTAGATTAACTGCTCTGATCATGAGTGTTTTTTTTAAACCCACATTAACTTTGGGGAACTCTGTCGGTTCTGACTTTCTCCATCCACCTTTGTCTTGTCATCTCAACAGTCAGAACATTAGTAACACCTGACTTCCTCCATGATAAAGCGCTGACCATCAGCGCTTCCTCGCACGCTGCCCTAGCTTTATGTTTTCATGGGGTATGAGTCAAGACACCTCCCTCCAAGAAATGCAGAGTGACATTGAACCAACAGCTCTGAGGATTGTGCAGTGACAGTGCACGCAGTGCGGCTTGTTGAATGACAAATGTTTATTGTAATGCTGACTCCGATGGCAGATTCGCCCCAACACCTCAGGGTGTGTGCATGTGAGCAATGTCACAGACTATCTGTACGTGATGTGTACTTTAGTTTTAGTTTAAGCTTCAGCTGCGTCATCTTCGATGAAATTTTAGGCAATGTTGATCAAACCTAATGAGAACGATCTAGAATACAATTCTGAAACATTTGGGAAGTACATTTGAAATTTAAATCAGAATAAATAATTGTAATGCAAGTCTGTTCACCCCTGAGAACTGGGAAAAAAGAGGTCACAACAGAGATTTATGTATTTTCCTCGTGCATGGAGTTTGTTACAATGAGGAGGAATTGAGTGATTTCCCCTGCTGTTGGAGGGTGAAGCAATATTTGTTTGATTAGTTACTGTATGAATGTACAACTGATGATTATATTGCTTTTGTGTATTATTTCTACTTAATTGCTTGAAATAAACCATTTCAAATCAAAAATCAAAATCAAAAAGTTATGACCAATTGATCTCAGAATCTTAGCAAAGGCATATCAGCTAATTAACAATATCAGAACACATAATAATGAACATTTTAGTGAACTTCAAGCAACAATAAAAAACCTTTTCTTCATTTCTAACTTACCTTTTGTTAATAAATCACAATCATGAATAATATTAACTTCAAAGTTCAATCATCTTGTTGGGGCATTCCATTCTGTTTGTAACAAATACTATCAGTTTTCAGCTATAAAGCTCAAACCTGGTCATAAACAGGACCGTGGTTCAAGCCCAGCTGCAGGTTGACAACAGAATGATAACTAGTTTACAGGGGTTGAGTTGCTGCTTCCATGTTAAAGAGTCTATATCGTTCTTCAGGGTTTGATTCCCAGGGGCAGAATGAACAATATAATGGCAATGGTAAATGGGGGCAATTACCATAACAATGGTGAGCAATTAACAAGACCCTTTACGCTACTGCCTACCTCACAACATGAGAGACAATAGCCGCGTTTCCATGGGCAAAAGTAATCGGAAAGAACGCCTGATCGGAAAGAAAATGTGTCATGTAAACACGCCGTTTGGAATACTCTGCCCCGGTCAGACTCTTTCGGATCAAACTTTCTTTCCGATCGAGATAGATGGGTTATACCTATCATTTATCCGATCGTGGAGCATGTAAACGGTCATTCCGATCGTGTGTCACTTCTGCTCTGGTTTACGTCATTCATAGACGGTGTTTGGCTGAGAGAAAGCTTTGGAGCTCATACGGGACCGACCAGGAGGCCCCGCGTAAAGCGCCGCTCCGCTCTCGCCCCGCTGGCTCTCCCCTCTCTTTCACCCCTCACAGGGAGATGCGGGGGGGATGCGTACCCACGACTTCTGGACCCGGCACCCGAGCTCTGCGTTCGGGCTCCAGTGCCAGTGGACCGAGTGAACCTCTCGGAGCAAAGCAGCAGGATTTATTAATGTGTTTTTAAGGGGAGGGTGCTTTGTTACGTGTGCCTTTTGTTATTTCGTTACGTGTGAGAATTCGAACTGTGAGCGGACCCGCCGCTCTGGGTTAGCGGCTGCAGGACTCAGGAGGACAGAGCAGAGCTCGAGTCTTCAGCTCACACACAGCGGAGCGGCTTGGAGCAGTGTGTGAGCTTTTCAGAGCAGAAATGTCACTCAGTCCTTAGAAACTGTTAAAAAAATCACATGGAATTGTGTTTCCAGTTGAGCCCCGACAAAATAAAGGCTGATGTTATTCACAGACATTTACGTCCAGCCAAGCTGCCGATTGCAGTGTTTCCCCGCATGGTGTTGGATTTTGTGTCCATCAAAAAGCTAATGTTGTTAGCCCGTGTTGTTAGCCTCTCCTAACCCTGGGTTCTCCGTTTTTCCTCAAAAAAAGCAGTGACCCCACGGATTAAATATAAAATGATGAGCGAACAGGCGCTTCATAATATTCATAACATTAATAAAAGCCCGTTTGGAAGATTGTCTCGTATATTACTGAGCTGCTGCATAAAAGTCTGTGGCAGCAACGGTGTATTTACAACGGGACCTACTTCCTCATCCGGGTGTTTTTACACTACTGCGCATGCCCAAATGATTCATTCCGACGGAAAGTGTGACCCATGGGAACGTTTGTTCTAATCGGAAAAAGGTTTTCTGGGCCCATGTGCACGGGTTTATTTTAACCCGACCACTGATCCGATCGAGATATTCTGCCCATGTAAACGCGGCTACTGAACCACATGTCATGCCGGCTCAGACGTCTTAAGGCCCGTACACACCGGGACAAATATTTGCCTGGCGTTATTCGCCAGCGTTTTTTGCCACGTTTTACGTGTTTCCACCCAGGCGATTTTCGCTGACGATGAGCCGAGCCAACATGCAATTTCATTCCCTGACATTAGATGGCGCTTAATGTCAAACAGAAATATTCCTGTACACAAGGTGGTCGCTTTTCACTCAGAAGAAGAGAGCCAGTATTTACTTGTTCGTCAGAATCAAACAAAGAAAACATGAATATTTCCAGCACCAGTAGCTCCAGCTCCAGTTCCAATGATGAAGACATTATTGTTCTGTTGAATGATCAAAGACGCCGGAAAAGACGCGGATTTTGGGTACATCCCATAGTTACGAGAAGAGAAGAACATGGTGAGTTTTATCGACTGGTACAAGAGCTGAAAATATCTCATGAGCGTTTTCGGGGATATTTTAGAATGTCCGTCATTATTTCTTTGCAGCAGTGTAGCCGCTACTTGGCGTCTATCTTCTTTGCTGGTATGTGTGCTCAGAAAGGCAGTGTTGTGTTTGAGCGCCCCCAAGTTGTGTTTTACTGTAACTTCAGAAGCTCCAGACACGTGAGCAAAAGCGCCATTCTCATTGGTTGAATAGATTTCGACGCGAGGCGTCAAAAAAAAAAACGAACCCAAGGCGTTTTTTTTTTTTTTTGACGCTTTGACGCGTGGCGTTTTTTCGCGTCGGTGTGCACACTCTCATTGGTGCCCTTTGTTTAGTCACCCGAATATGAATCCAATCGCTTCCCTTCCACTGACTGGTCTCAGCAGCATCGTCCACCATGGTTGATGTTTATGTTCTCGTTCCTGCCTACTTCAACGCAGAATAATGACGTTTGTTGCATGTCGATGACGTACAATTCGGAATCAAGTCACCTGGGCGGTCAGATGGCGGTCGCAATGTCGCATTTGAAAAGATCAGATCTGTGTCATTCAGACTGTCATTAAAATATCGGAATTTGGTTGCATAGGGGCAAAAAAAATGGAATTGGTTCGTTTCAGCCTAGATAAAAAAAAAAGGGTTAGGGTTAGGGTAGGGTTAGGGTTAGGGGTTAGGGTTAGGGGTTAGGGTTGGGGGGGGGGCTGGGGGGGGCTGTTTGACCACCGGAGGACAGTCTACCAGCTGTCCCCAACTTACCCCCTTCCTCATTTAATCTCATATTAGCGTGAGGGGGTGGGAGGTTTAGCCTGCGTCAAGCCTGGGGGGGCTACTTGGCAGTGGTCCCTCTCCCATGGTTGCCGTATGGAGTGGGCCCCCCCTCTCTCGGTTTTATTTGCACCTTAGACATGTAGGGCCCTTGGTAGGGGGGGGTGCTTGGACATCACTGCCAGCAAGCACCCTACCCGCCAATTTTAACTGCACCCCCTGCACACACCTTTACTTCTCAAAATATACATTCAAACATTAACACACACACCCTCACTAACACACACGCACATACTCATTTCGCAAGGAAGGTGGGACCTTCCTGGGCCCGGCGGTGCTCTCCCCACGCAGGGAGAGGGATCCCTGAACTTTCTGGCAAACCCAGAAGCCGGGGATCATATTACACCTGAGCCGGGGGTGTCCGTGAACCTGCGGAGTGGGTTCTGGTCCTTGCCGCCGGGTGCTGGGCCTCGCCAATTTCCATCTGTGGCCGAGCCTGGTCGGGCCATGTCTACAACAACCCTTGTGGGTCCCCCTTCTCTCTGGGGTGCCCCCCTCCTGGGTGGGGGCGGCTGGCCCCTGTCTTGCACCTTTCTGGACCACCTGTTGCCCTGGTGGGTGGCTGCCTGGAGCGCGGAGCGGGTCTCCCTAGGGGGGTCCTGGCCCGTACCTGGGGTTGGGTTAGGGTTATGGTTAGGGTTAGAACTCCTGGGTGGTGATGGGGTGCTCGTCTGGGGCTGTGGGCACCCTTCTCGGGTGGGGCCCGGCGTTGGGCCCTCCTGGCGCTGCGGGGGGGGCTGCTCTCCTGGTTGGGCTGGGGTGGCACTCTCTTTCCCCCCATGCCTCCCTGCTCTCTGGCTCTGGGGGCCTCGCGGCAGTCCTGCTGGCTGTGGCCTGGGTGGCGGATGTGGTCGCCTGGGGGGCGGATGTTCTCTGCCTGCTGCCGCGTGGCGTTGGGGGCTTCTGGCTGCCGTGGCAGGGGTCTGGGTGTGGGGGTGGCTGGTTGCTCCCCCTCCTTCTTTCCACATTCCATCATCCATTTTAGAAGAACATACTCAACTGAGCACAGGTATTAGCTCAACTTTGCACTAATAGTTTGAGTGAATGAATGAAATATTTCACACTAGTTGGCTTGTAGACATAAGTATGCATGTGTGAACATTATCTGTATTGTGTTCATGTTGAAGTGTGTTCTTTTTGCAGCTGGCAGGTGTGTTTATAACATTTGAGTGTGTGTGTGGACAGGCCCTGCCCCTTTGAGATTTGTATTCTATCTGTACTCTACCGAAATGATAAACATCCAGTAGCTTGTTGCTTTATGCTGCTTCATGGTTTTACCCCCCTCCCCCCTCCTATGATCACCCTCCTATCCCCCTCTTTCTAACATCCCTCTCTCTTCTTCCCTTCTTTCCTTTAAAAAAAAAATAAAAAAAAATTAAAAAAAGAGAATGAGGAATGAATGGATGCTTTGAAACCCACAATCCAGGCTAACTGCCAAACAACTGGTAGCTCAATGCTCGAACATCCACAAGCAGCAACTCCTATCACAACTTAAAACGGTACAATACAATTGCAATAACACGGGAGAGCCAGAACAACAGGTCAGAGAGGAAGCTATACCACACTCCCACCCTGAGATTGGGTACACAGCCACAGTTACACTGAGCGAGGCAGCAACTGACCTGAAAGACAAGATCATGTCTAGAATGAACACTTGGCAACCCTGACACCAGCTACAACGGTAAGTGATGTACCGCCTGAAAGTCTACTGGAAACTGTAAATAAAGCATTGAGGGCAATTCCTACCACAGCCATCACTGAAACCAATGAACTGGTTTACACTTCAGCAGCAGTGATCCTTGAGATGCTTGGCTATAAGCGTAACCATGGGAGAAAACAATACCCACCATGGAAGCAACGGTTAGAGGCCAAAATCAAGGCAACTTGGAAGGATGTGAGTAAGCTGACAGAGGCTCAAAGAGGTACAATGAGAAAGCAAGTACCTAAGAGATACAGCCAGATGCCCATACCTGAAACACTGGAAACTGCCAAACAAAGGCTACTAGCCTTGAGTAGCCGCCTAAAGAGATACACAAGAGACAATGAAGCCAGACGGATAAACAGGCTGTTCACAACTCAACCTGCGAAAGTGTACGCTCAGTGGCAGGGTCAAAACAGCCGAGCAGAACCACCAAGGCTAGAAACTGAACAGTACTGGAAAAGTGTATGGGAGAAAGAGATAGCACATAACAGCAATGCCCAGTGGCTGGTCTCTCTGAGAGAAGAACATAGCAACCTCGCTGACCAGAATCCAGTAACCATGTGGCAGCCATCCAAGAAAGAGTCTCAGGTATGAAGAACTGGACAGCACCGGGCCCTGACATGATTTATGCCTACTGGCTAAAGAAGCTCACCGCATTCCACGAGCGCCTAGCAGCACAAATGAACCCGCTGCTAAGAGATGGGACTCACCCCGAATGGCTAACGGAAGGGCGAACGATCCTGATCCAGAAGGATCCCTCAAAGGGTGCAGTCCCATCCAACTACCGACCAATAACCTGTCTCTCCACAACATGGAAGCTCATGTCAGGCATCATTGCAACAAAGATAAATAGGCACATGGATCAATTCATGAGTAACACACAGAAGGGCATTGGTGGAGACTCCAGAGGAGCCAAACACCAACTCCTGGTCGACAGAACAGTCGCTCAAGACTGCAAGTCACGACACACCAACCTGTGCACAGCCTGGATTGATTACAAGAAGGCCTATGACTCAATGCCACACACTTGGATCACTGAATGCTTGGAGCTGTACAACATCAACAGGACTCTAAGAGCCTTCATAAGAAACTCAATGAAGCTGTGGAAAACAACCCTTGAAGCCAATGGCAAGCCACTTGCACAAGTGTCCATCAAATGTGGGATATACCAAGGTGATGCTCTGTCCCCACTGTTGTTCTGCATAGGTCTGAACCCCCTCAGCCAAATAATCAACAAGACTGGCTATGGATACCGACTCAGAAATGGGGCCAGCATCAGTCACCTCCTCTACATGGATGACATCAAGCTATATGCTAAGAGCGAGCGTGACATTGACTCCCTGATCCACACCACCAGGATCTACAGTACTGACATTGGGATGTCATTCAGGCTCGAGAAATGCAGCCGGATGGTGACAAAGAGAGGCAAGGTAGTCCACACAGAAGGGGTCTCACTCCCAGAAGGAACAATAGCAGACATTGAGGACAGTTACAAGTACCTTAGAATTCCACAGGCAAATGTCAACCTGGAGCAGGCAACAAGGAAAGCTGCAACAGCTAAATACCTCCAATAAGTAAGGCAAGTCCTGAGAAGCCAGCTCAATGGCAAAAATGAGACCCGGGCAATAAACAGCTACGCACTGCCAGTTATCAGATACCCTGCAGGAATAATAGGATGGCCAAAGGAAGAGGTACAGACCACGGATGTTAAGACACGAAAAAGCTCCTCACCATGCATGGAGGGTTCCATCCAAAATCCAGCACCCTGAGACGGCATGCTAGCCGCAAGGAAGGAGGCCGAGGACTAATGAGCGTAGAAGCCACTATCCAGGATGAAACATCCAAGATGCATGAATACATCAAGCTCAAGGCCCCAACTGACAGTGTGCTCAGTGAATGTCTCAGGCAATGGAGAGCAGAGGATACAGTGCTGGAGGACAGATCCCCATGGGAGGAAAAACCCCTGCATGGGATGTACCACCGGACCATAACTGAAGTGGCTGATATCAAGAAGTCCTACCAATGGCTAGAAAGGGCTGGCCTACAAGACAGCACTGAAGCACTCATCCTGGCAGCTCAGGAACAAGCCCTGAGCACCAGAGAAATAGAGGCTCAGATCTACCACACCAGACAAGACCCAAGGTGTAGGCTGTGCAAAGAGGTGCCTGAAACAATCCAGCACATAACTGCAGGGTGTAAAATGCTGGCAGGTAAAGCATACATGGAGCGCCACAATCAAGTGGCTGGAATAATATACAGGAACATGTGTGCAGAATATGGACTGGAAACCCCAAGGTCAAAATGGGAAACAACTCCGAAGGTGGTAGAGAATGAAAGGGCTAAAATCCTGTGGGACTTCCAGATCCAGACTGATAGGATGGTAATGGAGAACCAACCAGACATTGTAGTGGTGGACAAAGAACAGAGGAAAGCCGTTGTGGTGGATGTGGCAGTGCCAAGTGATGGGAACATCAGGTAGAAGGAACATGAGAAACTGGAGAAATACCAGGGACTCAGAGAAGAACTGGAGAAAGCCTGGAAAGTTGAAGTTGACAGTGGTGCCTGTGGTGATTGGAGCACTCGGGGCAGTAACCCCCAAGCTGGAGGAGTGGCTACAACAGATACCTGGAAAGACCTCAGACCTCTCAGTCCAGAAAAGCGCAGTGCTGGGAACAGCTAAGATACTGCGCAGGACCCTCAAGCTCCCAGGCCTCTGGTAGAGGACCCGAGTTTGGAGGGTGAGAGGGGCATTTTTTTTTTTAGATATATAAAAATGCTACTACACAAATAATCCTATTCAGGATTTCCACAATCAAGGGTAACTGACAAGCAACTAGTTGCTCTATGTTCCAACATCCGGAAACGGCAACTTCTATCACAACTAGAGATTGAAGTGGTACAATACAATTGCGACACCACAGAAGTGCCAAAACAGCAGGTCAGAGGTGAGGCTATACCTCACTCCCAAACTACCGTTATGGAGGGAGGGACTTAATGAAGGAGAGATGGATGGTGTAGACTGAAACTGCAATAAATAAAAATGCATTAAACCAAAAACTCAGTGTTCTGCATGAAGTGGAGTTATGCATGCTAAAACCTCACAAGAAACGGTTATCCTAAACTGTCCTTTGTTCTAGCTTTGTTATTTTTTTTCAGTGTTAGTTAAACTACCAAGCACTTTGTTTTGAAAGTCATTTGAGTGGGAAAAATATGCAGTACTTGTTAGAACCATTGTGGGGCGGCCGTGGTGCATTGGTAGGGCAGTTGACCCATGATCGTAAGATTACAGGTTCGATTCCTGCCTTGGATGCCCGTGAGTTGATGTGTCCTTGGGCAAGACACTGAACCCCACCTTGTCTCTGGTGGTGGGCAGGCGCCTGTGTGTGAATGCGTGTGTGACTGTGTGAATTGGACTGTGAATTGGGCCTTGTAGGTAGAAAAGCGCTATTTGCAATTGTCTTTTAAAAGAATCTAACTTTGTTTTGAAATGAAATAAATCCTGTATTGTTATAGAGCATTTCCCAGGATTAAGACCACACTATCCAAACCTTAAAAATCTATTGATGAAGGTACAGAAACATGCCTGTATGAGAGGGACATGTGACAAAGATGTTTATTGATTTGGCCCAAGAATTCTCACCTCATCTTGGAGTCAAAAGCTTTGAGCTTTAGCTTCTGCAGCACAACTGACAGGCAGCAGCGAGGAGACCTCACAGATCTGTGGACAGGAGTTCGGAGGGACTTCTGTCTCTTTTCTCCACCGCATCTATGTTTATCTGCCCTCCGGACATGTAATTCATGTGCTGGCCTCCTGCTCTCCCTGCCCGTCTCTGCTGCCGTAGCCCTCAGCACAAACAACAGCAGAGACAGAGGTGAAGCTGTGTCTCCAGGAGAGGGGAAGCGTAGGCGATGGATGGGCTGACAGACTGGAGAGGCTGCAAGCACAGAAAAGGCAAGATAACAAGCTGGAGACAGCCACCATGTTAGGACTGAAAGAAGCCTCTCGGGAGCTGAAAGATGGAGTGGTTTGTGTTCTGCAGAATGGAAGCAGAGGTCCTTTCCCAGTAAGAACCAGCTGCTTCTGAGCTCCCATATACTCCAGCAAATGATACCGGCTTCCTAACAGCAGATTCATGTCAGATCTCACAGCTCAGTGTCCAGCTTGATGAATTAAATGCTACTGAAGTACTCCAGAATCATTAGGACTTTTTTTGCGAATGAGTTATTAGCTTCATTTTAAATTTGTTTGAAACCAAAAAGAGATTTTATAAAACAGTCTTAACCTGAAAAATAATTATAATAACTGAGATTGTAATAAACATTCCTGTGCCGTTTTACAACAGTCATTGATAATGTATTAAAGTTGTAACAAGCAGAGGAGCTGGAGGAAGTGGCTGGGGCAAGGGAGGTCTGGGCATCTCTGCTTAACCCTTGTGCTATCCTATGACCCCCCACCCTTCCATTGACGTGTTCTTCCTACCATGACAAAGGTGGATAAAGGTGGAAAAATTTCATGTAATCCACTGAACCAGTGAAGATCACAGATCATTGAAAAAAAAAGGTTCAGCGCACTGTCTAGTGGGTCTAGATGACCCAACTCCCAACCGTAAAGTGCCTAGGATAGCACAAGGGTTAGACTGCTGCCCCCGCGACCCGGTCCCAGATAAGCGGAGGAAGATGGATGGATGGATGAAACAAGCATCATTGGCTTTTAAATTTGAAACAGTTGTTTTCCTTGCTATGCATCCACTTATCTGGTCAGGACTGTGGAGTGGTGTGCAGGAGTGCTGAGGGATGGGTGTTGTTCAGTGGTGGTGGTTGTTACCCTTGGGCTTTGACCTCCTGCATGGGCCTTGATCCTCTCTTAACAGGAGGAGGGGATCACTGAGATTTTTTTCTGGCTGGCCTACAGCAACTAATCCTACCCCTTCCTATGTATTTCTTTAAGCAATCTCCAACTTTTTACCATCTTTCCTGTTCCATTCTACCTATCGCTTCTCTCCGTTTGGCTAAAAAAAAAAAAAAAGCAAAAATATATTAAAAATAAAATTTAGCCTTTAAAACAAAAAAGGGTTTATAAAAATATACACCTCCTGTGTCCAAAGATTCCTTATAGGGTTGTGCCGATAGACGATATCATCGTCCATCATGATAGGTGACTGACATCCCGATGGAGAGAACACCATCGTGATGCCACGCCCCCGCCACGTTGCGAGTGGACCCCATAAGCCGCGGTTACATGAACAAAATATCTTGATAGGGATCAATGGTCGGATTAGAATCCAACCGTGTACATGGGCCCAGAAAAATGTTTTCAGAATATAAAAACGTTCACTAAGGTCACACTTTCCGTCGGAATAAAAACCTGGAAGGATATAAATTCCACCGAGCGGCTTTTTTTTTTTCAAACTTTATTGAATGTAACAATTAAATACAAAACGAAAGCGCCGAGCGGCTATATATATTGACATGTCAGCTCCGTAAAATACGAGATGATCTTCTAAACGTGCTTTTAATAATGTTACGGATATTATGAAACACCTGTTCGCTCATCATTTGAATCTTAATCCGTGTTGTCAGCGCTTTTTCTGAGCGCTGTTGTTAGCCCATGTTAGCATACTGCTATGCTAACATGGGCTAACAACATTAGCTTTGGGTAGCGCTGCATGCTGTGAATAACATCAGCCGTTATTTAGTCGGGACACGACTGGAAACACAAATCCACGTCATTGTTTGAATGTTTTCTAAGGACTGAGCGACATTTCTGCTTTGAAGCTCAAACCGCTGTGTCTGCTGACGATCCGAGCTGTGCTCAGACACTCACTTTTAGACCCGGTTCTGAGTTCGGTAGCTCGTACCCCTAGAGCTGCGGGACGGATCGCAGTCCTAAATCTCCCACACATACCGCTCATGTACCCCCCCCCCCCCCCTTCCCATCAAACACAAAGCTGTAAGTCCGCACTCCGCCGGTCCACTTCGCTAGTTAAGTGCAGGAGCGGACTACTTCTTTTCCATTTTGTTTGTTACTTTTTTTGTTGAAGTCACTTCCCTCAGTTTATACTGGATCACGCGGATGAGTCATTAGTTGGGAAATACAATGAAAAAAGCAAAATAACGAATAGCAGTTATATAACAACGAAAAATGTTTTTAAAAAATCCCCCCCCCCACGATGTCATCGTCCATCCCGATGGTTGACAGCAAACATCGTCAACGGCCAATTTAGGGGACATCGCCCAACCCTAATTCCTTACCCCTTATTGTCACAGTGACATCTATCCAAGACAAGAGGCCAGCTTTTATCTGTTTGCTGAGCTGCTGCACAGGACAAGAGAAAACCAAAAAATTTATTTTTTTTAATTTCTGCAGACATTATTACAAGGACAAAAAAAAAAGCAAAAAAAAACCAAAAAACAAAACCCTGATTGGAAGAAAATAAGGAATAAATCAACAGAAGAAAAAAAACAATTTTAAAATGAATTGACTGAAATATGCAGAGAAAAGAGGAGAGACACTGTAAGGCGTTCTGTGCATTAGTCAGATTACAACATCACGAAGGGACGCAAATGAATATAGAAAACCACAAACAGCACAGGTATGTAAGATTTTTCCTTAGAGGTATCACCATGGAGAGAGACAACGCAATGCAGTGAATTCACTAAGTCAGAGGAGTGATGAAGAACAAGAGGCAGAGACAAATAAGAAGCAGAGAGGGTGAAGGAAAAACAGGAGAACCGGGAGGGCTGGGGTGGATAAGTGTACTTTAAATTACTGTTATTCTTATGTAGTCAATAACGCATAACGCACGAAATTAGCCTTCGTTGCAACTGTATATAAGTCACTTTTGAGCTGTCTTATCTGAAGAAGAAGACAAGGTTCGATTTAGCTCTGGTCTGGAACTGTGTTGTCACAAAACACTGCAGGACTAATAAAATAGCAAACATGTGACTTCTGGCTTAAACTCAGAAACTGCACCATCAGTATAATATCAAGAGGCATGTTCCAACAATGGTCAGGGTTTTGTTTCTGTCTATTGGTGCACTTGAAGAAAATCGTGGTTCTGTAAACACGATATTCTGCCAATATTCTCCCCAATTCACCTAAAACAGATCAGAGGGTTCACAACCACATCCAGCATCCATCTTCCACACATTCATTGTCTTTTACGCGTCATTCATTTGCATTGACGTGTTCTCCTACCATGATCAAGGTGGATAAAGGTGGAGAGCTTTTCATATCACCTTTGCACCAACATGCAAATGATTACTAACAAAGTGTTGCATAAGGGTGCAAAACTGATTTTCCTTCACTTAATAATCTACCAGAATTATGTTGATAACGTTAACAGTTGAAGAGCTATGATAGTCTAAACAGTGTAAACACTAGAACTAAAGCTCTGGTGGTAAAGGGTTAATCTGGTATTTTCCACTGTACTCTAAACTTCTTTTGAGTGCTTTTAAGGTTGTACTCTTAAACCAAATGACCCTACATATGGTGAATTTATGGTCTTAGTTACCTGATCGTTTATTCTACAATTTTCTGTTTAAAACTGGGCTTTATCCTACACTATTGAACCGAATTGTGTGGAAAGCTCGCAGCATCGCTAACACATTCCAGTATGTTTGCAGCGAAAGTGTCAACCATGTGAGATGGATTTGTTATTTGTTGCTTTATTTTATTACACCAGTCTTAGTTTGAGTCAACTCAAAGTTTTTCCTTCATTGTTACTTCCTTACTGACACATTTAACAAATGATTTTTCTGAATCTGTAGTTTTAAGTGTCGTTTTATAACACATAAATCCTGAAGCAAAACTGGTACACAAAAATGAGGGCTTAAACCAAATATTAAGGGAGTCATTGCAGAATGGAACAGTGATCCATGCACCAAAATGAACAGGTCTTTGAGATAAGATACACTTGTACCCGGTTCAAATATCCCTTACATTCCAGGTCGGATGCAGACACTGCTTAGTCAGGGGTAGCAGCACAAATTACAGTAATTCACACACAAAAAAACATTTTTGAAGACGCAAGTAACATGTTCTCAGCCCAACTTATGAACAAATAGGTAGGAACCCCCTCCGAGTCACATATTGATGCTTTAGGTGAACCAACTCATCGTTTTTTTGACATGCTGGAAATAAGAAACGTTGTGATCGATTTACGTTTTTAACCAACAAAAATGTAAACAATCATTAGAAACAGGGGAACAAAACAAAATCTAAAGCTCCAGGAAAACCAGGGCACACAGGAGACAGGAAAGCCCCACCAAAACTCCAATCAACCACTTAATGCTCCGGACTTCTGGAACAAGAAAAATTTGTGAAAACTAACAATACCACACAAACAAAAGACAAACTTCATCAATAAAAATGCTCAGACATACCTTCCAGGCCCCACGATTTAGGGACGGAACATACTTCCATAGTAACGACAATTGAATACCGGCACTGTTAAAAGGCAAATAAAATCTGCATTAGTCAAACTGACACTTCAGTAGTCACGGATCCAAAGCTGCCGTGGAGGCCTCGATTTATGGAGAGGGCAAACCAGACGACACCCAGAACCATCCAGTTTTAGCATGACACCGTGCTGGGATGATGGTACTGCCGTTCAGGAGCCTGGATCAGTGTTTCTTTACCGTCCTCTTCCTGCAGCTCCACCTGGCCTTGACTTCTCTGTCTTTGGAGCAGAAAACAATCAGAAGGAAGCCTGAACACTCTGTGAGCAGTAGCTTGCTTGCTCTCACTGGAAGCAGGATATATAGAAGCAAGAATTAAGGTGTCGTTGCTACACTTCCACTTCAGGGTTCTTTCTGAAGAAGAAGCTGAGTTTGAGCTCAGTTTGCAGTCACTCCAGACATCTACAGTGACTAAAACCCCCATCCTCACACTGCTTGATCCGAGTTATCTTTGTGCCCACACACAAATAATACTGCTTTGAAGAACGAAAGCAGCAGAGAAACAAGCCCCTCGTATAAAATCCGATTTTGCACACTTGTTCTCATCACATCAGATACTCAGAGGAGTTAAAGAGGCCTCTGATGGAGCTGCTTTGTCATCTGAGATTGTGAATCAGTAAGAGGCTCGGTATTTGTGTGCTTGTGTTTTTCAGTTCATGCCTCATTGCTCTAAGAATGCATAAGGGAGCACTCAAAATACAAGCCTGTTTTGCCTGAAACCACAATCATCTGAGCATTTAAATTCAAAATGGAGACGGATCAGTGGAGTGGCTCATCTGACTCATCGCTTTCTCCACCAGGAACTAATCAGATACAGGAGCGCTGATTCCAATCCTGGAGGACCGGTTCTCGTTGAATTTTTAGGGAAATTTCTGTCTGGAGTTTTGATTTGTATTTGATTTGAAATGGTTTATTTCAAGCAATCAAATAGGAATTATACACAAAAACAATACAATCATCAGTTCTACATTCATACAGTAACTAATCAAACGTTGGATAATTAGACATATTAATAAATATTGCTTGAAAAGGAGTAGAAGGAAGTGAACTTATGTAATTCCACCCCGTTATACTATAACCATTTTATTACATGATTTATCAATATCTGGTTCCTAGTTTTTATCAGACAGAATTAAGAATCTTGCAATATCAATAAAGCACATGACAAAGATTAATTACTTAAATTATTTTGTAAAAAATAACTTTTAGAAATCAACATGGCAATGAAGTATCCACATATATGAAGATTATGTTACTTATAAAAGTCATTGATATGATTAAAAATAATACTATAACAGTAAAATAGACACAACACTGTTTCAGGAATTTTCGTGGCAAAAATTTGATCAAGTATCAAAAGTTAAAAAATATCTGCAAAATTATGCTACATTAGGAAAAATCATGAATCAATTTATGCCATTTTATGTGGCCCGCGAGAGCATAAACGTTTTCAATTTCTTAAGGCCCGTACACACCGGGACGAATATTCGCCAGGCGTTATTCGCCAGCGTTTTTCGCCACGTCTTTTGTGTTCACACCCACATGATTTTTGCTGACGATGAGCCGAGCCAACATGCAATTTCATTCCCTGACATTAGATGGCGCTTAATGTAAAACAGAAATACTCCTGTACACAAGGTGGTCGCTTTTCACTCAGAAGAAGAGAGCCAGTATTTACGCGCTTGTCAGAATCATACAAAGAAAACATGAATATTTCAAGCACCAGTAGCTCCAGCTCCAGTTCCAATGATGAAGAAATTATTGTTCTGTTGAATGATGAAAGACGCCGGAAAAGACGCTGATTTTGGGTACATCCCATAGTTACGAGAAGAGAAGAACATGGTGAGTTTTATCGACTGGTACAAGAGCTGAAAATGTCTCATGAGCGTTTTCGGGGATATTTTAGAATGTCCATCATTATTTCTTTGCGGCAGTGTAGACGCTACTTGGCGTCTATCTTCTTTGCTGATATGTGTGCTCAGAAAGGCAGTGTTGTGTCTGAGCGCCCCCAAGTTGTGTTTTACTGTAACTTCAGAAGCTCCAGACACGTGTGCAAAAGCGCCATTCTCATTGGTCGTATAGTTTTTGACGCGGTGCGTCAAACCAAAAAAAACGAACCCGAGGCGTTTTTTAAAAAGTGACGCTTTGACGCGTGGCGTTTTTTCGTGTCGGTGAGCACACTCACATTGGTGCCCTTTGTTTAGTCACGAGGCGTTAAACGTCGGCGAATATCGCGCACGAAATTCGTCCCGGAAAGGTCAAATTGATATGATTGGTTTCTGAAAGAAAACTGAGGCAACTACGTTTACGTAAAGCACTTTCTGATAAACGTTTATTCCAAAATGTTGGAAAAGATTCCTCTTTCTGGCGTTTTCCTGCTTTGGGACTAACAGTAATACAGAGAACCTTCTGATGAATATGCAGGATGTGTCGCTTTATGCTGTGTGAGACTTGGAAAGTGTTTGTGCAAAATTTCATTCGAGGCAGGTGACTGCCTGAAGATGAGTCATAGTTAAAAAGAAGGATTTATTTCCTATTATTGGTTCTATTTGCTGGTTGTTAGCAGTGATCGGTGTAAATGGTACACGCTGACCTCCCAGGATGTTTAGCTCTCCCCTGAGATGTTGAACCAGCATAGAGCTGAAGGGTTTGTGGCTTCAAAGCTGCTTTGCCGTCAATTAACGTGATTTCTAACACAACCAAAGCACTAAATAACACGTTTCCAGCAGCTACTGCTGTTTAAAGCTGAACTAAAATTGAGTGTCTCGTTTCTGCAGCAGCACACGTGACACATGTTAAGCTGGCAGGTGATGGAAGTGCAGTGCAGAGCTCAACATCTGTCTCATCTGTCCAATCATTCCTACATTTAAGCAAGAACTAACGTTAAAAAGAGTGATTGCAGTTAAATATGAATTATCTCTAGTCATGTTAAAACAGGACTATCTGGACCTCCTCCCCAAAAAATCAATACTTTGCTGGTGCAGTCAGGAGAACCCATAGAGACAATCCAGTCTCATCAGATGAATAGAAAAGACTCTTTTCAGACCCTCAGTCTGAATTCTCACATCATCTGTAAATGTTTTGGCAAATGCCTTTGTTTCAACTCCAGAGACACTTAAAGTCTTAAAAAACTAAACAGTGTTTTTTGTATTTTAGAGCTAAATATTGTGGTCCTCCACCATGCAGCATTCACTTACCCCTTTTGTCCCTCTGGTTTTCCCTCTTCCCCTGTGTAACAGTTGATGTTTGCAATGTTGATGCAACATTGCTCATTGTGTCTAGTGTTATAGCTACTCATTTCAGCAATATTCAATGTCCACATCAAATCTACAGTGCAGAACAAGTTGGCAGTCCTCAACTATCCTTCAGTCAAGTCACATCTCTGATCTCCTAAAACTAGTCCTTTAAGTCAATTTTAGAATTTTCTGTATTGACTGTTTCCTCCAGACATTCCACATAAACTACAACTCAGGCAAACTTCTTCAGTCTCTAAAAGGACTAAAAATTCATCTTGGACTCCTTAATAGATTATTCCACAGTACTCCCCCTACTAGTGTCATGTTCTTAACCCTTGTGCTATCTTGTGGGGTCCAGATGACCCTTCCATTGAGGTGTTCTCCTACCATGACAAAGGTGGATAAAGGTGGAGAGGATTTCATGTAATCCATGGACACCAGTGAAGATCACAAATCATTGAAGAACAAAGGTTCAGAGCTCTGTCTAGTGGGTCTAGATGACCCCACTCCCAATGTTAAAGGGCCTAGGATAGAACAAGGGTTAGATATGTCGTGCAGTGATCCCTCATTTATTGGGATGGTCACATTCTTAAAATAACCTGCAATAGATAAAATCTTCAAAGTAGGATTCCAGATTTTTAAGACTTTTCTCTCTTGTTTAAACTCCCAACGTTCAAACATTCTCAGAAAACTGAGTTTGGTTGTATGGAATAAAAACAAATATCTTATCGCGATCAAAGATTGATCTAGATTTGAAAAGCTGAACGCATTCTGTGCAGGAGACATGGCACAGAGGAAACTGATAGGGTCAACAGTTAATCAGGATCCAGAACACAGTGAAACAAAATTGCACCGCAATATAACGAAGGACCAAATGAAACTCGTATTCTCTTTTTCATTGTTTTCTTAATCCATCAGCTGTAAATCATTGAGATCCATCTGATGCAGCACCAAAAAACTGAAAGCGTCTCACTTACTGACAGCAGCTTCCATTTTGATCTATGAGACAGAAAGAACGTGAAATGGAGCTACTGGACCGCTCTTTCAGTGACACTGGATGCAGACGGACATTTACAAAGAAGTTTCAAGTGGAAATCTTAGGGTGTTTATCGCCACCCCCTACGTGACTTGCTTTGTCTGACTGCAGAAAAGTGCACAGCTGGCTGCAGGGCTTCGTTGTTCTGGATTAACCTTCACGATTAGCGCCGAGGGGATTCCAGCCACACTGAAGGACTCCGTGAACCACAATGATACACAGAGGCTGTTTTTACAATGTCGGGAGTCTGGACAAAACCTTAATGCAATTTCAAACCCATTTAAATAAGCTGTTTATTCTCCTTGACCCCCTCAACCCTCCAATTCCTTCTCTTGATTCCATCTCTGCATCTTTCACAGAGAGGGGTAATCTCTCCATAGTCTCACCCTACGGTTAAAATAAGCTGCAGCGCAGAAGCTCTGTCTGCCCGCTCTTTCTTCATTTCCTTGTGTCCTAATCCTTCCTCCCCCGTGTTTGTCTTGCTTGCACTTTCAAGTTCAACTTTTATTTGTCCCGGTGGGGCAGCTGGTCAAGCTGCAGCTATTAAAGCCAGCCTTGCATGAAAAAAGCTTGAGTGCTGCTGCGCTGCGCTAGTTGTGAGCTCGACAGCTGTGAGCTGCTTAACAATTAAAGTTTCTGTAGGGATTTGCTTGCTCACATGGTCCCAAACACTTGTTCAGCTTGCAGAGAGTGAAGATGTTACCAGTTTGTGCTCTCACCATCTTTCTCTCACACCTACAGGGACATTTTCTAGAGATTCCACATCAAGAAACAATTATTCATTAAATAGCAATAAACTAACCTAAACTGGCCTTACGTGTCCTGCAGCCCTACAACCACATACAGGTGCTTGAGAAAAGTGCCCTAGTGCCCTCAGTGTTTTTTGTTTTTAGCATTGATAAATTTATGGTAGAGATGCTAGAAAAAATAAAAAAAAACAACAGTACGAAACCCCTGTATTTTACCACCAACATGGGGGTTTGAGCCTCTGCTTCTCTGTCTTTGCGGCTCCACTCGGTCACCAGAACCGCCAGAGACGGAGAGAGAAGCCGCTGAAGAGACCAACTTGAACCTTTTGGTTAATTAGTCGCCGTCCACCAATTCAACGAGCGTAAATACTTGAGTAATAATTCAGAAAAAACACTCGACATTTGTCAGTGTGTCCACTTGTAGTTTTGCTGGAAGTTGCAGCACGGCGCTTCAATTCAGCACACTCAAGGGCGACAGTGTCTCAGGTGGTTGAGCAGGTTGTCCAATGATCGAAGGGTCGGCGGTTCGATCCCCGCCCCCACCAGCCAAATGTTCTTGTGTCCTTGGGCAAAACACTTCACCCTCCTTGCCTCCAGTGTGGCTCCACTGGTGTGTGAATGTGCATGGATGATCCCGGTGATGGTCAGAGGGGCCGCAGGCGTGAACATGCAGCCACGCCTCTGTCAGTCTGCCCCAGGGCAGCTGTGGCTACATCAGTAGCTACCATCACCAAGTATGAATGAGGACTGAATGAATAATGGACACAATGCAAGAACTTTGAGCGTCTGGAAAAGCGCAGAAAAATTCAATCCATTATTATTATTATTATTATTGTTACAGAGCAGATTGTAAATGGACAAGAACTGTTGCCACATAAGTCCCAGTTTTCCCACCCAAATCTCATCTAAAAACTAAAAGCGAATTAAAGTAAAGTAAAATATAAGCAAACGTCCTGTGAAACATATTAAAGAGCGGATAGTTTTTTTTAAAAAAAAAACTGTTTTTGTAAATAGAATTTACAAGTGGCCAATTAATAAAACATTCAGAACTTTATCAAATATCACCTGAGATTACTCCAGAAACTATTTGATGTTTCCCTAATTATGTGCAGCACCAACAGTAAAACACATTTATACATTTATAAAAGAAACGTTTCTTTATTACATAAAGCACTGCTGTTTTCCTCATTTCATGTCTTCTCGGTGCAGCTTTATGTCAGATCTGAACACTAAAGTAATGTTAGACAAACAGAGATATTTAACTATAAAATGAAAAGTGAGGATATGTAAAATATTGACAATGTATTAAAAATAATAAAACATTACATGATCAGCATATGCTGAGTAAACACAAAAGCACAAATTCAACCCAGTTGAGGCAGAATCTGCTGTGATGCTGCGCTCTGTGTGCTGCTTCACCTCACAGCCTGAGCTGGAGTCGAACAACAAATATGCAAAATAAACTGATTTTAGGGAAAATAAGGATTAAAATTGCACTTATAAATTGCATTTATTGACAGATTAGTTAACACATTTATTTTATTATTAGTTGCTCATGATGGCAAGGACAATGACGTATGTGGCACTGTCTCTCCCTGATTGAAAAGTATTTTGATGAGGAGTAAAAACCGCTAAACTGAGCCAAAACCGATCAAAATCATGTCTACCCGCCCAAAGCAAGTTCAAATTCAGAACCAAAACCGCCCAATCTGGCAACACTGGGGAGAGGACACTGTGTGCAAAATACAAAATAAGACACCGGATGAATTTTCAGAATAAATGGATGGTGTTCACAGTGGTGTATTTCCCTCTCCACCACTTTAATATCTATGGTCTGAAGTCAGCTAAAGGTTGGTCTCAAGGTTTAGATGTAGTTTATTGTGACTTTGCTACTAAAATGTGTTCCCTGGGGAGCTGGCGGTGATCAACTATGCTTTACTTTCATATGCACAATATGCACATCTATCTTTGCAAAAGTTCAGGTGTTTTTGTTTTCGTGGATGAAACGCAGACACGTGGCAAAAGTCGGCTCTAGGTTGACGTCATGAAATGGGCGGCTCCCACGAGAGGAGAATGCTACACTGTTAGCAGGGTGTTTTAATTATGACACAGAATAAGCGTGTTTAACCCTTGTGCTATCTTGGATGACCCCCCCCTTCCATTGAGGTGTTCTCCTACCATGACAAAGGTGGATAAAGGTGGAGAGGATTTCATGTAATCCATGGACACCAGTGAAGATCACAAATCATTGAAGAACAAAGGTTCAGAGCTCTGTCTAGTGGGTCTAGATGACCCCACTCCCAATGTTAACGTGCCTAGAATACAACACGGGTTGAAGTAGAAAATGAAAAGGCAAAGTATTGATATTTCATTTTAATTTCGAGTCATTTGATGCACTGTGAAAATGTAAAAGCATTTCTGTTAATCCATTTCTCTGAATGAATTTTGCTACACATTTACCAGAGAAATTTTGAAAATGAAATATCAAATACCATTTTCTTTATCATTTTAATTAAATGACAGAATAAGCAGTGTTGAAGAAGAAGAAAAGTTTTTTTTTTAGTTTATAAAACGTCAGTTTAATCAAGGATCACAGATAACAAGAAAAACAACAGTTACTCACATAAAGGAGCATAAGATAGGTCACCATTCGACACATGACATACAACATTGTCAAAGCACCAGATTTTTCTACACAGGACAAACAGTTCGACAGCCTGAAAAAGGAGAATTCCAGCTTCAGCCTGGAACAGACATTGCAGCGCCAGATCCGAACTGCATCAGCCAGAGGTTCGCCTGCTATTTTGCACTTCCTGCTTACGTGAACCGCAAGTTTTGCTTCACCAACAATAAAATTAAGCAGTTGCCACTTTTCTTTGTCTTTCTTCTTGTACCTGGACCCATAAATAAAACAACAAATGGAAGACATCACATTAAAAAGAGCAAATACAGATGTTAAAAGAGTGAAGAGACCTGAAAAAATGGGACCAAACCAGTGCCCCCTGAACCTTAGAATCCAGCAGGTGCTCCAAAGTCAACTTTTTTGAATTTAGGAGCATAATATGCCCCTGATTTTGAGTGGACTCACTCAAAGACTCCAAGCCCACAATATCAGCCTCCAAGTCTTTAATGAATCATCAGTAATCACACGTAACGTTGAGAGTGTACTGCTGGCACAAAAGCTTAATTTCAATCTTACCACGGTCCCACCATTGCCCAAGAGAACTAAAATCATGTTTCCTTTGTCTAAACTCAGTCCAAAAGAAACCTAAAACATCCCTAAAAGCAGTATCAAATGCTAAAACTGAATTAGAATGTCAATATGCACTTCTAAATGTAAAATCCTTCAAATAAAAGACACAAACCACAAGAGAATGGTCAGTAAAAGCAACAGGAAAGATGTTACAGGACTTAAAAACATAAAAATGGTGCTTAAGACAATAAAAACGATCAAGACAGGCGAGAGTCGACCTGCTCTCATACATGCAGGAACAAGTGTATTGCCGGCAGTCTGCATGCATCCTTCTCCATACATCCACCAGGCCGTGAGAGCAGACCAGCTGCCTCAAAGAGCGGCGTAAGGCCGGATGAGGCTCTGCGGGGTTCCGGTCTAAAAGCTCATCTTCAGTACAATTACCCCCCCCCCCCCAAAAAAAAAAAAATAAAAAATCCTCCCAACTGCAGCTATCCAATTTTACACTGAGTCTTGCAAAAAAAAAAAAAAAAAAACTCTTCCTCTCAGCAGCAGTAGTCGGAGCATAAACATTCACTAAAAGCACAGCAAAACGCTCAAACAGGCTCTGACCAGTAAAACCCTTCCTGCAACCAAATGTTCCACTTCCATAGAAATTGGAGTAAACCTCCTGGAGAACAAAAAACCCACCCCTCCACTAGCAGAGGTGAGATGGCTCAGAAGGACCTCACCATCCCACTCTCTGTTCCAGTCCACCTCCAGACTGGGATCACTGTGGGTCTCCTGAAGGAATAAAACATCCAGGTGCTTGGCCCTCATAGTCTCAAAGAGCAGGGCGCTTTTCAAGGGTTCTCTGGCACCATTAACATTTGAGCTGCCCACTTTGACCCTTGTGCTATCTTAGATGACCTCACCCTTACGTTGAGGTGTTCTTCCTACCATGACAAAGGTGGATAAAGGTGGAGATGTCATGATTCAGCTACGAGACAGATCCAGATGCTGGAACCCAGAAGAAAGCACGCAGGTAAGTGAGTAGATAAGTAGCGTTTATTTCTCTGTTGTGGGTTTCTGAGAAGTGAATCTTGGGATGTGGCGTGGCTGGAGGTTCTTGATGCGGCGTGGCTGGAGGTCTTGACACGGCGTGGCTGGAGGCTTTAGCGTGGCCTGACTTGAGGTCTTGGCGCAGCGTGGCTTGACTGGAAGCTTCAGGAAAGGCTGGAGCTGCTCGTGATGATTTCCACTCAGGTGACACTCGTGACATGAGGATCCTGAGACAGGGAGACAAAGTTAGCGAGGTTCGAGGCACATGAAAGCAAAGCATGAGCTGAGGCTTAGGACCAGGTTTAGTCACCATAAAGGGGGCAACGGAATGGCGTTGAACTGTGGAGCTGGGTCTCCTTAAGTAGAGCAGAGCTTGATTGGAGTGAGTGGAAACAGCTGGTGGAGTCAGGAGCAGAGCAGCAGGAGACGGGGGAGGAGACTGACAGAGGCACCATGACAGTACCTCCCCTCAACGACCGCCGCCTGGCGGTCCCGGACGCCGATCAGGATGAGCCCTGTAGAAGTCGCTGATGAGGGACGGATCCAGAATGAGGGAACGGGAGACCCAGGAGCGTTCCTCGGGACCGTAACCCTCCCAGTCGACCAAAAACTGATGGCCACGACCCCGACGTCGGACGTCCAAAACACGGCTAACAGTGAATGCCGGAGCGCCATCAAGGATACGGGCGGGTAGAGGGGAAGCGGATGGCGGGCACAAAGCACTGTCCTGGACCGGCTTAATCTGGGAGATGTGGAATGAGGGATGCACTTTGAGAGATGCAGGCAAACAGAGACGAATACAGGTGGGGTTGATGATTTTGTCAATAGTGTAAGGACCGATAAAGCGGGGAGCAAGCTTATGGGATGTGCCCTAGATCGGGATGTTATGGGAGGAGAGCCATACCCTCTGACCGGGTTGATACGTGGGTCCCACCACCCTGTGACGGTTGGCATTGCGGCAGTTGCTCTCCTTGGTGCGGAGGAGAGCAACCCTGGTTTGGTGCCAAATGGCTTGACACCGTTGAAGATGGTCCTGCACCGAGGGCACTGCCAAGTCAAGTTCCTGGGACGGAAACAGAGGTGGCGAGTACCCGAGGGAGGCTTCAAAAGGTGACATTCCTGTAGCAGTGGAAGGGTGTCAGTTATGAGCATATTCGATCCATACTAAATATTTAGACCAGTCCATGGAATTCTGGGTTCTCAGCTTGACCGTTCAACTGGGGATGGTACCCTGAAGTGAGACTGACCGTGGCCCCAAGGGCTGAACAGAACGCCTTCCAGACTTGGGATGTGAACTGTGGCCCACGATCTGACACGATGTCCGTAAGTATGCCATGGTGGCGGAAAACCTGATTAACCAGGATGTCGGTAATCTCTGTGGCAGTGGGCAACTGTGGATGCGGAACGAAATGAGCGAACTTAGAAAAACGGTCAATGATGCTGAAAATAACCAAGTTGCCTTGAGAAAGAGGTAATCCCGTGATGAAATCGACTGCGATGTGGGACCAGGGCCGGCTGGGTGTAGGCAGAGGATGAAGGTAACCAGAAGGAGGGGTGTGGGAGGATTTGGAGTGGGCACAGATGGAGCAGGCTGCGATATAGTCCCGCACATCCTTGTTGATAGAAGGCTAGAAGAACCGCTTGCGGATGAGGTTAATGGTGCGATGGATACCACCATGGCAGGCGATTTGGGAGGTGTGGGCCCAGGTAATAACATCGGACGTGAGAGATGATGGAACATAGAGGATACCGTCAGGGCAAGGTTCATTATCTGGTTTCTTTACCTTGGGCCCGGATGACCCAAGTCTCGATGTCCCACGTCAGGTTGCCCACAATGCAGGAGGGCCGAAGAATGGGTGTAACAGGCGAGTAGTCCGTGGAGCAGAATTTTTGGGAGAGTGCATCCGGTTTGATGTTGCTGCTTCCTGGTCTGTAGGTTATAGTAAAGTCAAAGCGGTCAAAAAACAGACACCAACGTGCTTGACGAGAGTTGAGTCTTTTAGCGTTGCGGAGGTATGCCAAATTTTTATGGTCAGTCCAGACTATGAATGGTTGAGCCGCTCCCTCCAGCCAATGTCGCCACTCCTCCAGAGCCAGCTTGATGGCTAGTAGTTCTCTGTTGCCGACATCATAGTTGCGTTCTGCAGGGGACAGCTTTCTGGAAAAGAACACACATGGCTTCAGTTTGCCGGATGACTCCTCCCTTTGGAAAATAACGGCTCCAACTCCGGAGTCTGAGGCGTCCACCTCTGCAATGAATTGACGATTGACATCGGGCTGGATGAGGATAGGCGCTGAGGTGAACAAGTTCTTGAGGGTTTCAAACGCTCTTTGGGCCTCGGGGTTCCATTTGTAGGGTTTGAGGATGGAAGTTAATTGGGTCAAGGGAGCTGCGATGCTGCTATAGTTCCTGATAAACTGGCGATATAAATTAGCAAAACCTAGGAACTGTTGGAGTTTTTTACGTGAATCTGGAGGTGCCCACTGAGAGACCGCCTCTATTTTAGCTGGGTCAGGACGGATGCTTCCAGCCCCAAAAATGTAACCAAGGAAAGGAATGGTAGTCAGGTGGAATTCACACTTTTCAGCTTTAACGAAGAGTTGGTTTTCTGATAGCCTCTCCAAAACGAGACGGACATGAGACTGATGTTGGGCAGGATCTTTAGAATATATTAAAATGTCGTCGAGATAAACGAATACAAAACGGTTGATAAAATCCCTGAGGATATCATTAACAAGCCTTTGGAAGACAGCAGGGGCATTGGTCAAACCAAAAGGCATGACCAGATATTCGTAATGCCCCAAAGGGGTGTTAAAGGCGGTCTTCCATTCATCCCCTCTCTTAATACGGACCAGATGGTAAGCATTACGGAGATCTAACTTGGAAAAGAGGCGGGCTTCCTGAACGGAGTTGAAGACAGAACTGATAAGTGGAAGGGAGTGCTTATCCTTGACAGTGATTTGGTTGAGTTCTCTATAGTCTATGCAGGGTCGTAAGGACTTATCTTTTTTCTGGACGAAAAAAAAACCCTGCACCAACAGGAGACGAAGAGGGGCGAATGTGTCCCAAAGAAAGCGCCTCCTGGATGTATGACTCCATAGCAGCTTTCTCGGGACCGGATAAGTTAAATAATCTGCCTTTGGGCAACGTGGCAAGCAGATCAATGGCGCAGTCATAAGGTCTATGGGGTGGGAGAGAGCGGGCTTTAGCCTTGCTGAAGACAGATTTTAAATCGTGGTAACAGGCGGGTACTTTAGAGAGGTCAATGTCTTCAGCGGGCTCAGTGTTGGTGGAAGAAACTGACGGAACCGCGGACTGAAGGCAATTAGCCATACAGAAAGCGCTCCAATTGACTATACGGCTATTGGCCCAGTCAAAATGGGGATTGTGTAATCAGAGCCAGGAGAACCCCAGTACCACAGGAGTCTGAGGGGTGTGAGTGACAAAAAACCGAGTTAGTTCCCTATGATTACCGGAAGTGATGAGGAGAACCGGCCTAGTGTGATGCGTGATAAGGGAGAGGTGTTGTCCTCCCAGACCGGCGGCTTTGATAGGGGTTTCTAAGGGTTCTGTGGGAAGAGAAAGCTGAGAGACGAGGCTGTGATCAATAAAACTCTGCTCTGCACCAGAGTCAATGAGAGCTTGTAAGTTAGTAAACTCAGACTGGTGACAAATCTTGACAGGAACGTACAAAAAATCGTTAGTTGACGTGTCCCCCCGCAGCCTGTCTTCTAGCGGGGGGTCCGGGAGTTTAAACATGCCGGACAAAGATTTTCTTGGTGGCCTTGATTGCCGCAATAGAAACACGCGCCCTCCTCTCTACGCCTCTGGCGCTCCTCAGCGGAGAGCTTGGAATGCCCAATCTGCATGGGTTCATCTGAGATGTTGTAAGCCGCTTCAGAAAAGACAGGCGGTGGTGACTGTGAAGACTTGACTGGTACCTTGCGAGGAGGTTGGTTGCGTTCACTGTGACGTTCTCTGAGACGAGCATCGGAACGGAGGGCTGCGGAGACAAGCTCTTCGAAGGAGTGCGTTTCCGGTTGGGTGCAGAGGTGGTCCTTGATGGAATCATTCAATGACTGGTAAAATACGCCGCGTAAGGCGGGGTCGGACCACCCTACTTCGACCGCTAAAATTCGGAAATCTATAACATGATCACTGACCGATCTATTGCGTTGTTTTAGCCCAAGCAGACGCCGTGTGGCCTTCTCCGTCTTTCTGGGTTGGTCGAATACGAGCCGGAACTCAGCGATGAGGCGGTCGAAGGGTAGATGGGTAATGGGGTTAGCTGCCAGGTAGGCCTGGGCCCATTGTAAAGCCTTGTTCCTGAGAGCATTGACTATGCGTGTGATTTTGCTATGACTGGAATAATAATACCTGGGGGCTTATTGAAACAGGAGCTGACACTAGAGCAAAAAACCTCCTCAGGCCTCAACATCGCCGAAGAATGGCTCAGGTTGCAGGCGGTAGTTCTCAGGAGCCATAGCGAAAACGGAAGTGGGGGTGTTGCCGGAAGAGGGGAGCAAGTCTGCGGCTGTGGGATTAGAGAATTGTCCAGTTAGTTCAACCAAAGTTTGTGACAAACTGTCCAAGCGTCTGAAGAGGTCCTGCTGTGCAGAAGCCATCTGTGGTATAGCGTCGGCTTGACGTCCCAGCATGATTTCTTGTTGACTGACAGCAAAGTGGAGGCCTTCCGGGTCAGCTGGATCTGGAGTTTGGCCAGTCCGTTCTGTCATGATTCAGCTACGAGGCAGATCCAGATGCTGGAACCCAGAAGAAAGCACGCAGGTAAGTGAGTAGATAAGTAGCCTTTATTTCTCTGTTGTGGGTTTCTGAGAAGTGAATCTTGGGATGTGGCGTGGCTGGAGGTTGTTGATGCGGCGTGGCTGGAGGCTTTAGTGTGGCGTGACTTGAGGTCTTGGCGCAGCGTGGCTTGACTGGAAGCTTCAGGAAAGGCTGGAGCTGCTCGTGATGATTTCCACTCAGGTGACACTTGTGACATGAGGATCCAGAGACAGGGAGACAAAGTTAGCGAGGTTCGAGGCACATGAAAGCAAAGCATGAGCTGAGACTTAGGACCAGGTTTAGTCACCATAAAGGGGGCAACGGACTGGCGTTGAACTGTGGAGCTGGGTCTCCTTAAGTAGAGCAGAGCTTGATTGGAGTGAGTGGAAACAGCTGGTGGAGTCAGGAGCAGAGCAGCAGGAGACGGGGGAGGAGACTGACAGAGGCACCATGACAGGAGAGGATTTCATGTCATCCATAGACACCAGTGAAGATCACAAATCATTGAAAAAAAAAAGGTTCAGAGCTCTGTCTAGTGGGTCTAGATGACCCCACTCCCAACGGTAAAGTGCCTGGGATAGAACAAGGGTAGCAGGAATCCATCAAATAAAAGGGGGAAAAAACAAGAAATGAAAAAAATAAGCAAAGCAACAAACCCCTCATGAATTTAAAAACCAAGTTGGTGTGGGACTTTCTGCATCTGTTTCCTCAGTCTGTAAACCTCCTGATCAGTCACTCAGACTCAGCTCTGTGTTTGATGAGGTGCTTAGCAGACACATAAAAAGCTTTCAAATCAGGGAAATACGAGGGAATGTGCAGCTTCTTAAACCCTTTAGTCTGTAGCAGAAAACGTTTGAACATCTGAGCAGGATCCAGCTTCATGTCCTGACTAGCAGACGGCAAAGAGCTGCCCCGAGACAGTTCACTGCAGTCAGACCAGCATCCCTCACTGTTGCTGCCGTCAGACACAGCCACCCCCCACCCTCAGAGACCACCAGTCTGCTGGCTTTAACCCCCACATCTGCAGACGTGGAGGCCCGCTTTCTTCATTTCAGAGAAACCCCCACCTTCCCCGATCCACGCGCTACAGCATCGACGCCATCAATCCCTCCTTCTAGATCAGTGTTTTTCAACCAGTGTGCAATTGCCCTCATTAACTGATCTACAAACATTTTCCATCTCCAGGATTTCAGCTCTTCGTTCATCCAAACAGGCCCTGATAAAACACTGAGTAGTTAGGAATATAATATTAATATAAAAAATAAAAAATAAATATAAAATTATTTTTTCTTTGTGTTTATTTGATTCTATTAAAGACATTTTGATCAGAATGACGGTACCGCGATTTAGCCGGAGCTATAACTGTTAGCGGAAAAGTCCCGCCCCTTTAACTGTCTCCACCAATCATTCTTGGAGGCTTAATCACATGTCATCAGTCTGACCAATCAGAAGTGGTTAAAGTCTTCACTTCCTTGTTTAGATTTAGCTCAAAAAGTCTCTCAGTTCCAACAGAAGTACCAGCTAAAGCTCGTCTTTAGCGGTGTAGCTTTCTACAGAATCCGGTGTCAGACCGTGGAACAAGAGAACAAAACAATGAAGCTCAGAGACGCTGGTCTTTCTGCGGATTTTCGGCACTACATCTCCCATGATGCATTGGGTTAAAATGACTGTCTTAGCGCACAATGAGCCTCTCCTCTTAACGTCTTTAAACAAGGAACACACATCAAACAGTTTTTGAATCTTTTAACTTAACTTTTAATACAACTTTTAGAAAAAAACAGCTGCAGCTTCCAGCTTTTTCTGCCACAATTATCATGAAAATGTACGTGAGATCATGGAGGGGCTGTAGATCAATACAGACTATGAGTTTCTCCATTTTTTTTTCTTTTTCTTTTTTGGATGCTGGTGTGCCGCGGGATTTTTGTCAAGGTTAAAGTGTGCCGTGGCTCAAAAAATGTTGAAAAACACTGCTCTAGACACGCCTCACCGTCACCCACCACACACTCCCCAGAAACACCTGAATCACAACATCCAGAGGGCTCCACCGCCCCCTCATCCACACACACAGCTGCGGTAGCATCCACCCCAGATGCCCCATCAGCGACTTCCAACACATCCACCACCTCAGTGACATTCACGACACCCTCCACCGAAACCCCTCCCTCTGCAACCTGACTCACCCCATCCTCCACTTGACAGTTTCCACTCACCATGTTCTCATCAGACTCGCCCACCGCCTCAGGCCCGTCAGGACAAGCTGCCAGCTCCTCCGGAGGACGCTGAACCAAAGCGGCGCTTCGAGGTACGGGCGCGTGGCTATCAGCGCCCAGCCCACGCTGACCTTCACCCACGCTACCTGCCGCGGCCACGCCCCCAGAGGCAGAAACAGCGCGGTGTGGACAGGCTTTCACCAAATGCCCCTCATCGCTGCAACCAAAGCATTTGAAGGAGGCAGAAGTAGCAAAAAGCACATAGTCATAATCATCCACACGCACCTTAAACACCAAATTCAAGTCCTCCTCCTTCTTGTGGAGGATCATGAACACATGTCTGCGGTGAGACACCACGTGTTTCAGCAGGGGGGACTTACATCCTGACATAACCTTACGCACAGGTGACACCACCTTCCCATGATTGGTCAGCTCTCGCACCAGAAACTCATCACTAATGAATGGAGGGACGTTAGACGGCATGATCTTGGTCGCCGGCTGAGAGAGCGGCATGACGGTTTCAAACACGCCATTGATGGAAATGCCCTTCTCAACCAGCGTGTTCACCTGCTCCGCCCTCTCCACAAACAAAACAACGGCTCCATTCATGCGAGCAGCAGATTTAATTGAAGTGTGCCCGATAACTTCCCCCACGGCCAGAGCCACATCCTCCACGCTGTGCAGGGAGCCGGCACCTGTTTTAACGCCGTGCTTCCTGGTAAGTGAAGTGAGAGCCATGGCGTCCAGAACGCCACCAGCTCCACACCCACCACCGGATAAAACCCACAAAACACCACAAAACCAAAAGAAATGAACTAACAAAACACCTAAACCATCAACAACTATCACCAAAGTAAAGAAATAAGTAAAAGGCAAATAAATCAAACACTCCTCAACTCCTTCAATCACCCTCCTTCCACACAAGAAGAAGAAGAAAAGGAAAAAGCAGTTTGGCGGATTGCTTTTTCTTTTTCATTTTGAGTCAACAAATGCAGCTTCATTTTGAAAATGAAAAAGTACATACAACCAGGTTGGTTCACCAGAGACATACAACCACACACACCTGCAAGTTAGATTTACCAGATGGCCTACAATGCATATTTTTGCATGCAGAGTAAGAAGATAAAAGGGCCCAGCTAGGATTCAAAAACAGGGTCTTCTTAGGACTTTATTTTTCTGAACATTCAACAAGAATTTCCTATCTTCACAAAAGTGTCACACTAATTCAAGAATATGTTTTAAGAGTTGCTTTGCTGGACAGGAAACAGATTCTTACCCATCTACAGATGCAGAGGTTTTACTCAACTAGAAAAAGCTTTTCAGTGCTGCAACAACATAAAAACAAAGCTGATGAGCTCTTTGGATGAAGGTTTTATGCCAGCCATTTAGTTTGACACATGGATACATTCAAAGGGACATAGCCATTCAAACTAAATTGGATAAAAAAAAGTCAAGGAAAGTTAAAGTAACTTTGTGAAAGAAAACTGGAACGAGTTCATTTTCTTCTCATGGTAATCGATGTGAGGTTTAGAAATACAGCTGCTAGAGTTTTTGTTTGAAATAAAAGTCCCAAATGCACAATGTCAATGAAGTTTGGATTTGATTGTTTCACAAAGATTAGCATTTTAAACATTAGTCACAATATTATAAAAACCTTGCTCCAACATGGATGTGGAGCAGTCTAATGAACTTCTTTAAAATGGGAACATGGTGCTGCGCTGTGGATGTTCTTCCTGGACGTGACCTCACCTGCTTTGTTCTGCAGTTCAGCCTATTATCTGAAGAGATGTGAGAGTGATAAATGAACAGCGTCTGCATGAAGGAAGGGCTCCATTCAGAGTCTCTATTCAACCCACAGACTCAAACAGCCGCAGGAGCGTCCACTCCATTGAATGAACCATAATTTGCATTGAGAAGGCTGAAATTACAGTCTAATAAATGTGCAACTAGAAATAAAGCCATAACCAAATCTGATGAAGGGGGGTCAGGAACATTTATATTTTTACAAATCTAAAGAGAAAATGATTTAAAAGACAAAAAGAGAAGCTGGTGGGTTTAAAGATTAATGCTATGCTGCATCAATCTGGACCAAAACAAACAAGTAAAACAGAAGGAGAAATGAGATCTTTGGGGTAGTGGGAAACCTGACAATTATTCCATCTTTACAAACGATGCCTTTATGACAGAACCAGAGACCGAAGCGGATCAAACTGCTTGGAAAATCATGCAGTTGCAACAGTTCCTGATTTGAGGACGCTATTCCCCAAAAACCAGGTCATTGCCCCGAGTTCATGAGCATAGGTTGGAACAAAGATTGAGCAGTAAAGAGTAAGTCACTTTCTGATGCTGCACCAGTCTGCCTGTTTGTCTCACACTGTGAGCATCCAAAAAAATCATGTTCATGTCTCCTCTAAACCTCTCCATTTTAAAACCATTTGAATTTCCAGCGTTCAAACTCACATTCTCCAAGGATCAGCCCCAATTATGGGCCGTTACAAACCCCCCTAAGCCTGCAGTGAGGCTCCCACCTCACTGTTTAATCAGATTGTACAATTAAATTTCACTGAACTTGTTCTAGTGGGTAATTTGCCTTGACTGCTTGTCTGCATCCTTTGAAGCCCTAACGTCTGTCTGTGATTTGTTACATTTCACCCACCTAATTGACAGTTCCACTCAGTCAAACTCTAAATGTCTTCTAGATCAACTCCAATTGACCTTATCATGACCAACGCCCCTCATAAGTACACAGACTGAGCATACATTTTCACAGCCTGGCTTTGTTGTCTTTAGTGTATACATGTATAAATCTAAAAGTCAGCACTTCTCTGCTTCAGGCAATTATGGACAATGTGACACACCCTCTGCATGAGGCCTTCAGTGAAAGGAAGAGCAGCTTCAGCAGCAGACTTTTATCACAACGCTGCACCACGGACAGACTTAGAAAGTCCTTTGTCCCACGAGCCATCAGACTGCACAACACTCTGTGTTGAGAGCTTTTACTCTCTTTTACTCTTGCTTTTGATGGGGCTGAATTTCTGGGAAACTTGACATGTTTTTAGGAATTGTTCATACTTGCTTTTAGTCTTTTCATCTTTTATCCTTTTTTATCCTTCTATATTTTTATCTATTTATTGTGTTTTTATTTGTTTTAGGAATGATTGTGTTTTAAGTATGGGCAGCTGGCCACTTAAAATTTCCTTCGGGATCATTAAAGTCTATCTATCTATCTATCTATCTATCTATCTATCTATCTATCTATCTATCTATCTATCTATCTATCTATCTATCTATCTATCTATCTATCTATCTATCTATCTATCTATCTATCTATCTATCTCTGCATTGATTGAACCATCCTATTGCTTTCTGCAGCAAATATTATTGGATTTCAAAATAAATCCAGTTTTTTCTTGTTCATATCTGACGTGCTTCTCCTGAAAAAGAAACTTTATTTGATTTGAGAATCTCTAAACAGGTTTAAGTATCCTGTCAGCATCACTGCAGACGCTTTGGGATAGACTCTCCATCTCTGTACTTGTTCTGACTCATGGGATGGAAAACGTTAATGGCTTCATCAATCTGCTAAATCAACAGCATTCAGTCACTCAAACGAGCTTCCCATTATCATTGATGATGCTCACGCATCACTTGCAAACGCTCATCAAAGTAATGGAAAGCAGCGGCACGCTCAGCTTGTCCGATTTCTGCAGGAGTGGACACCGGAAGTACTTCAGTGTTCTCTGTGCCTTAGAGCAGAGGGGCTGAAAACACATTTTCCAGTCTAAGATCCACACACCTGGGGGTGGTCGCTGGAGCAAGGAATGCTGTTGGGCTGCAGAAGGAGTCCACTGATCATGGCTGCCCTGTACTGTAGGACGCTGGCAGTCCAAGCTGCATGTGCAGTTTCAAAGGCAAACATCTGGGTCTTGGGGAGTTCAAAAAGACAATGGGGGAGGACCACCAGTAGTAAATTCATGCATACCTTTCCTCACTCACTGGAGTGAAGGCGGGCTCGTCACCATAAGATGAAAAGCTCCAGCTCTCATGCTTAGAAGAAGCCAGCAGTTGAATAAGCTAGTCCTGCTGGTGATCCACCGTAAAGCTATGATGGTAGATGGTGCAGCTCTGTCTCATATTCTCACCCAGCCTATTACATGACAGACTGGACTTAAAGGAAGTCGTCCCTGCAAACACCTTTTCCTCAAGAAAAGTGTTTTCAGACATTTCTGATCTGTTGTCTCAGCTCCACAGATCTTGAGTAAGGACTCAAAAACTCCTCTTCGTTTTCACACTGAGTTCAAAGAAACTCTGTCTTCACCTGACCTCACAAAAACTCGTGGAAACATCTTTAACCAACAGAATCAGAGGTTAAAAGACGCAGGGCACAAGTTACCAAAATATTCAAACAATGTTTTAATACATATCAAACAGGATTATATAGGTCAAACCAGAAGTTTTCATATACCACATAAAAACACATATGCTTTTTTGCAGACATGAAATAAAACTTTTTTTTTTTCCTATTTTAGGTCGAATACAATTGATATAATGATTTCTACTTGCTGAATGTCAGAATAATGAGACTGTGTTTTTTTTTTAGATAATTTGTATTACTTTTATCAAAGTGAAAAGTTTATATACATTTCATTAGTATTAGGTACTATTGGCTTTAAACTGCAGCACTTGGGTCAAACATCTTGGATATACCCCTTCTGAACTTTATATTTTTCCTATTTGCATCAAGACTTTATTGGTATTATCTTTTCCTTCTTTCGGACTAATGTGGGACAGAGAGTCATCAAACTGGGTCACAGAGACGCAGAAGTATTGCTGAAAGCGCAGTCATTCAAATGCAGCTCCTGCAGTAGAAAGTAAACCTCACAGAAAAAAAGAAAAGAATGAATCATCTTGTGAACTCGGACACAAAGATGTGTTTACCGATGCTTTTATAGATTTCTTCTATAGTCTATAGTTTAAATTAACTTTTCTTTCTTTCTTTTTGTTCATTTTTCAATTGTTAAAGGGGGAAAAATCACACAGAAGAAACTCCAGACAGCATTCTGAATTTGTATTTTCTGTTAACCAGGTACAGATTAAAAGAGTTTGACTCGGCATCCAAGTGGGTCTTTCATTCGCCTGAACACAACGCAGAGCAGAAAACTCCACCAGTTACACGGACACAAATTTGACATGTCAATCATGATTGTGTAAGCACAGCATTATGCCAGCGTTGGTAAATTTGTTCAGTGGCATTTTTCTCCCAAAAGTATTTTCTTCGTTGCTCCTACTGCAGAGGGATTTTCACAGTGTTTCTGTGATTTCGTGCTCATAGCTCTGCCTCCAGCTGCTCTCTTAACCATGAATTTTCAAAGTGCTATATAGGGAACTAATAGTAGATTATTAAGTGATTAAAAACTCAATAATTGTTAATGCAAGAACAAACGTGGGACTTTGACTCCCATTGTCATGGAAAAACTCTAAGAATAGTCCATACAACAGCAGTTCAAGCACATCCAAGGCCACGTACAATCCTGGCCTCCAGTCTTGCAGCGAGGGTGAAGAGCCAGCTAAAGGGAGGGAGAGATAATAGGAGGTGCTCCTGCAAACACAAAAATCAGATTAAGTTAAATAGAAAAAGAGCAGAATGCTTAACAATGTGGATAAGATGTTAAAACATGAAGAGGAGCAAATGAATCAGAGACAAAACCAGCAGTGTTTAAACTAATGCCTGTGAAAAAAAGCCTGAATACTGACTAAATATAAACCTGTTGGACATTCATTAACCCTACTGCAGACGGTTATTGTTGTGAGGATCTCTATTTGAAAACACGTTCATCTGTCTACGTGGACTAGTTAGATTTTCGTTGTTATTAGAGGAATTCTCACAAAAGTGTGAATGGATCAGAATACAGCTTCGGGGTTGTTTATAGTTAGGAATTTTCATTATAACACACTTAAAAGATTTTTCATGATATAGGTAAGGTGCGACCATTTAATATTTTTATCAACTGATTTAAGAAAATGAAATCAAGTTTCCTTTAACACACATCAAACACTGGAACTGATTCAGCCAGGAACAATGAGAAAAGTGCATAAACTCCATTTGGTCAAGTCCAACGCATTGTCTCAGGGAGAGTCCAAAAGATAGCAGTTTGTCCCTTCTGCTTTCCTTTGGGGTCCAGATGACCCGATCCTTACAATGACACGTTATCCCTACTATGACAAAGGTGGAGAGGATTTCATTAACCCTAGGCCCTTTAACATTGGGAGTGGGGTCATCTACACCCACTAGACAGAGCTCTGAACCTTTGTTCTTCAATGATTTGTGATCAGGTCATAGTATAGCACAAGGGTTAATCCATGGACACCAGCGAAGATCACATATCATTGAAGAAAAAAGGTTCAGAGCTCTGTCTAGTGGGTCTAGATGACCCCCACTCCCAAATTTAAAGTGCCTAGGATAGAACAAGGGTTACATGATGTGATGCATGTGGTTCTGACACAGCCATGCAGTGATCAGGTAAAGTATGCCATTAATACAAAATAATGGCAGTTAGCCATAAGCTAGGTGTAAGAATAGACAACTGTTTGTTAAATCTTTAAATAAATGCCATGCTCCCTCAAATTTTGTCACAATTTTTGGACAGAGAAATCAGGTCTTCTCATCTGTCTAACCAGGCTTGACAAAGCGCTATGACTAAACTTCCCAGCTGACTTGTGGGAGGAAACGCACTTACAAACCTGTAGAGAACTCCTTTCACCTGCTTGTGAGCACTCATTACATCAAGTTCTCAACCTCAGTTGAATGGGGCCCGTAATGCCAGGGAACCACTCCCATCATGTGCGACTGCGGGCAGCTGGATTTGTGGCTGCAGCTTGAAAACACAAGTACGCCTTTTGTTTTCTGTGCTTGCTCACATCATCTGTTTCATCTCGTTCAAACACTCAGAGGAACACCGGCTCTCAGGTGGTGTGGACTTGCAGCGGGGCAGCCATTTTGGCTCCACCTCAGAAATCAATGGCCCATTCCATCTCTAGTGGTACTGTGTCTGAGAGGTAATCAGCCGCCCAGGCCCCATTATAGAGGCAAGCAAAGTACACGCAGTAACTGAACAGGGAAACAAGAACACCCAGAGCAGCAAACATCTAAGGATTGCAGGACTGCAGGGAGACAGAGCTGCGAGAAATTAGACTAGTGGAACGTGCAGTGGCATACAAATGTTTAAGAAGCCTTTGCAGTTTTCCAGTCATAGTCTCACCAGGTTTTAGATCTCCTAGCAACTGTGTCCAGCTCTGTAATTCAGGTACACAGCAGGATGGAGCAGAGGTGTATCTCTTATTTAAGCTCAGGTTTGCAATCAGATTTCACAAGAGATTGCAGGCAACACTGAGATGCAAAGCTGTGGGCTTAATACGATGTAAAGTGAGCTTATCTGCAGGTAGATTCTGCTCATTCCTGTTGTCTTTGTCTCCTCACTGATTGATGGGGGCTTAGAGGAAGCAGCACTCGCATTTCAATGTGCTGCACAGATCAACCGGTGTGTGTGTTTACATGTGCATCACATGGTAAACACACACACGCAATAGGCTGGGGCTTTTGAATCATCCCTGCAGCATCAATTTCTAAAGCAAACATGTTTTAGACGAGTATGCAGCCCACACACACACATATATGACCCCCCATATGTCCATGGTAATAGTCAGTAATGATTGATTGGATCTGGACTCACTTGACCATGACGTAACTTTTTTTATGTCTTAACAGTGTACATTTTTTTAAAGTTACCCAAAGGAAATGTAAAAATTGTTGAAATTTACATTTCAACAATTTTTGTTCAATCATTTGTTTGCTTCTTTTTTTTCTTTTTTTGACTGAATGTTCTTCTTTTTAGCACATTAGTAGCTCCATCATGTACCCGCTGGTTCCTAATCTACTGCATTGGGTTCTCTGTCGTATCTTCATGAATCAAACTCTGAATCCCTTTATTTTCATTTCACTAGAATCAGGATCATCAAGTACATATAGTTCATGTTAATTTCAGAGTAAATGTTATCTGGACACAGATGATGAACATATGCTCACTGCTTTGGTAGCCCTGTACTCACAGGGGTCGTGTTGAGAGGAGAGAGTAGAGCCCCTGCCACAGAGGCAAAATGGGGTACAAATAGCACAAGCCCCAACCTGGGCAGAGGTTCAAGGTCCACTGGTTTGAACTGCTCAATAGTCTAGAGCAGGGGTGTCAAACTCATTTTGGTTTGGGGGCCACATTCAGCCCGTCTGATCTCAAGTGGGCCGGACCAGTAACATAAAAGCAACATAACAGCTTTGTTGTAGTTTTTTTACTCAGTTGGAAAAAACGCCTCAACCAACATAGTAGCCTAATCACTTGGGGCTAATGGATCTAAAAAGAAATTAATTTCACTTAAAAAAAAGTTGGTCTACTTAATTTTATACAGACTAAATATTTGACATCTGACACTGAAACAATACCGATAATAAACTCAAAAGGGGCTACAGAAAAAAATGAAACACCGTGCCTTCAATGTAAATGTCCAAAGCATTAAAAATTAAACAAAATTAAACCCGCTAACATTTGTGAACATAAACATTCAACCTCCCTTTCTCTCCTTAAACTTCACCTGACCGTCAATATCAGGATTCAAATCCTTTGCAGCAACACATTTAGTGTCATTCAAGTGTGCAAAGCATGATGGAATGTTCAAGAATCTTTTCCTGGTTTCTGCCTGAATTTTGTGGCAACACCTGCCTTCTTCCTGACCTTTAATGACGCGCCAATAGTGACCAGACTGACATCACGTGACCAGTTCACTTCAACATCGTCTGGCACAGTAACTAGAGAGCTCAGTATGTCATCAGCTGTTGTTGTGTCCATCAACTCAAGAAACTCAGCTCTCTAATAAATGCACAGCCTTATATATCTGTGATGTTGGTGTTTTCATAAATAGTGACCGAAAATGCAATAAATTACTGGATTCTTTCATTTGGCATCCAAGTCTGCTCAGAGATGTTGTATCTGGAATCGTAATCCTTGACAGACTCATGGTGGCAAAGGTGGACTGCTTTTTGGGGCACAAGTTCACCTCTGAAGAGGGTTTGGATGTTTGCCCCGTGTTTACAATAGGGTAGCCATCAATGCTCCATCACTGACGTCACTGCTGCAGTAAATGCAGACAGTTGTTCTTCATTCCAACTAATAGTTGGTAAATCTTCTCTTTTCTTAACTGCAAATGGTGAAACTTTTCTTTATGGTGGGTCTCATAGTGGTGCTGAATGTTCTATTCTTTGAACACTGCAACCTGTTGATGACATACCAACCATGCAGGTTCTGCATTCAGCTTTGTGAAAAAAGAAACTGTAAATTTTCCCTGGAAAGCTCTTCCCTCCACTTGACATTTTGACAACATTTTGGTCTTTAGGGTGTTGCTGATCATCCATATAGCAAGATAACAGCGGTAAGGCTCATAGGAAACCAAAGTGAATCTTACCCAGACACAGCTGTTATGTTTTGCTTTTAGCAGGTGCAGAGAGATGCTGCTTCACCTGTTTAGCTTTTCCTTTGCTCCCCCTAGTGGCGGAATTTCGGTTATTTCTTGTAAAAAATCATAACTCGCCACAGGAATGGACTAGAAACTTGCTTTCTTTTTTAAACATCTTTATGATTTTTACTCTTCATGTGTGGGCCTAACTTAACCACCTGGCGGGCCGGATACGTCCCGCAGGCCGTATGTTTGAAGCCCGTGGTCTAGAGAATTGCCCATGATTGCCCACAGAGACAGTCTAAGCCAACCTAATCACACTCAATGAACTCGCAACAGTCTAGAACAGGGGTGGGCAAACTACGGCCCTGAAAAATATCAGAGATCCATGTTTTTTTTTTAATCTGGCCACACGATCAAGACGTGACATTTTATTCCACCTTCTGCAGTCTGTGTTCTACCTGAAACCCTCTAAAATCTCTTTCAAATAGAACAGAAGACAGTCTTTCCTTTCTACGTCGCATTTCATCTTTCCCGGTTTAGCTCATTATTTCTGAGCGATCATGCTGCCTTTTTGAAACAGCGCTCCCTGTTCTGTGTCCTGATTGGCTGGATACCTTGTCAATCAATCTGCTCAGTCCGTGCTGTGTCTCCTGTACAGAAACACGCAGCTCTTCAGATCTACAGAAATCTGTGATCCATCAGATCTTTGTTGTCATTCATAGATCCTGGACCTCATTTCTGTGAAGGTTTAAGAATTTAAACCAGAGAAAAGGTGAAAATGTTCATGTCTGTCTGAGAAAAGTGTATTTATGCAGTGAGGAGTTTTACTGCCATAAATTTAAAACATCTGTGATCACCGATCACAGATGTTTTTAGAAGATAACTCCTGCAATAAACGAGGAACTCTGTTCTGGTGAAAAGGTAACACAGATATATGTGTAGCTGCAGCAGAAGACATAGAAATTTGCTTTTCAGTATTACTGGATGTAAACAGACGCACAGCTGCAAACTGTGAGAGGTATGATGAGCTCAAAGTCTCTGCGGAATTATGATGGGAGAGGATCAAGTATTTATAGTTTTTTTTGTTTTATTAAATGTATCAGTATGTTTTTCCTGAATTTTTGTCTTTGAAAATCATAGTGTTGTCTGCTCATTGTTTTATTTCATAAATAATGTTATTTATTTTCTTAAAAGGATCATGAATGAATGAAACTTTATTCATAGCACTTTACAACTCCTTGAAAGAACCAAAGAGCTTCACAATAAAAAAGATCTAAAATGGGAAGAAAAGTTTTAAACTAAAAACGGTAACGCTTCCTTTTACAGTACAGTACTTACAGTGTACTTAAGTGGTATTTACATGGTACTTATTGTGTAACTACTGGGTACTTTCAGGGTACTTACATGGTACTTTCTATGGGACTTTACTGGGTACTGAAGGAATTTATATTTTTGTGTTTTTATTTCTTTTTAGGTTTTTGTCTTATCTTTTTATTTCAGCATGAGATTGTTTTCAGATTAAGTGTGGGAGCTCCTGGACTTTGAATTTCAAAGGGACATCCTGTCTCTTTTCACTGTGAGCTCCAGAACTCACCCCCTACAGAGACACCTGGATTTTTCCTAAGGCCAGTGGAACTGTGGCTGCAGCCTGACAATGGATCATAAAATTAACATAGCATGGGAACTCCTAAAATGCAGATCCACATGTGGCAGACCAAAGGATTGAGACTGACGCCTGTGGAGAAGGTTCCGGACGGGTGCTGAACTCCCATGGGGATTCCATACCGTGTCCATCTGTGAGGTTCCCCCAGAGACCAGATGCTGTGATGGACTGAAGGAAGTAGGCGGGCTCCTCTGTCAGCCAATCTTGAGCAGCCAGAGGCGGAGATACAGCAGCCATCTTGTTTCCGGGGGAGGAGATTCTGACCACATGTTTAAAAGTCTGCACTCAAGGAACTTTCTTTGTTCTCCTTTTGAAATTGCTGGCATGGTCAGTCGCCCGTAAACTAGGCGCTCTGCCAGCTCTGGAAATTCCTGAGAACCCGGGCGCTAGTTATGATTTTTGGGGTGTTTTACTATGCTTTAGAAATATTGTTAGGGAAATAAATTTTGTTTATCTTTTATCCAAAGGAATCCGTGGTTTTCTTGTTTTCAACTTTTCGAACACGCAAAGAAAGTATCTACAAAGGCGAACTAGATATTTTCTCCTTCAGTACTTACATGGTACTTTTTTTGGGACTTTACTGGGTACTTACATGGTACTTTTTTGTGTCTAGTCTGTACTTACATGGTACTTGCCATGTATTTATATGGTACTATTTGGTTCATACCAAATAGTTCATAGGTGTCTTTTATGGTACTTACCACATGTAAGAACAAGGTAAGTACAAATAAAGTACCTTGACTTTTAGGTCTGCACTCACTGCATGTTTCATGGTATATACCATGAATTTACCACAGAAACTACCCCTTATTTACACTGAAACTGGAGTGTAAAAGAAAGTCAGCCCTATTTCCACTCAACTACATGGTACTTTCATTACTACATACTGGGTATGTTTACTTGAATATTACTTGGTACTTACTCCTTAAGTACACTGAAACTGGACTGTAAAAGAAAGTCAGCCCTATTTCCATTCTATTACTTGGTACTTTCAGTAGTAAATACTGGGTATGTTCATGTATTACCTTCCCGTACAGTGTACACTTGGTCTTCTGACCTTACCAAATGAGACAATGCTAACTTGTTGTTAAAGGTCAAATAACTGCATTGTAAAAACATATTCCTACTTCTTGTAACATGAGGCAAATGTAAAGAGAAACAAGACAGCAGTGAAAACAACAATCTTTAATATGAAACACTTCTGCAGCATACAAAGTGTCATCACAATAAAATATATTTTAAACATATATATTTTTAACCTTCAGCAGAGTTTGGTAACATTGCAGGACTTCTTCAGGGTTTGTAACTGCAAGAAAATTCACAATAAAAGCTCAAATGAACATAAAAAGCATAAAGACTTTTATAAAGTACACAGTATATTTTACTTATTTAATAATTTCTCTTTGATAAATCTCTGTGAATTATTTATAGCTTTGACTGCAATGCTTGAAATTAATCAATTATCCTCATTTATAAACATGATAATAAATTATTCAAAACTTGACCTTTTTTAAAATATTGTTCTAAGCATGAACTTGTTTTAATACATAATGTCAGGAAAATATGTAAAACAACAAGGCTAAATATTTACTTTTAATACTAAAAACACCCCGAGTGTGTGTTTTTGTTAAGTAGGTCGGGGCGAGCAAAGGTGCAAATTCCCAGCGCACTTGAATGCAGCATGACAACTGAACGTGCATTAATCCGGAGAGCCTCGAGGCGCGTGCAACAGTTTGAATTTCTCTTCATTTGGCAGGTAAGCCAGTGTTTTTGTAAATATTGGATAAATTATATGTAAATATTTAAACTGATCAAACTTTATAAAGAAGCTAACCTCGTGATTTTAAGCCGTTCTCTGTGTTTGAAACGTGACGTCTGAGCATGTCTGCTACTTTACTGTAATAATTTCAAAATGTATAACTTTTCAAAGTTTGTATTGAAAATCTACAAACATTGTTGTTACTTACCAGCAGAGGAGCACCTGTAAAACTAGCACGTAGCCTAAATGATGAAGTCTGTTGTTCAGTGCACGTTTGAGCGCATGTCTTTCTGGGAAAATCAAAGAAATGCGTTTATTTTGAAAATAATGATGACGTACTTCCGTCTTTTTACCGCTTTAGATCAATGGTGAAGAAGACATCCCAGAAGAATCCGTGAAGCTACAGGAGTGTAAGCTAAAGTAAGCTAAATCCACCAAGTGGACATATTATTTACATGAATGAAGAGTTTAACTGCATTTTCCCCGTTTTTTTTCTTTCTCCGTTTTTATTTTATTTTTTATTTATTCTATCAAATATGATAGAGACAACAATACCACCCAACAGTGAAGGCAACTGTTTGAAAATATAAAACATATTTTGAGTAACTGTATTGACTTTGAAATTGCCTATTTATTTCTTTTTTTCCTTTTCTTTACACTGCCATGTGTTTTATGCTAATGCAAATTATAGGTGCGAATAATATTTATAAAGAAGAAATACACACAGCAATTGCCAATTAAAACATTACTTTGACATTCTTTGTCTAAACAAATTAGATTTTTTATGGCAATTTTGATTTTTTTCTCTTTGATTCTTTTTCGTTATTTTTGTTTATGTAACTAAAATATAAAGTTTTGAATAATCTATCATGTTTATAAATGAGGATAATTGATTAATTTCAAGCATTGCAGTCAAAGCTATAAATAATTCACAGAGATTTATCAAACTCATTACAGAAATGATAAAATAACTAAAATATACTTTGTACTTCATGAAAGTCTTTATGCTTTTTATGTTCATTTGAGCTTTTATTGTGAATTTTCTTGCAGTTACAAACCCTGAAGAAGTCCTGCACCGTTACCAAACTCGGCTGAAGCACCTTGAATTACTTTGTGTATGAATTGTGCTATACAAATGAACTTGCCTTGCCTTGCCTTGAAGGAATTTTGATGGACAAAAAACACGACCCTCAGGCCAATAATGTGTCTTTTGGAATGCTCCTTTGTACTGTTTTGTACTTAAAACAAATTTCATTGTGATGACACTTTGTATGCTGCAGACATGTCTCATATTAAAGATAGTTGTTTTCACTGCTGTCTTGTTTCTCTTTACATTTGCCTCATGTTATAAGAAGTAGGAATATGTTTTTACAATGCAGTTATTTGACCTTTAACAAGTTAGCATTGTCTCATTTGGTGAGGTCAGAAGACCAAGTGTGTATGTACACTGTATGGGAAGGTATTACGTGAACATACCCAGCATTTACCACTGAAAGTACCATGTAATAGAGTGGAAATAGGGCTGACTTTCTTTTACAGTCCAGTTTCAGTGTACTAAAGGGGTAGTTTCTGTGGTAAATTCATGGTAAATACTATGAAACATGCAGTGAGTGCAGACTTAAATTCAAGGTACTGTTTTGTACTTACCTTGTTCATATATGTGGTAAGTACCATAAAAGACACCTTTGTACAACAAGTAAATACCCAGTAAGAATATTATAAATACCCAGTATGTACCACATAGGTATGAACCAAATAGTACCACATAGGTACACAGTAATTACCATGTAAGTACAGACTAGACACAAAAAAAGTATCATGTAAGTACCCAGTAAAGTCCCAAAATATAAGTACCCTGTAGTTACACAATAAGTACCATGTAAATACCACTTAAGTACACTGTAAGTACTGTACTGTAAAATAAAGCGTTACCCTAAAAACTCTAGAATTTTTTGTTTTAGAATCTAATTTTCAATCCAAATGTTTTCATCTACATTCCATGTTATATCATTCTCACTCCACACATCTGCTCCTGGTCCGGCCCTTCTATCCAATTTTAGAACCCAATGTGACCCGCCAGTTAAAATAATTGCCCACCCCTGGTCTAGAAGCAAGAGCCAATTCACCATCTCAGGGAGGAGAGTACTGGCAGTAGACGGATTCCTTCAACAGGAAGAAAGAATAGCAATCCAAGACTGAATACGCTCCAGTCGTCAACAATGGAAAAATGAAGTGACCAAGCAGACATAGGTAGGGTTCTGAAACCAGCTCCATGGAAGCAAAATCACCTCCAGCTCAGATGTAAAATGGTCTCCATTTGTCAATCAAAGGGATCACCCTCAGAAAACAGACGGAGACTTGGGACACACCCCAGGACCAACTCCTGCCCCTCCCACAAGGGATTTAGTAAGGGACAGGGGATCATTGGTGCCTGCCCTCCTTCTGTGGTGTGCGTGCATTTGTGATATACGGTAGATATGAGTGTGTATGTATTACAGAGAGAAATTCAAATTTGGAGGGTGACACAAGTAAGGAGTTGTAGAGAAATGATCCATTACTGGCATAAAGTGCCACTGTCAAGTAGACCAACTACCCATAGGTGTGTCCTGGGCCTGACCCCTCCGCATAAACCTTAAGAAGGGCAGTTGGTGGCTCCCAGACTGTTTTCAGTGTTGAAACTCCCAATCCCCTCCAGCAGAAAACTCCACGCCTGTCAGTGAGACAATTGGAATACCAGTGGTTACACTGACCTGCCAGGCTCAGTAGCTTTGATCCACTCAGCAAGGGAAGATCTGTGTTAGTGGTACCCCCCAGGAGTGGGGGTGACTGCAAAGATGGACTAGGAGTCCGTCACACCAAACCTGTATCTCATGTTCCTAAATGTGATGCCCAGAAGTATCAAAAGTTGCTCCTCTACTAAACCCTGTTTTCAGAAGGCAACAAATTCCTGATTCACTCTTAAGATAAAAAGTCCAACTTTGTCTGATGTCAAATACTCTTTTGATGTTCAGTGGTTCATTATTGTTGTTGGTGGGGTGTCAAGTGGCCTTGTGGAAGAGCGTCCATCATAAGTTCAAATCAAGCGCGGGTCATACTAAAGACTCTAAAAATGGGACTCAATGCCTCCCTGCTTGACACTCAGCATTAGGGGTTAGACTGGGGGGGTTAAACCACCAAATGGTTCTCGAGTGCAGCTGTGTCTGCAGCTCACTGCTCCCCCAGGGGATGGGTCAAATGCAGACAACAAGTTTCACACACAACTAATGGGATTTTAACTTGACTTTAATTTAGTTAGAATTCAAATAGGTGCTCTATTGTGGGTTGTTTTTTGTCATTTGGTGGGACAATGGATTGTTTTAATAAAACTCACACTTTATTGTATTCCGCCCAGTTGCTAGTTTTTCAGCTGTAATCCAATATCTGTCAGACTCCAGCCAAATGGGCCTCCCACTTTAAGCTCTTTTTTTCCCATTCAGAATTCCATGGCTGATGTCAAAGATGTTCAGCTTATGGTTTTATTAATGATGTATTAACTCAACTATTATAATTTTGTTAGATCTTTAACTTCAATCATTGAGTCACTTTAGATCAACTGCCTTCTTGTCTTGTAGAGTCTGTCGTGCTGCTTTCAGGTCAGTTTTCTTCAGTGACTTGTTATAACAGAGTCCTCGAGTGAGGTTGCAGTCTCAGTGGGCTGAGCAGAGGTCATGATGCAGCAAAGCCTCAGCTTTTTAATAAACCCTCCGGTCATCAGGGTTAGGGCTGCAAAGAAGCACTTTAAATCTCACTCTAATGAAAATTGTATTTTTGGTGAACGTGATAACAGATGCTTTTGTAGAGATTTTTTATAATAAATGAATCCAATCTCTAAACATCCTCTATGTTTTCCATGAGACATACACAGACATACATTTGAATGTGTCTGCTGTAAATCAAAGTATTGTTTCCATCCGTGTTTTTGAATGACTTATCATGTTAGTTGGTTTGGGTGTGAATGGTGATTTTGCATTCGTTAACCTTTATTTTTATTTTTATAGTTTTTCACTTCTAGTTCAAAGGTGTAGAACTCGAGAGACACAGAGAAATATTTTTGTTTATGCTTTAAAATAATTGCAAAATAAGAAGGAGAAGACCTTCACAGATGGCATGGATGAGGTCTGCTGCGATTGGCTACCCAAAATCTGCATAATACATCTGAGCTGGAATCTGGATCTAAACTGGACGGCTGGACGGCTCAGATATTGGTCACCATTTTTGTAGGACTGTTAATGTTAGGTTTGGGGTGTGAGAAGCTGTAAGCTAGTGGGAGAGAGTGTAAACAGAAAGCTCTCAATAAAGGGAAGGTGAAGGGTGAGCAGGGTTGCGCCACACCAATGGTTCTGCCCACAACTCAGAGTTGAGTTTATAATGAACTCCTGTCACTCTGTAGAAACTCTGTCCGAGAAAGCGACACAGGGTCAGATTTTGGCTCATTCGATCACTTACCTCTTTAGATCCACTTTTGACCTCATAATCATGTTTTCAAAGGCCTGAACACCTTCCTGCCTTTCTGATGTGAAGCAAACTCCAAACGGTTTTGCTCCATTTCTCAGCCAAGTCAGGCTTTTTGGAGAAGAGCAGAAGCTCCGAGCCCCTCCAAACCACCGTTCCTGACACGAGCTGTTCATCCCAAACTTACTGTCTGACAGTGACGCCTTGTAGTGTGTCTCTAATGACCTGACGGTGGATCCATGCTGGAGTCATGTGCTCTCTAATTATTTAGCTCAGTAACCAGTTTTCAGGGTTAGACCCTTTTCAGCTACTGATCCTGGTTTCTAAAAAAAACCTCTAAACAGAGTAAAAAGTAGAAAATTCAGCTTTTTTTTGTTAATTTGTGCTTTCATGAATAAAGATGTTTGCTTTATTTTGCCTCCTTTGCAGGAAATGGGGCACTGTCTTTAGCGGTGGCTGTCCTCTAGAGGATGATGCAGTCTGTTCCATTAGCATAGTGTTAAAAGCAGCCTGCCTCTGGTGTAACATCCTCGCGTGCTGTTGCTGTAGATGCCTGTTAATGCTTGTTGTCAGGACTATTGAACCCACTGAGGCAGCAATGACGGCAGCAGACTCAAACCACAAATCAGCAAACTCCCACGGCTCCCCCTCTGCTGGTCTTCTTCCCCCCTGCGGTTTGCTTCACAAGGACGAGGAATTGTCTGCAGGGTCTGCATCTTCGAACAGCGGAGTTCATTTAAACTAAAATCAGAACATTTGTTTTACTGCACATGCTCTGGTATCTAGTTTTGTTATTTTCCTTCCTTGAAAATATTGAAAAATTTCAAGGCTGACCATATTTACGATTCTCAGTATCCACAAATCCTGAGAGGCAAGTGCATATCTCACACAGCCTGACCTCAACTTTCTGTTTGGAGGCTTGAGCTTCCAGCCTTATTGTTTATGACTGACAATATGAATATTTCAAACAGCTCACTAACAACTCTTTGTCTGCTGTTGCTCCATCCCTGCAATTAACAAGAGAAACTAAAACAAAACAAAAAAATACGTACAGCCTCTCATCACTCAATATTTAGCAGCTAACCCTGGTTCTGTCCTGCAGCTTTGATCCACTTGGCTTGAAAAAATCCATATCTCATCAGCTTCTTGTGAGGTTGAACTACTGTTGGTGGATTTGAGCAAACAGTTGAATCGCCTGCTTGTGGGAGAAACTGGGGGCATTCCAGCAGAACATGCAGAACCTTGTTAAGCCTCTGCTTTGGTTTGTTTGTGGCTTTATTTGGAGGTAAAGCCTTAGTCCCAACTGCCCTTAAGGCGAGATACGTGCAGGTGAAAAATGGGCAAACCTGTAGTTTCTTGTCAAGAGGAGGCGTTCACATGCTGGCACATTCTAAAGAAAAGCAACATATTCCACCTGCTATGCCTCCTAAATACATAATAGCATACACAGAATGGAACATAAGTCTGTTCCATATTAGATGATCGAGCAAGCACGAGTCTGAGTTTGTTTTATTCAGAGATATGAGAATTCGTGTGCATGTCAACTTAGTCAATGGAGGGGTTAATGGTGTAACTTTTGGGCCTCAAATTGAGGCTAAAAGTTCCAGATGTTTTTAGTCAAGTTGTTCTGATATCTGTTCATACCCAAGATGTGTGTTTATCAAGAGGGTAGAACTCTTCTGTCAGATCAGAATGCTTCCATACATAAATGTGCTTCTATATTCAGTTCACACCTGAAAAGTGCATGTCAGACCTTTGTGATGTCACCCTCCCTGCAGGTTTGTCAGAAGATGACAGAGTGCTCTAGCAAAGAGGAGCTGGCTGAGTGCCTGACCTGAGGATGCTGCATCAGGCCCACTCCTTTTGCCCGCATCCTCACTCTCACACATTTGTGGAGATGTCAGTCACGAGGGGAGTCCGTGCCGTCAAAATCGCCCACCCTGGACGGCTGCAGCCGACATGTCAGATCATCAGAAAACCTCATCCGGCAGCTGGATAAGAGCAGCTAGACTGAATTCCTATCATTTTAAGATGTGCAATCTTTTCTCTAAATCAAGCACTCTCATGCCAGCATTTATGGTTCCCAATGGTCCAATAATCCAGAGCTTTCGCTGAAGATGTTCCTGATTATCAGAGGGTGTGGATGAATGTACTCAACCAGCTTTATGCTCTCATTTCCTTTAATAAAAACTACAAGAAAGAATGCTCCACTTTTTCTTATAAAATCAACAACAGAGCTTTTGTCTTTTACAAAGATGCAGCAAAAGCTGCTACGATCTTCAGAGACAAGTTTAGCTGTATAGTTTTGAGAAATATCAAAGAACTGGGGATTTATTTAACATTTTTCCAGGAACATTTCAGGAATTTCCTAAATCATGTCGTGTAGACCTTCTCTATTATTTATTGATCATTTATGACATAGATACATTTCAAATAATTTAGAGTTCTTTGTTTAAAGTAGAAGCTTGTGTCATTAAGTCAGTAAAGGAAAAAGAAACAAATGATTTTTACTCGTCCAAATATTAGCCTGTTACAATATCCTACAAGCCCCAGTTGAGCCAAACTAAAAGGAGAAAGCTCTTGGAAAGACATTTTACTACTAATGTTTGCTCTTCAAGTTCTTGTCCTGTAATTCCTTATGTCATTAAATGTCATTAAAAGACAAATCCTCAAGGATGAAATTTAGGTAAGAAATTGAGCTGAGAAAACCCCATTATGAAAAACGCAGCAGACAGTCAGGCAAAAAAAGGTCATGATTGGGGGGTGGGAGATGAGAGCGGACCAGTGGCCTTCTCTGCAGGTGAACCTGATGACATCATCTGATCATGACACATTAATTTATTCTGTTTAGTCTGACTATAACTCTGACTGTAAATGTCCCCCTGTCTTCACACAAGAGTCACACCGTTGTCAGAAAAAAGAAATCCACTCAGATTTTTTCTAAAAAGATGACCAAAAGTGTCTTGACTGTATTTTACTTGCAGGCAGTAGTATCAGGAAAGGGTGAAAGGGGTATAAGGTTTACTGTAAAAGGTTTAGGTGAGACACAAACAAAGAACTGAAATACTGTAATAAGATAAAAGTCATGAACTATATAAACATCTGTAATCCGTACACAAAATAGAGAGGAACCTCACAGCTAAAGATCCCCCATCAATATCATTTTAATTCAACCAAACAAAAGCCTTAACATAAGATGTTTTATTTGTAGAAAAATAATAGTTAAATCTGCATTTCATGAGAAGTGAATGAACAGAAGCTCAACCATCAGAAATATTATTTCTTCCAGCAACATTTATCTGAGGCTGCAGCACTTGAGAACAGTTTCCAGCAGGAGCAGCCTGACAATCAGGAATCACAATAAAACTGTCAAGAAGGAACAAACGCAAGAATGTATTTTGTTTTTGATAGTTTATGTGGTACTGAAGGGCTCTGTGTATGGCGCCACCTACTGACACAGCTTCGTGATCCTCCACAAACGTGTCTGATGTGCATTCAGGATTCCTCTGGACATTTCTCACCCATCTGTTGTTCATAGTTTTTCTGTAAAACTGTGAGTTCTTAAAGTGCTAAATGCAGAAGTAGGATTTATAAAGAGCCTCCCACCAGTTACCATTCCGGTGGAGCCAAGGAGTACATTACGTGAGCATGCAGATTATGGAACCAGTTATTAAAATAATCGTGCAATTCGTGGTGTAACATTCAGTCAGAACATGGGATTTTTTTCACTGAAAGTCTTTACTTTATTTGGGGGGGTGGGGTGTCACTCATAAATTCACCAAGTTGTCCCTTTTAAAAAGATGGGAGGGGTCTGTATTGTTCCTTAAAGGTTCAACTGTGAGAAATGTGTAAAAAAATAAAAAGGTATGCAGGAAATAACTTATTTTTAAAACAAAAAAAGATTTTCATCTCGTCCAACATTGTGTCTCCTTGCCTAGAGTCTTGCTTGTTAATCCTACAGCCTCAAAACCTTCTCTAAACCTCCATGGAGGTTTTATTACTAGGAGGAGTCATCTACTATTTTCATTTCATTTTTTTCAAGTTCTTGTTCTTGTAAAAATCTGTCTTTGCCCGCTCTGATCTCTGTAATTCTCCACCACCCTGTCTGCCTTCCCCAGAAACGGGGGCTATTCACGGGCTTCTGAGTAAAATTACCATAATAACACCATATTGGCTGTAAAGTACAATGTCTCCCCTATCAGAAACTTTCTAGATAGGGGAAACTGTTAAGTTATTATGGTCATTCAAAGTACGCTTCACCAACCAAGTGTCATCACCAACACATCTGGAATAAAAGGGAAAGTAGCCCTTTCATCCTCTGCATGTTACCTGTATTAATGGTACCTTTTTCCCTTGATAATTTGTGTAAAAAAACATCTGTTTACACCTTTAAACAGGCAGACATAGAACCTCTCCACTATTTTCCAAGGATTATAGATTTGGATTATTAGAAAAATAAATGCAAATCCCTTACAATCTCCCCTGACCTTGGGTATCATGCAATATCTGAGGTGGTAGGGTAAAATAGATCTTGAGAATGGTGACGAAACAGCCCAGAATTACATTGGGGAACTAGTCAATGACCCGAGAAAGCTGAGCTGCATTCCCAGATGGGGTTGGAAACTTCATGTTTTGGGATTGCTTTTCTGCAAATGGAACAGAACAACAGACCTGTACTAACGAAAAGCTGGATAAAGGCAATGTATGATAAGATAAAATAAGATAAAATAAAATGCAACAAGATACTCCAGAGTTGCCATAACCCGAAACACAGTGCCTGGGCAATGAAGGAGTGGCTACGTAAAACGTCTTCTTATGATTGTGGAGTGGCCTTGCTGGTGTCTGGACTTCAATTAAACGGTGAATCTCTGGAGGAAGTGGAAAGTCTGTGTTGCGCAGCAACAGCCCCATAACACCACACCTCTTGAGAAGATCTGTATGGAATAATGGGCCAAAATAGCAGCTACAATGTGTGCAAACCTTGGACCCGTGGCACTGCCAACCAGGGTTACACTACAAAGCATTGAGGTGAACTTTAGTTATTGATCAAATATTTTTATTCTGCACCATCATACAAATAACAATTATTCAGGGCTATTTCTTGAATTATTTTTCTTTTTTCTCACACAGTTGAAGTGTGGTTGCGATGGACATTAAAGACCTCTCTTGTCTTTTTAAGTGGGACATCTTTTATAACTGGTGAATGACAAATATTTGTTTGTACAGTACATCCACCTTAATGTTGTTAACAGAAATGTCATCTGTGAACATCCAGATTGCATCAGTACATTTTCCTGGTCGTTCTCTACTTATTCTGTCTATCCTCCTCCAACAGTTAGAGTTAGACTTTTGAGCTCAGGCTGGTTTAAGATTGACCTGCAGACTTTATCCTTTCTCTTTGTACTTTTAGTTGCATTATTTGCAAGAGCTGCCAAATATTAGGATACTTTAGTCTTTGATGGGCCCTACCTAACTGTTTACGTCTCTGACAAAGCTTGATTTCCCAACAGTTTGGTGGATTAAAACTAGAAACTGCGAAGGTTAAAATTGTCAATGCAAAATGCAACACAACTTGGACATAAGTGACACGAAAGTCAGAGCATTTGTGTTAACCCACTGTGTATGTGTGTGTTTGTGTGTCTGCAGGCAGTGGAAACAAACCTGGCCTCCAAAGACAGCCACTGGGTGTTCGTGAACGAGGTAGGACCCGACACTGCACCAGTGAGACTTGACTGTTCACTCAATAAACATGAAATCAATCTTTATGCTGAAGGAAAACATATTTACACTTTTCATGTCTAGACTTTCACATTTCACTTTGGTTGGGACGAATAATTCAAATATTTTCTGCTGACCACCAGCTTTCAGCTTCAACCAGGTGTAAGGTTTACCAGAAAGCTTGATAAATCCTTATCAATAAGTAATTCTTTCTTTCATTAGAGAAGGTGGTGCATCTTACGAGATAAAAGCTTAAATTTAAGTTTCTTTAATTTATTTAAAGTTGCTTGATTCAAATCCACTTTGAAAATGAGACATTTAAATGCTACAAAAAGCAAAAACGTCGCCGTGGTTTTTCTTAAAACAAATCTGTAACTTTATTGGTACATCTAGTTCAGTGTTAACCATAGGGACCAGTACACCATGGACAAAAGAAAACAATAAACATACATTTTGCTTTTCACAAAGAAATAATACAAACAAAAAAGCTCTTGACTTCTGTCATGTCTGCATCAAAAGTTGATTATGAGTAAAAGATCATCTGAGGAAACACTGAAAGCTGTAGAAGGTGGGATTTACTCAAATGCAATTACTGTAAACAGTAGCTTTGAAATGCAAAGTAGAACCTGTGTGAGGACGAGGCATCTGCAGGTTACATCACATTTTAAAACAAATCCATCAGGGCTTTGTTTTTCTGCCCACGTTTTCTCTTTACCTCTTTTATCCTCATATTGTTCCCATCACTGCTGGAACAAAAGTAAGGGGTAATTACTGGGCTACAGATGAAGACAGACTCCTTTGGGCATGGATTAGCAGGTGAAAATCCATGAGAGGAATAATCCTTCTGGTAATTAATGTACTCTGAACTGTGAGCTCACCTCAGCTCATTTGTTCCAAAATAATAATTCCCTCAATGATCCTATTATAAACTGAATTGTATCTAGTTTTGGCGCTTTATGAGTTTTTTTATTGTCTCATTTAGACCTTGCTGTTCATGTGTCCATCCAACTGAACAATGCTGGTATTGTCATTCTTAAACTGGCGATGTTGTTCTATTGATTGTCCAGTGAAAACATTTCACTTTCCAGCCCCGTCACACGAGTCTGCAACTTTGATTTTGGCTTTTCAGTCAAAACTGAACTCAGATGTTTCTGTTTTGGCAGAATTTTTAGGAAAGGTGAACATCAATCTGTTAGCAATCCTTCTGAAACAAACCATGTAAATGGCTATTAACAGTCTTGAGGTGCAGTAGTCCTGAGGTCATTGTCCCAGTTGATAGATGAAGAATTGATTTACCATAATCTCGTTTACAATCATTTTGAAAAATAGGTGTTATATATTACACTCAAGTTAAAAAAGAAGAGTTGAGTATCATTATCAAATGGAACACAATGTCTGTCTTTCACTTATGTGAGAAGCAGGTTCAGAGGTCAGGGTGTTGTGCTAATGTTTCTGTTGGAGTTGTCTTGAGTCATCTGCTGAGGAAAGTTGTTTGACTTTTGTTCCTAATAAATATCCCAAAGCTCAACAATGAAAAGTTCAATCCAATTCAACCAAGATCATTCTGATTAGGTTTGTTGGGAAATTTGATTTATATCCGTCAAATTAAACATGGGACTTGTGCTTTATCGCAGGATGTGATGTCATGTTTTACTAATCGCAGGTTTGAAGGTCAGCGACTATATGGCAAGTTATTAGGTTAAAGTGCAATGGTGTCACAATCATGAGTCATAGTGAGCCATTTCATTAAGAAAGATGTTTTACTTTGTTCCCATTAACCCTTGTTCTATCCTAGGCACTTTACCGTTGGAAGTTGGGTCATCTAGACCCACTAGACAGAGCTCTGAACCTTTTTTTTTCCAATGATTTGGGATCTTCACTGGTTCAATGGATTACATGAAATTTTTCCACCTTTATCCACCTTTGTTATGGTAGGAGAACACGTCAAAGTAAGGGTGGGGTCATCTAAGACAGTACAAGGGATAAAGAGGCAGAGAGAGTATGAGTATGCTGGAGACTTTTTCCTCTGCCACTATTTCACTTCCAGTTCATTTCTATCAAAGCTGCAAATCTCAAGTTCTGAAAATCTTTACTGAGTTTTAATTAAAAACTTTATTAATCTTGATCATGTTGCCCAAAAACATACATTATTTACCGTTATAATAGTACCAACTACTACAGAAATCTCTACCCATATTTAAGGAGGAGAGCATCTCCTTGATCAAGCGCCTTCTTTGAGTAAATGATGAAGTTCCGTTAACTGTTGATGTGACGCAGCTCCTGGAATCTGATCAACCAGCTGGATGTGCTCTGTCTGCAGTTAATGCTCTGTAAAGCCCATTAACATGTTCACTTTTGTTAGATATATGTTATAAAGGATAAAGTTTTTGTGTTCAGACCAAGAGTTTCAATTTAAACGCCTGACAGAAAGTAATTGTACTTTCCTCACAATGCAGGAATTAAATACTAGAGGTCTGTATTGGCAGATATGATATCGTATCACGAGACTCACCTCGTGATACGATATCTATTGCAAAGCTGTAGCTGAACTAATTTCAATATTTTTTTATACAATTTGCTTTTACCCATTTTTTCGGTAAATGAAGGACTATTTCCTCTTAAAGGGACAGTCAACATTGATCCTCACAACAAAATATTTTTCAGTATCAGAAATTAAAATAGAATGAATGTGCCTTAATCAATAAGGTTCTAAAAGTATGATTGAGTAAATAAAGTAATGTTTATTTCCAACATTGCCTAATGTAGCTTCTCCAGTACTTTTAAACGTCTCAGGTGCCTGAAAGGTGCTTTTCAATTAAAGGAAAAAAAACAAAAGTTCTTTCCAGAAACAATAAAGTGTGATGATGAGGCAGCATGACAGGATGAAGGAGACACTTTAATGTGGCTAAGATGTTTTATTTACATGACAGTCTGCACTGCAGCTGCAGCTCCACTTTTTCACACGCGGAAGGAAGTAAAGATGTACAAATCCAACTATCTGCGTTTTGATATGATACTGGCAGCAACGTGGCACAGAGTTTCGGTTTGGTACCCGTCCCAAATAAAAACTAACTAGCGTATGTCTCATGACAACCAAAACTGCAAGGCTGACTGAACATTTAGCACTTAACACAATCTGCTTCTCACTGAGCTCTTGTTGTTTTGTGCATGTAGAGCGGCTCAAAGAGGCTCAGTGGGTGGTTCTGCCAACTAGCGGTCAGAGGTTTAACTGGAAAACAAGAGTCAGACGATGAAGGACGCCCATAAATAATTAAATCGATTTTTCCCTACACCCCTATTAAACACGAGCATTAATTAAAGCGTTCAGAGTAAAAAAATCTAAAAACATATTCTACTATAGAAGTTTGTTTTCAAGACAGCCTCTCTCTCAAAGAAACTGTGGTAAAATGTAATCTGGAGGTATGTTCTGTGCAGGAAATCAGTGATGCAGAGATTCTGGAGCTGACTCAGGGTGCACTAGGGCGTATGATGGTCATACGGCAGATCTTCCCCCTCTGGAGGGACAGCAGCTCCCGGTGCATGAGGCAGAACCACAGGATTTCCTCAATACTGTGTGACCCGCAAGAAGGATACCTGCAGAACCTGGAGGTAAAGCAGAAAACCTGTCATTTATATTTCCTAAAATGTTAAGGCCAGTCCACAAGGGAGAAATGACACTTTCCCAAATGAATTCTGATTTTTCTTTAGTGGAAGCTACAAGGTTACCATGCTCAAAACTCCTGTTATCAGGAGGAACATGAACCTGGTTTGGGAAGCAGCCATTTAAAAGTCAAACTGCTAACTTACCTTAGAGGATTCATCCAAGTGGGGAAGAAGGGACGGCTTTCAGTTGAGCAGCTGCATCAAACTGGAAAAGTTTCCAGTGTTTCAGTAAGGGTCCAGGTGACCCCTTGACCCTGACCAGGAACAAGCTTGTTTTGAAGTTGGATGGGTGGATAAAAAACCTGAAGTTTGGAAACTCAAAAAGTTAATGTTCAATCAGTTAAGACGTTGAAACAGCCACAAAAAAATTTACAAAAAAACTTAGAAAAACAAACAAACAATGTACAACCTAACTCTAAAGTCAGTTGTTTAAAAAAATGTATAGTGACAACAAACAGGACTACAAATACTATGTTAGCACGAAGCAAAAGTAATTTAGATGTCTAATATTGTTTAAAAAAGGAAAGGTACCAGAATGGTTAAAAAAGTTAATTTAGTTCAAATGTAACAAAAACAAAACAGAGAAAAGGCTTTCAGGGAGGCAGTGAGCTGCATTGTTTGGTGGTTTGACCACCCATCCAACCTTTGGGGCAGAAGGTCAAAACTGGAAGCATTGATTCATTTTTATGCTGAAAACCATTTAGAATCTAAGAGACATTTTGCTTCAACTTAGAAAGTCCCCAGCATAAAAAGCCAAAACCTGAAATGTTCCTGAAAGCAAATGTATATTTTGGAAAAATGTTACTTTCTAATCTTCAGATTTTGTTGCTTATATGAAGATTCTGGTTAGAATCCCTTCCTGTGTTTTTGTGTCCCTCTTTTTTAGGTGTCCAACCTGTATCTTTACGACAGCGTGTTAATGCTGGCCAATGCCTTCTACAGGAAGCTGGAAGACAGGAAATGGCACAGTATGGCCAGTCTAAACTGCATTAGAAAGTCCACCAAGCCGTGGAACGGGGGCTGGTCCATGCTGGAGACCATTCAAAAGGTAAACAACCAGCAGAACCATACGTAGATCAAACGAAATTCAGTTGTCATGCATCAGAGTTGGTTCAAATCACTTTACAATCAAATGTTTACATTTCAATATTAAAAAGTGCTCTGATGTCTCCTCATGTATTTGCTGAAACTTCAGCAGAACTCAATAGAAACCCAAGCAAACCAATCATATTTAGAGCACATCTTCTAAAGACATTGTGCCTTTACAATATAAACCCAAAGAATAGTTCCAGGAGGATGTTGATTCCATTGGCTTTGCATTTTCTCAGTAACCACTGTCAGGGTTGCAAAAGTCTTTTTGGAGTTTAAAGGGCTATTTTTTTTAAATGCAAAAGAGATTCTTCAACAAAGTTAAACCACTAACCTCCTACAACCAATGTCAGCTCATGAGGGAAACATGGACCTCTCAAAATGTGCCACATGGACACTGGTAAAAAAGAAAAACCTTTTTTTTTCACTGTGTTATCTTAATTAGATAAGGGCAAGCTCTCTAATGAATTTGTTGAGTTTGTTATCATCCAGCATACCAAAATGAGGGGCTGTGTAAGTAGTGACACCCATTCTGCTGAAGCCCAAAGCAATAGTTCCAATAGTTAATCATACAGAGAAAACAGCACATGGCCGGTTCAGGGTTTCTCTACACGCAACACAAAATCTCATCTAAACCTCAGCCAACAAACTGTAAAAGGCAATGTCATCAATAAAAAAAAGAAAAATTGTTGAATGATGTTAGCATATTTATTAACATAAACCATATGAAAATTGAAAACAATGAGCCTGGATGTGACACCGCTCAGCAACCAGTGCTGCTACTCCCATCCCTCTAGACCTCTGATAGGTTGACAGGCCTAATATTCTTCAGAAGTGAGCCAATGGTTTGCTTGGGAAGAAAAACTAACATTTCTGACAGGACATTGAACATGTCCAGAAAACAAATTAGTCCCAAGATGACAACATTTGCCCGGATTTTGTCAAGATAAAAGACAGAGCATAACATTTCCTTTTAACAACTTTGCTATATATTTACATGTATCATCATACATCATCATTTATTTTATTGATAAAGCCTTTATAGTTATGAAAAAAGGATGTCTGGGGACATCTGAAACTGGACCTCACATGGAGAAGAAAAATACGCTGAATCAACCTTTGACTCAGTGACTTTTGTGAAGACCAAACTGCAGTTTTTATGAAAACCTTTCCTTGGAGAGTGAACAGAAGTTCATGGGACAGCCACAACAGGATCCACACAAAGATTTACAGTTTATTTGGAGCTTAGTGGGATGTTGTTAATTGCAAGTAGTGCCAGAAGCACAGAGCTTTGAACAAAAGAGCAAAGTCAACGGTAGGTCCTGATCCAGAAAAAAATGCAATCAGTTCAATTTACTTATTGGACATTGTTTGGAAAGTAAGGAGAGAATCCAGCACACGAAGTGTCATCCAGGCTTCCAAACAGCCTGGCTGTATAGGTTTTAGGAGCTTGCACCTCACTGCTCCTGGTGGTAGCTGCTAGAGAGTTGACAGAAGGGTGTCTGAGAAAATAGTTTTTTCTCTTCTCCTGCCTCCTTTCTCATCTTGCGGTTGATACGGGCAACAAGCTTCACCATGGGAAGATACTGAGCTGACAACTCCTCCTTAACTGAGTCGCTTAGGCTCTGATAGAAAAAAATAAGGCTGCCTGAATCCAGGAAGCGTGTCAGTGAGTGTCTGAAGGTCTATGGCATGATCACATTAGTCCTGTGCTCAGGTCTCTGCACTGGCTCCCTGTACCTCAAAGAATAGACTTCAAAGCAGCTCTGCTTGTGTACAAGTCTCTCCATGGCCACGCACCAAAGTACATCTCTGACATGTTAGTGCCATATGAACCATCTGGTACTCTGAGGACCTCAGGGTCCGGCCTCCTGTTGATTCCCAGAGTCAGAACTAAACAAGGGGAATCAGCGTTTCAATATTCTGCAGCTAAAATCTGGAACAGCCTCCCTGAAGCCGTAAGACAGGCCTCTTCTGTGTTCATGTTCAAATCTAGACTGAAAACATTTCTGTTTAGCCGTGTATATGACTGAAAGGTCCTATCTGCACTTTTCTGTCCTTCCTTTCTTTTTACATCAATTTTCTTTTTTTTTTCTTTTCTTTTCTTTTAAAGTAAATTTTACGTTGATTATTTCTATGATGTATTGTGATTTGAATGCATTTTTCTGTTTTGTGAAGCATCTTGAATTACTTTGTGTACGAATTGTGCTATACAAATAAACTTGCCTTGCCTTGCCTTGCCTATAATCACCAACAGAGCTGGTGTCCTGAAACTACTTAGCTTGTGGTGAGTCTCCTAAGCAGGGGTTATAGGATCAAAAACAGCAGAAAATGTCAAAAAGGGGAACACACTTGAGACGGAGGATTCCACTCAGCAATTCCCCACTAACCTGCTCTGCCACAGAACAATAATAGAACACCAGCTTTGCAGCTTCAGCCTGGAGTGGAGTGCTGTAGAGCAAATTTAGATGACTTTTTTTTTTGTTTAAACTTATTGAATTAGTGATCCTGCACTTTACATTGAGGGGGTGAAAAAAAGATAGGTTGTTTTGCCTTTTAATCAGAATTATTCTAAATGTGAGCTAAATATTTTGTGAGAAAGTCCATTTTTTTATTTTTTTTTCTACTAAATATTGATTGTTGCATGAATATGCTGACAAGTCTTCATTACCAGTTTATATAAATTAATTTGTTTTCGAGAGATTATTGATTTTTACAGCTTGATGTTTTCACAGAGGTTGCACTTTATAGACGGTCCCTTGGCAGCCATCTCTCTGCTGCAGTGTCTGCATGTACAGCTCAACCTCTCATTAAAGTGCAGGAAAAACTGACTTTTTTCTTTAGAAATGCATTTGTAGTTCACTCTCTGTGTTAAAACAAAGTGACTGAAATACTTTTGTCACATTTGATCATTTATCAGAAGAGTTATCGAAGCAGGAAGTCAGAGTCTGTGAAGATCTTTCTAACTTGACCAAATCCTCTGAGTGCTGCACTCTGATTGGTTGACTCCCCCCTTCTCTAACCCTCCCTCCCCCCCAGTTCCAATATCAGACACAGTTGTAGCGCACTTGTGATTTGCGCCAGCAGCTTTACACAGAAGCACATTTGGAATCACAGATTGGAGGCTGTAACTCTAAATGAACTCATGAAACGGGAATCTGTCAGGTCACAGCAGAAGATTTTTACACACAGATGCAGATTTTGGTGCACAAGTTGTCACATCTAATCTACAAGCTCGTCCATTTAGACACATTTTTACCTTCATACATGCACCAGCTGCACCAAAAGAGCATTATCAGACAGAATCAAGTGAGGAATAAGCATGACTTGGCCATGAGGGTCCAAATAAACAGATGCAGGTGCAGATCCTGAAACAACAGAAGAAGACAGATTTCAAGCATAAGATGGGCTGATGTGTATCTGCAAATGCTCTACAGTCCCTGAGAGTGAAGCTGGTGTGTTTTATTACAGTTTTTTATGCTAGGCACATCGGTGATCCTTCTTACTATCTGTTTAATTTTAAATAAGCTCAAGATGTTTATGACAGCAGCAGAGCAGATGGATTCTACAGATTGACAGAGATGTTTCAGTTAGTTGATAACCATCCCCTGCAGCTATGTGTGACTGCAAACCTTCTCATGCTTCCCATGTTTTCATTCATGCTGAGATGTTAGTTTTCACGTACCTCACAATACTGAACCTAATGTTTGCTGTGCTCCATTGAACAACCACCACCAAACAAAAGAACTAACCCCCTACTTAAAACAAACAGCAGTGTGCTAAAATATGAAAGCAGCCTTATCTTCCAATACACATAGCCAGAGGGCATTGATTCAGTCATTCTAAAGGAGACCCATCCAAGTATTGAGTGTTGAAAAATGAACAGTCTTCACATGTGTAATTTTCTGAGTTTACATAACAGTTTACATTTATTTATAAGTTTACAATTTTTAGAGGTTATGATTGTCAAAATAACAGAAAATATGGACTTATGAATATATGAAAACATGAACAAATACATTTATTAAATCCATTTATAAAGCCTAAACTGTCTCCCGGTGCATCAGATGAAATAAAGTAAAAAGTTGTGATGGAGAAACCAAAGCTTTATGAACCACCAAACCAAAATGAATCGAATTGCATTGAAATGGTTCAGGGCTGTAAAGCATTTGGCACACTGAAATGAGTGACATCTATTGGCCAGAACACAAAATTGCCAAAATACCACATTTAACCACAACATTGAAAATTTCACATTTCATAAAGTGAAATCCTTGTGCTACTTCTAAAATATTATGTCGGTCTATCCGTGCTGAATGTGTGGATAAATGTACTTATATGAAAAAATGTTAGGTTTGTAAATCAATGTCTGATTGCAAATGTCAGTAAAGGAAGTGTCCGAACAAACTGACCTAAATCTGTTCCACCTGTTTATAAAGAAATATGACCACAGCAACAATGCAAGCAAAGAGTCCTGTGCTCACAGTCCTGTGCTTCCATGATGATGGAAATTATGGCTCTTCTTACAAAGAACTGGCTCCTTTGGCTTGGCTGCCTAAAAAGAGCCGACTCTTTCAGCTCCCAATCAGCTCTTCCGATTGTTTTGTTGCTTTAATTAAGGTAAAGGTAAAGTACTTAAGATCTTAATGAAGTTAGAAAAGTACTACAGAAGTTTACTGTTTACCATTTTAGTTATAAAAAAGCCAGTTTGCCATACCTAATGAGAAAGTCAACAAAATAACATTTAACTACAACTATAAGATGAATTCTTACATAAAAACAAATGAACAAAAGGTATTGATTTAAAGGAAAATTCACACATGAATGTCATAAATCAATGTTGCATTTTGTTACTAGAGATTTATTTATTTTACCTGAAGGTTTGAAGATTGATCCAAACCAAATAAATTTTATTGAAGGGTTATTGTTTCCAGACTTAATATTGAAGTCCTGTTTTTAGGAGCTCAAGTAGACAAGTCAAGTAATAAAGACAAAATTCAATTTTCAACAAACATCTTTTCCTATAGTCTTTGAGTTTAGTCGTATCTTCCCTGCCTCTGGAAGACTCCTTCAGGCGTCATCCAAAAATAGGGAGGGTTGATGTTCTGACCTGAAACTTCACAGCGTTTTCATGAACTGATAAAACCAATCTTGCTCTGGTGCAGACTCGCCTAATGCCACATTTTTATCTGTGTTTTCAGGGGAACATCACAGGTCTAACAGGTACCATGGACTTCAAGGATAATGGCTCCAACTCCCATGTCCAGTTCGAGATCCTTGGCTCCAGCTTCAGTGAAACCTTTGGGAAGGACATCAAGAGGGTGAGTGAGAGAAAACTGAATCGGAAACTGGTGACTGAAACTGGTGACTCCAAAAACAGGTTAGATACATTGGCAGGAATACGGTTGGCCAGCCCTGGTGTAGTTATTAGTAAAGTATTACCGTAGTCACAACTGCCCTCACGGCATGCTGTCTGCAGGCAACAAATGGGAGATGCATGTGAACGGGCCTTTTATGCCCTCCGCAGGATTTGGGGTGGAGGGTGGGCAACAAAAAAAAATGCCTGCGCTTCACCTACTTCCCCTTTGCTTTGTCCTTGCTGTTGCCTGCAGCATGCCTGTGGAGAAATTGTGCATAAACATTTTCCCTCCTCAGGATCACCAAGCGGTCTGCGCTGACATCTCCTGTAGGCCGCCTGTACAGGTTTACCCATTTTTGCAGTGTATCCACTCTGAAGTGCAGTTGTGACAAAGCCATAAAACATGCAGGTTAATCAGTCTATCTAGCTCAATTAATTAATTGGATCAATCAATCCATCCATCATTGTTTCTGCATTCACACTAAAGTGGACCCCACCAATTCTCAAAAGGGCAAAAGTTCTCTTGTTTCTCTTCCAATGACTGTGATGTCATAAGAGGGCAACCAGAGTTACTTTAATTAAACTGCTGATTTGTTTGTTTATTTGAGGAAGGAAATTCTTTTCTTTTTTTCAAAATTCTCAAAAGCTATCTCCATAAACATGCAGATAAGATCAAACATTACATTACAAGATCAAACATTACATCCGTGCAATACACTGATCTTAACAGACCACCAGCATTGTTTTTACCAGAAGAAACACTGGGGAGTTTTGTCCTGGTTGATGCGGAGATGCTTGGTCGAGTTGTATCCCAAGTAAACACTACAACCTGCCTTTTAGACCCCATTCCTTCACTTTTTAAAACATTTTATGGATTCTTTGAGTCAGAGCTTTTAAACATAGTTAACTGCTCTCTTCAGACGGGGGTCTTCCCCTCTGCCTGTAAGACGGCGGTGGTGAGGCCCCTTCTGAAGAAGAGTCAATTAGATCAAAAAAACCTGGATAACTACAGACCCGTATCCAACTTACCATTTTTAAGTAAAAATATAGAAAAAAGTGTCGCTACTCAACTACATGAGTTTTTAAATGCCCAAAAATTTTAGAAAAATATCAGTCTGGTTTTAGGAAAAACCATAGTAGAGAGACGGCTCTTTTAAAGATCGTTAATGATCTTACATTAAACTACGACTCACAGAAACTTTCTGTTCTGGTGCTACTGGATCTTAGTGCCGTTTTTGATACAGTAGATCACCAGATTTTATTAGACAGACTTAGGAGTCTAGTGGGCCTCTCTAAAATTGTTCTTAAGTGGTTTTACTCTTACCTTACAGATCGACACTTTTATGTAAGTATGGATACGTGCTTTTCAGGAATCCATGACATAATTTGTGGGGTTACCCAAGGATCGATTTTAGGGCCAATACTGTTTAATTTATATATGTTGCCTCTTGGGGAGGTCATCAGGAGACATGGCGTTGACTTTCACTGCTATGCTGATGATACACAGCTTTACATCGCCATGTCTCCTGATGACCTTGAACCTGTTAACACTATTTTAAACTGTATTTTAGATATCATGGATGGCAGAGCATTTCTTACAGCTCAACCAGGACAAAACTGAAGTTCTAATCATCGGTTCTGAAGACAAGAGAGAGATGATTTTATCACGCCTTCATAATTTTAAACCTTCTCAGTGTGTGAGAAACCTGGGCGTTCTTTTTGACTCTGAGCTTTTATCCCACACATTAAAAATGTCTTTAAGACAGGATTTTATCATCTTAAAAACATTGCCAGAGTCCGCCCGTTCCTCTCTCTTGCAGCACAGAGGTGTTGATGCTTTTATTTTTAGTTGTTTAGATTATTGTAATGCTCTGCTCTCTGGTTTACCCAAAACTTCTATTTCAAATCTATTACTATTGCAGAACTCAGCGGCACGAGTTCTGACGAGGACCAGAGGGGCGGGAACAGATGACACCGGTTTAAAAATGGCTGCATTGGCTCCCTGTGTGTTTCAGGATTGATTTCAAAGTTCTTTTAATGGTTTATAAATATTTTTATGGTCTTGGGCCCTCTTATTTAAATGATATTATTTTAACATATGAGCCCTCGCGGACCCTGAGGTGCTGGTCTCTTAGTTGTTCCTAAGGTGAGGACCAAAACTCATGGTGAGGCTTCGTTCTGCCATTACGGTCCTCGCCTGTGGAACAGCCTGCCGGAGAACCTCAGGGCCGCAGAGACTGTAGAGGTTTTTAAGAAGAGGCTCAAGACCCACCTTTTTAATTTACTTTAATTGATTTTAACTGCTAATTTATTCCATTAGTTTTAGTATAGGCTATTTTATATATTTATTTTCATTTTATCCATCTTATTCTCAATTTAATGTTTTTATATACATCTTATGTTTTTAATTTTAGCTTCTTATCATGATTTTAGCCCCAGTGTTTCTTGTGGGGATCTTTTCCTCCAGGGCTTGCCGGCTTGGTCAGCGGTTCTTGCTGCAGTTGTCGCCCTTGCTGGGGCAGCTGGGGTCTAATTTTGCAGCCTCACGGCTGTGAAGTGCACCCCAGTGTTGTCCCAGTCTGGGTGGGCACTGTGGCGATGCTCCCATGGCCAGGCTGGCTCCTGGTATAAAAGGATTCCCAAATACTGTTTCCTCACAGCAGAGCCAAGCCATACTTGTTTGTTTGCTTATTTGTTTATTTATTTATTTAAAGTTACATTATTCTTTGTACGTGGGGGCCATGGGTCTTGTGTTTTAACGGAGGGGAGTGGGAAGGGTGAAGGGTGGGTTGGGTTTTTACTGTAATATTGTGTGTTTTCTGTTTTTAATGTTAAAGCGCCTGAGCTGCACAAAATTCATGAGAAGCGCTATTTTATAAATAAAATTTGATTTGAAAACTTCACCTTTCTCGTGCTGCAGATCCCTTCAGAATTATTGTGTGGCAAGACTTACCATGGTAGGGTCTCATGGGCACCACGGTAGTTGCGGTATTATTCATTTATGCAGAAAGTGAAAACACTTCTCACTCACTTCATTATTTTCCCCTAATCACAGAAAAGTTGATAAGCCTCGTTACAGTAACCTTGATTAACAGACTTGCTGCTCAGATGTGCAAACACTCATCCAGTGCCATCAATCCACTGTGATTTAATAGCACCAACAACCTTTAATTAACAATCAGACAATTTGTTCTACAGTGAACACACAGACATGTAAAACAGGAGATGAACTGATACACAGGAGCAAAAAATATAATTAGACTGGCTGCTTGCCTGTGACCTCGTTGTAATGTGCTTGTGCTGTGTGAGGCTATGAAGACTGATTACGTTGTCGAATGGCACAACTTATTAACTTTTGTCACCCTCACCATCCACATATTTGATCAGCCTTGTTTTCAGTGATAGAGGATGGGTCGGAATGATCTTCTGCATGCAGGTTGAGCAGCTGAAGCTACGTTAACACTGCCCTCTGCAACGCCATGAAGCAGCCACTTTAAATGAAAAGTCTATCTATGCGATCAAAACTCTCTGGTTCACGCACAGCTACTTATATTTTTAAGAACATTTCCAGGCTCTACATTTGTGGGTCAAACTTTGACCAATCAGGGACTCAAATTTGGTAGTGATGTAGGGATGGCGTCCTTTTTTATTCACGGACGGGCCGACTGTTTGAACATTGATTCTGAATGAGAAATTAATAATTGTGGTTTTTGCACAGCTAGAATTTTATGACACCAAATCTTTCATATGTTGCAATGAATAAAAAAAAATGCCTGGAGCAAAATTCACCAGATTTGCACCCCTTCCACATTTCGCACCAAGCCTCTTCCAACCGTAAGTGGCAGATTTGGGCTAGTACTGGGTAGCGACAGTTTGACAGTGTGAACATTATATGCTAAATGCATGTTCAATAATGTGCTTTTTGGCACGTGAACATAGCATAAGACCTGTGCCACGAAGAAGACAGCTTTCAGTGAAATGGGAGCTCCATTCAATTAAGATCAATTCCCTTTTAGACCTGCATTCATAGCATTGAAGTAGAAATGGGACACATCCAATCGTTTTTTTTATTTTCGAGGAGATACATAGTCCCTAAGCCTTAATTTATTGAATGCTGAGTATTATTCTATCTTATCTACTTTTTACTTTTTCTTATCTTATCTTTTTTTTTTTATTACCACTATAGTGTCCTGCAGTCTTCTTGACCCAAACTGACTTTGATGCTGCAGAGCTGCATGGTCCATCTGTCCTGCTTCCAGACTTACAAATGGCACCGTATTTCTGGTGTGCTCACAGTTACTTATGTTGATATGTATGCTTTATTTAAATACATACTATGGTCTGTATGATTACTCAGCTCTGATTGTCTGAAGTGTGTCTATTAATAAGTGATAATAGATATAAAACAAGTTCCAATCAATGTTCTATATCAGTGGTCCCCATCCTTCCTTGTTTGTTGCGTCCTTTTCAGTATTTGTGTTGAATGAATTCTCCTTTCATTAAAGACAGACAGAAAATTCTGGATACTTTTCCCATCATCTTCAATCATTTGGTGTCATCATGTTCTTGCCACCACCCTCAGAAATAGCGAACGCAAGAGGCTATTTGATGGATGCTGGGAGAAAAAAGCAGCTGACAGATGACCACTGCCGTTTTTAAAAGCTCCTGGATTTTCCCGTTTTACAACCGTGCTGTAAGGGCTTTCCAGGGTGTCTAACAAAAGTCCTTGCTGGGTCATGCTTTAAAAGGGATCAAGTAAAAAATAAAAATATATGGTAAAACAAGACTGTTGGTCACCTCAGCGTTGCTGCTGAGGTTTGTGTTAAATTGTTGGTACATTTTAGTTACGCTGTTTGCTCAGATCAGAGCTGACTGCACTCCACTCATGTGGTAGTGATTTATGTTCTCACCACTTCTAGAAACTCTATAAAGTTCCAACAGATGGCTTTGAAGTAAAAAATGATTACCGTATTTTCATGACTATAAGGCGCACTTAAAAGTCATGAATTTTCTTCTGCCAGCAGGGGGCGCCCTATGGGCCGGTGCGCCTATTGTGTAGTTGTGGGTCGTAGAAGAAGATGGAGTGAGGCAGGGAGAGAGACATAATGGCCAAGTGGAACCTAACTGCAGTGCAACTATCTACATTTTAAAGCCTTCTATGCTCCTTCTACCTCATAATAATCCTCAACCATTTCAGTACAGGAGGAGAGAGCAGAGAAGCAGCTGGAACACTGCTTTAAGCTGCTGCTGTCGCTAGCGCAAAGGAGACATGCAGAGAGAGACTGGCGCAGTTCTGTGTGTCTGTGTGTGTGCTGAAAGGAGCGCCGTTTTCCAGCGCATAGAAAGGAAGAAAGGAGACCGACGCGCGGTGTCTGTGTGTGTGCTGTGTGTTTAGCGCTTGTAAGGAGGAAGGGAGAGGAGCTCGCAAGGGAGTGACCATTCAGTTTGGGAGAACAGTAACAAAATAAAAATGTTTCCTCCAAAAAAAAACAGAGACTGGATGTTTTATTAGCCCACTCTAGAAGCGCTGAGGTTCTGAACGGGGTATTAACGTGCGCGCGCCTTAACACCCGGTGCGCCTTTTGTATGTGTCAAAGACGGAAAAATCCCCCGTGACTGAGACCGCGCCCTATCATCCGGTGCGCCCTATGGTCGTGAAAATACTGTACTTTAAAACAGGAGATCTTGTGTGTTATGTCATTAATGAAAAAAAAAACACTTCATGAAAGACAAAGTTCCAATGAGAAAAAGAAATGAAGGAATCCTCAGCGGTGGAAATTTAGATGTGAATCAAAGCCTGTAATAACAAACTCATAAAACAGATTCTGGCATCACTGATGGAACGGTTGAATGTTTTTTTGGGAGGTGAAATCTTACATTTAAAAGAGATTTTTTTTAAATATAGTAAACCCTTTTTAGTACAAGTTTTAAATAATTCTAACCCTTTTACGTTTTAGCTCCAGTGTTGACATTCTTTCAATGTCATAATCCTTTAATCATTCATGCAATTTACTGTACAAGAAAACTGGACTGAGTGACCCCTCCCCTAGAATAACCATTCTTACTCTGCTACCTTTTTTGAAACATGTTCTTGTGGATCCTAATTGATTTTTCCCAATATTTGTGCTGTAGCCCAAGGCTGTCGATCAATACAGACTGAGATTTTGCTTTTTTTTTTTTTTTTTTTGGGATGCTGGTGTGCCGCGGGATTTTTGTCAAGGCTAAAGTGTGCCGTGGCTCAAAAAAGGTTGAAAAACACTGGTCTAGATGACCCCACTCCCAATGTTAACGTGCCTAGGATAGAACAAGGGTTAATGATGACATCTGGTTTTGAACATGGTAACAGTCGTATCGCGGAAAAGCAGCAACTTTCTATGGATGATGTCACAGTCACTCAGTCCAGCTCTCTTATGGTTCATGCAGTCAACTTAAACCAGCTCATTCTGTTTTACGTTCTTAGACGTTCTTAAGTGAATCCTCAGAAATGTTGGAGAACGAAAACAAACCTCAGACAGTGAGGCCTAAATAACACACTCTCCTTGAACCACTGTAACTCTTTGACCTTTACGGAATAAATGGAGTTTAGTTCCAAATGATTCCGGCATGGAGAAAAGCGGCTTTGCATTTTGGCTTTGTGCCGATGCTAAAATAAAGTGTTGCATAACGGTGCAAAACTGCTTTTCTCTGCAACAGAATCTACTGGAATTACATTAGGCAAGGCAAGGCAAGGCAAGTTTATTTGTATAGCACAATTCGTACACAAAGTAATTTAAGGTGCTTCACAAAACAGAAGAATGCATTCAAATCACAATACATCATAGAAATAATCAACGTAAAATTTACTTTAAAAGAAAAGAAAAAAATTGATTTAAAAAGAAAGGAAGGAAAGAAAAGTGCAGATAGGACCTTTCAGTCATATACACGGCTAAACAGAAATGTTTTAAGTCTAGATTTGAACATGAACACAGAAGAGGCCTGTCTTATGGCTTCAGGGAGGCTGTTCCAGATTTTAGCAGCAGAATATTGAAACGCTGATTCCCCTTGTTTAGTTCTGACTCTGGGAATCAACAGGAGGCCGGACCCTGAGGTCCTCAGAGTACCAGATGGTTCATATGGCACTAACATGTCAGAGATGTACTTTGGTGCGTGGCCATGGAGAGACTTGTACACAAGCAGAGCTGCTTTGAAGTCTATTCTTTGAGGTACAGGGAGCCAGTGCAGAGACCTGAGCACAGGACTAATGTGATCATACTTCCTGGTTTTGGTCAGGACTCGAGCAGCAGCATTCTGGATGCACTGAAGCTGTTTTACAGCTCGTTTGGAGAGGCCGGTGAGCAGGCCGTTACAGTAGTCTAACCTACTGGAGACAAATGCAGGAATAAGTATCTCCAGGTCTCGCTTTGATATAATGTTTTTGATTTTGGCAATGTTTTTCAGATGGTAAAATGCTGCTGATGTTACTGACTTGATATGGCTGTTAAAGTTCAGGTCAGAGTCCATGATTACCCCTAGATTTCTGACTTGATCTGAGGGTTTAAGAGGCAAAGAATGAAGGTAGCTGCTGACACTTTCTCTTTGTTTCTGTGGGCCAAAAACAATAACTTCGGTCTTGTCTGAGTTTAGCTGGAGAAAGTTGTTCTGCATCCACGCGCTGATCTGTTGGAGGCAGTGGTTGAGTGAATCCACTGGCCCATATTCACCTGTTGTCAGTGACACATAGATCTGAGTATCATCTGCATAGTTGTGATAAGATATGTTATTACTGCGTATTAACTGCCCTAGTGGCAGCATGTAGAGGTTGAACAGAAGGGGTCCCAGGATCGATCCCTGGGGCACACCACAATTCAAGCCCAAGTAGTCTGATACACAACTCCCAATTTCAACAAAGTATTTCCTGTCTTCTAGATAAGACTTGAACCAACTTAGGGCAGATCCAGAGATGCCAACCCAGTCTTGGAGTCTGTGCAAAATGATCCCATGATCAACAGTATCAAAGGCAGCGCTCAGGTCTAGCAGGATTAACCCTTGTGCTATCCTAGGCACTTTAACGTTGGGAGTTGGGTCATCTAGACCCACTAGACAGTGCTTTGAACCTTTTTTTTTCAATGATTTGTGATATTCACTGGTTCAATGGATTACATGAAATTTGTCCACCTTTATCCACCTTTGTCATGGTAGGGAGAACACGTCAATGGAAGGGGGGGGGGGGGGGGGTCATCCAAGACAGCACAAGGGTTACGACAGAGACTTTGCCATCATCAGTGTTCAGGCAGATGTCGTTGGTTACCTTGATAAGAGCAGTTTCTGTGCTATGATGGGGTCTAAAACCTGACTGGAAAACATCAAGACATCAAGTGAATTGTTTAATAAGAGAAAGTCAGTGAGCTGTTGGTAGACAAAACTTTTTCAAGGACTTTTCCTAAAAATGGCAGATTAGAGATAGGTCTGTAATTATTCAGTACAGTGGGAGCAAGACCGCTCTTCTTCAGGAGGGGTTTAATTACTGCAGTTTTTAAGGCCTCTGGAAATATTCCAGATTGAAGAGACATGTTAACTATTGAGTAAGTATTGAATAACTGAGTAATTGGTGGCAACACACTGTTCAAGACAGACTTTAGAAATCTAGTGGGTAACACATCAAGGCAGCATTTAACCCTTGTGCTATCTTGGATGACCCCACCCTTACTTTGACATGTTCTCCCTACCATGACAAAGGTGGATAAAGGTGGAAAATTTTCATGTAATCCATTGAACCAGTGAAGATCACAAAAAATTGAAAATAAAAGGTTCAGAGCTCTGTCTAGTGAATCTAGATGACCCAACTCCCAACGGTAAAGTGCCTAGGATAGCACAAGGGGTAGACGAGCTCAGACAGGTGATGGTCTCTTGGACAGTTTGGTCAGTGACAGGTACAAAGTGAGTCAGCTTAGAGTGAGTAGGTGGCCATTGGATAGTTATATGTGTTGTGGAGTTGATGACCTTTTTAATGCCCTGAACCTTGTCATTAAAAAATACAGCAAACTCATTACATTTAGGTGTACAAACCAGTTCTATTGGTAGCTGGGTTGGAGGGTTTGTTAATCTGTTTACTGTTGTGAACAGGATACGAGAGTTGCTGCTGCAGCTTCCAATGATTTCAGAGAAGCACCTTTCCCTTGTTCTGAATAAGATCTGGTTGTAAGCGTACAACTCCGCCTTATACATTCCATAATGAACCTGGAGTTTTGACTTGCGCCACTTTCACTCAGCTCTGCGGCACTGTTGTTTCTGTGCCCTGACTGGATCATCGTTCCTTCAGGGAGCTTTCTGTCTATGTTTTCTTAATTTAACCTTCATAGGGGCAATGGTATCCAGAACATTCAAGATGCTAGAAGTAACAGAATTCAGCATTTCATCAACATTGGCACCAGAGGCGTTTTCAGGGTTTATCATTTCTACAAACTGTGCCCTAGTTCTCTCATTTATTTGTCTCCTTCTGACAACTGCAGGGCCAGGCGGTGGTTTGGGAGCAACAGACAGGTCAAAGAATACACAGAAATGATCAGAGAGGGCGCCATCAACCACACTGACATTGTAAATAATAACCCCCCTTGTGATGAGCAGGTCCACAGTGTGCCCTCTGCTGTGGGTGGGGCAACTCACTTGCTGAATTAGACCAAAGGTTTCAAGGACAGCATTGAGCTCTTTTGCATTTCTGTCATTGACATTATAAACATGAACATTAAAATCACCTGTAATGACTAGACCATCAAAGTCTGTGCACACAACTGAGAGCATTTCAGTGAAATCATCAATAAAACTTTGGCTGTGCTGAGGAGGTTTGTACATAACTATGCAGAGTAAGGGAGGAGTTTGTTTTAACTCAATCTTAAAGGACACATACTCAAATGATAAAACCACACCAAATGATAGTCTGTGGGTTGCAATATTATCTCTAAACAGTGCAGAAACACCTCCACCCTTTTTATTTTCTCGTATTTCCGATTCATTTTTGTAGTGGGGGGGGGGGGTTGATTCGACTAGAACTATGTTTCCTGTGTTTTTGTCAAGCCATGTTTCAGTTAATAACATAAAATCAAGATTAAAAGAAGAGATAAGATTATTGATTAAGAATGATTTGTTGCATAAAGATCTGACATTGAGTGCAGCAAGTTTAGGCTTAGTTTCCTCGGGACTGGTCAAAACCTCCTTGCAAGGGATGTGAACTAGATTTCTTTGATTGGACAGTCTAACTGCCCTTTTTTGCATTCTACGTGGTGCAACTACAGGTATAGCACCAGAAGGAAGCTGTTCATCACAGGGCCCCAGTTTGACATAATCTTTCCTAGGACGCTGGGGGCCCGTTTCATCCTAGCTCCGGAGGATAGCACCTCTAGAGGCGCGCAGGGGAGGTCGAGTTGAGGATAGTTTGGGTGATGAACCAGGAGGAGTGGGAGCTGGACGGAATTTGGGTGAACGACGGAGGGGGAGTGTTGGAGGGGGTTTTGATAAAGGACGTGTTGGAGGGACTTTGGGTGAAGGATAAGGAGGGGGCGCTGGAGGGGTAGGAGATGGTGTGTGGTGTGAGGCTCACAGGTGTTAGGGGAGCCATCTTAATTCCTGACTTAATGAGGCTATCAAAATGGCTAGGTAGGGCCATGGGTGAAAGTGTGTGTGTGGGGGGGGGGGGGGGGGGGGGGGAGTGAGTCTTCACTGGCAGTAGATGTAGCAGGGGGCGCCCACAGCTGGTCAGATGGTGGTATTTCTGGGGCCAAATCTGGTGGTTGTTGTTGTGGTTCTGCAGCTGGGTCCTTAGCTGGTGGTAGTTGTTGTGATGCTGGTGCAGCTGAGTCCTTTGATGGGGGTGGTTGTGGTGCTGGTGCTGCTGGATCCAAGTCTTTGACCGGTGGTGGTGGAGGTAGTTGTTGTTGCCGTTGTGCTGTGGTTCCTGGGTCCTTCCTTATTGCCTTTCAGGGCCTTGGCCTCTATGCCCCAGAGCAGGGGTCGGCAACCCAAAATGTTGAAAGAGCCAAATTGGACGAAAAAAACAAAAAACAAATACGTCTGGAGCCGCAAAATATTAAAAGCCCTATTTAAGCCTTATAATGAAGGCAACACATGCAATATGTCTCTATATTAGCTATATTAGCCTACTATCAAAATGATTAATTTGCTACAAAAACATAATGAGAATTAATGATTAAATGTTTATTTTCCCTGCAGTGCATTCAGCGAAGAACGACGCGTCACGTGACTGCTCTGTTGTTCAAGTTTAACTTCATTACAATATCAATGAATTTTGTTTCATTGCTTTGATAAAATTAAAGAAATGTAATAAAGAAATCCGATTTTTGATGTCATTTATATTTTGAGGATTCGAACAAAAAACAATAAAATGGAACGTGCGTGCCCCATGACAGTCAGCTGCGCTCGAATGGCAGAACAGCTTCAAGCATTTGCGGCGCCTGCAGACTTTCATTCAGCTCGTTCAGGTGGCTTGTCACAGTCACATTCACCAAAAAGTGCAGCTTTTCCAGCCACTCAGCATCTTCCAGTTGCGGGTAGTTCAGGTCTTTGCTTTTCAGGAATGTTTTCACGTGTTCTAAACAGATGACAAAGTGACGCAAAACGTCCCCCCTGGACAGCCATCGGACTGTGTAGCAGGAGATCAGAATATTCACTTTCAACTTCATCAAGCAATGCACGGAACTGACGGCGGCTCCATTTACATCAGCCACCTGTTTAGCGGTCCGCTGAAAGTAAAAAAAAAAAAAGCCCAGCTGGAAGGAAGGTGTGGCGTGAACTGTGGCGCAAATCTCCGTTGACAGAAATGTTGAAATTTAATATTATATTGACTCGGTCAGATCGACACCTAAGCGGAGTAGAAGCTGCCACACCGTTTCACACCGCACAACTTTGGTCAGGCTGAGTCAATTAAAAGCAGGACAAGCTTAACTTCCTCCTCCTTCTCAGTAACAAGTTCATTATTTCGAGCATTGACAAACAGCCCAAACAGCATGGACCTCACTTCAGTTCACAACACTCTTACTCAAGGTTTTACTCCAAAACTCCCACTTCCCATGAGCCTTAGGGGCTGTGGTGGCGGTCAGGTGCATTTTAGGTTTGTTAGCAGCAGGGGATTGTGGGACGTAGTCCCCTGATCTAATTAGGGCTCAGCATGAGCGTTTCTGTTTGCCCACATTTCTTTTCACATGGCAGTTTTGTTGTTCCACCTTAGTTTATTCTTCCTGTTATGTTTGTTTCTATTTGTTGCACCATAAGTTTGGAAGGAGGAGAGGTTGATGACTACTGTGCAATGTTCAATGTATTGCGTGTTCAAAAGAAATGGTACTTATTATGCTAGAAGGGAGAGTGTTCACTTGCCTGTCTGTTATCCCCGTGATGCGTGCGATGTTAGGAACAAAGACTGAATTCCAGCGCAGTCAGTTGATTCACAGCTCAACTAATGGCCAGTTTAGCTTCCATTTTATAGCAATAGGTGACACACTCTTACAGCATTGGATAAATGTTAAGAATATTTTGGTTTTGGTTTTCCTCCTTCAGAAACCTCATTAAAACAGAAAATATATTTCTCTCTCCCATCTTTTCACATTTTCAAACATTTTTGAAAATTCTTCAGGGAGCCACTAGGGCAACGCTAAAGAGCCGCATGCGGCTCGCGAGCCGCGGGTTGCAGACCCCCGCCCCAGAGCGTGGAGGAGGTTCTTCACTAACTCTCTTGCTCCACCTCTGTTCAGGTGTGGGCCTCTTCCCATGAATAGGTCCTTTCGCTTCCTGAATATATTGAAGTTCTCAATGTAATGGAGTCCTCTGGAAGCACACTCTCTGGAGAGCCAATTGTTCAGCTGAAACAGACGGCTGAACTTGAGTGACACCCCATCGATGTTAGGAAGAGGTCCACTGATGAATGCTTCAACCTCTACTTTGTCAATCTCTTCAAATAACTTCATGAAGTCTTTTTTCAAATGTTCAGATTGTTCTTATCTGATATCAACAGCACCTACATGGATGATTATTCGTTTAACTCCTTGGTCCAAGACTTTAGATAAGAGTCCTGTAATCACTGGAACAGTAGAACTTGGGCAACATAAAGTTTGCAGTCTTCTGTGGCTGACTCCACTGATAGCGCCATCTCCAAGCAGCAGCGTATCTCTGACCTTGACGTTTGGCACAGATTTTCTTTCTGCCTGTGCTTATTACTCCTATTCTGTGGTCCAATTTCACTTTGTTCTTTAACATCACATTGTGTTAGGGGTAAAAATCTGTTTGTGAGCTTTATTTCGGATGTTCTGTCATCTTTACGCTTTGGCTTAACACAGGGTTCCTCCGCACAAAGTTTCGGAAAGGACACAGCATCACTCAGGTCTATGTCCCTGTTATTCCTCTCATTTGTAGTAAGAGTGGGCTTCTTACCACCCGATGCTACTGGAAGGGTCTTGTGAAGTCCATTTTCAGTTTCCAAAGTAAATATCCGTGTTTGTAGCTCTTTTATTTCTTGTTGGTAGATCCGACAGCGTTCACAGTGGGAGTTTGTTTTTCTTCCTCTTCCGGACATGTCGCTGGCTTGTCAGACATAAAAATATTGATTTGTATAGGTGGAAGTCACAAAAAAGGATGACCAGTCTGATATTCCAGGATGTGTGGATGAGGTAAAATAATAAAAAATGATTAATTAAATGATTAAAAAGCAAATAAAGCAGGAAGCGGCAGGAGCAGGGAAAAAAGCGTCTGCACTCTTTTGCGTTAATGGCGTAAATGGTTGAAGAGTTACGGTAGTTGAAGTAAAGCCAACGCTGAAGCTAACACTCCGGTGTTAAAGGGTTAATACCTTGTGCCTTTAAAAATAGAAGGCTTTCTAACATTTTTAAATATAATTGCAACAAAACAGATATTTTTCTTTAAGAATTATCCTTAAAACCTCAGTTATTTTCTTCCTCTCTGACGCAGGCAGTGATGAATGGCTTTTGTGCTCTCACATATTCCATAAAGACACACAAATTAGACCTGCAGATAATCGTGGAGCACAAAATGAAAAGCTGTGATCAAACAGTAAAATGAAAAACAGCTCTATCATTTGTGTTTTAGAGGAGTGGGGGGAAAACACCTTTTCATCCACTGCTTTTATCTGTTAGCCATTATATCTGCCTCAAAGAAACACCAAATGTCAGACTGAGTGAGGGTAAAATAAAAATAATGATTTTCCTTTTACAGTTTTTTCTTTAACCTTTGTTTATTGGGATGTCAAAGTATAGTTCAACCCTTTGACACCTGAGTTTCAGCTCCAGTTTTGATGTATGTTGAATTACCGTAACTCTTCAACTATTGACAAAAATAAACAAAATTCCTGTGGATTCTGAAAGGCAGCTCAGCATGAATCCACTTTGTATGGAACATTATCAGTAGTGCGTTTGTAACATTACAGAGCCGCTTTTGAGCTGAACCCCCCCTTGTGAGAGCGCTGCATCTTTATGCCAAGAATGTTTTTGTTTTTAGTCTGTTTTTATTATTTATTCATTGGGTCATGATGTATAATGTCATGTTTTTGGTTTCATGTCAAATTAATTTAGGGAAAAAGGGCATATTTCTTTCAATCTACTCCTCTTTCTTTAGTAAATCTGTCAGTAGCTGTGTTTCCATGGGCAAAAGTAATTGGAAAGAACGCCTGATCATAAAGAAAATGCGTCATGTAAACGCACCATTTGGAATACTCTGCTCCGATCAGACTCGTTCGGATCAAACTTTCTTTCCGATGGAGATAGGTGGGTTATACCGATTGTTGATCCAATCGTGGAGCATGTAAACGGTCATTCTGATCGTGTGTCACTTCTGCTCTGGTTCACATCATTCATAGATGGTGTTTCACCGAGAGAAAGCTTTGGATCTCAAACAGGACCGACCAGCTGCTCTGCAGACGCCCCGTGAAAAGCGCCGCTCCGCTCTCGTCCCGCTGGCTCTCTGCCTCTCCCCTCTCTCACACCCCTCACGAGGGGGATGCGGGGCAGGAGCGCTTCGGTCCACTGGCACCCGAGCTCTGGGCTTGGGTGGCAGTGGACCGAGTGAGCAGAGCAGCCAGATGACTTTGTGTGTGAGGGGAGGGAGGGATGCTTAGTTACGTGTGCGTTCTGTTGCTTTGTTATGTGTGGGAGAATTCAGACTGGGAGCCGCTAGCTCACAGAGCGACTTTGGGACGGTGTGTGAGCTTTTCAGAGCAGAAATAAATGTTGCTCAGTCCTTAGAAACTGTTCAAACAATCACATGGATTTATGTTTCCAGTTGTGTCCCGACAAAATAAAGGCTGATGTTATTCCCACACATTTACGTGCAACCAAGATGCAGATTGCAGAATTTCCCGCACGTTCCTGGATTTTGTGTCCATCAGGCTAATGTTGTTAGCCCGTGTTAGCCTGTTCTAACCCTTCTTCAGCTCCGTTCTTCCACAGAAAAAGCAGTGACCACATGGATTAAATAAAATGATGAACGAACAGGCGCTTCATAATATTCATAACACTAATAAAAAGCACGTTTGGAAAATCATCTCGTATATTTCTGAGCTGCTGCATAAATGTCTGTGGCAGCTGTTTGTTTACAACAGGACGCATCTCCTCCTCTGGGATTTTTTTTACACTACTGCGCATGCCCACATGATTCATTCTGACCGAAAGTGTGAGCCATGGGAACACTTGTTCTAATCTGAAAATGGTTTTCTGGGCCCATGTGCACGGGTGAATTTTAACCCGACCATTGATCCCATCAAGATATTTTGCCCATGTAACAGCGGCTACTGTTTTCTCAGCAGCTTTGAAGTTGACTTTGCAGTTGGTTCGGACTACAGGTGACTTACAATAACATCTATGGTTTTTCTATGCAAAATAATGTAGTCATTTGGCGGGTAGATTTTTTTTTTTTTTAGTCTACCAGACAACTTGGCTGGTGATTCAGAAATGAGATTTTGGTCACTGGGGTTGTGACTTCAAACTTAGCGCATCGAACTAAACGCAGCTAAATGCTGTTCAAGGGTGTTGATACCAAAAATGCTCTGCCGAGTGCGATCTAGTATTTCTCTTTACGAGATGCTCAAGCTAATGATAGCTCACAAAATATCTACTGCATTGTTCTGCAAATATTTTACAGCCTAGTATTTAGTTGAACTTTGTGTTTGAGCCACTTTTCAAAGGAGATGTTAAAATAAAACTTGAAATGAAATAGTTTTTGATGAATATATTCCATCATTTGGAATGTTTGTTAAAGAACGTAAAAGCAGGAAGAAAAAAATCAATTACAATTGAAAATCGAATATGGGATAAAAAATTCAGAGATTTGATATTTTTTGGCCATCTCGCCCAGCTCTTCAACAAACCACACTCTTTTCTGTTAAACAGTTTCATCAAATACTCTGCATTTAGTTACTTCTAGGATCTAAAACCACTTCAGAGGTGTGTTGTAATCGGTGTTGACAAAAGGCTGCTGTCTCGTCTCCTGATTAAGTGTTTGATGACATAAACACAGAGGCTGCATCTACACAATTACTAATACTCTAAGTGGAAACATGCACAACAGCACTGCACATACTAGCTGCCGTATGTTCCATTAAGTGATCACGCTCACTTGGGTGTTGATTTATAGAGGGAACGTAAAACTAAAATAGACAACACCCAATTATTCAACAGCTTTTTAAATACCATCTATTTCAACTGAAACATAATCCAATTGCTTATACTTTGTAAATGGCACCATCTGTTCATGTATTCAATTTTTTTAATCCAATACTTTCCCTACTTAGTACTACTAAACACATTCCTCTGGAAAGAAAAATTCTATTAACTTCCTTCTCATAAGAAACTGAACAAGGTCAATCATTGCTGGGATTCCTTTTATCCCTTGACATGTGATTTCTTTTCCAACTATAAAGCAAATATTAACTAATTTGTTTGTTCTTACAAGTGGATGCTAAATTAAGGTAATTTTGGAGCTGATTGATTTGATACATATTTGCATCAATAGGCGTCAAGGACACCAAATACCTCTTGTTCAGACTGAGAAGTCATTTTTATTTTTTTTATTCATTTATGTGCAAAATAGAGCCATAAAGAGTTTCAAAACAAAATGCTTGTTGTACGGGAGTGACTTTGGTGTCCGTATTTGGTTTGGAGAAGAAGGCAGGTCAGCATTTTGTGGTCAACTGCTACTGTAAAGAACTAAATTATTGATGAACCCTTAAAATAATCCACCTGCTGAAGGTAATGCGCAGGTGGATTATTGCAGAAAATTAGTATTCAAATACTTAACATTGTTTACTTTTCTTTGTTAGTACCTGGTCAAAGTCCAATGATTATCTATCTCACCATGTTTAATCACCACTAGCATATACTGTACCACTTGCTGAGGGTATTTGGTAGATAGTTTCTGCCTCAGCAGCTGCGGTTTCCTGATTCTATTGATTGGTGGTGTTGGGAGTTATGTAAAATGCTGTTTGCTTTCATATTCAGCTGCAATCTTTCACTGATGGATTTCTTTCTTCCCTGATCAACTTCACAGTCCCTTATGCAGCAGACTCCACTGACCTGCTGTCTCCTGCTCTCCACAGCTCGCCACGTGGGACTCTGTTCATGGACTGAACGGCAGTCTGAAGGAGAGCCGAATTGAGAACGGCATGCAGGGCGTGATGATTAAAGTGGTCACATTGCTGGTAGGTGAAACTGGTGACAGTTAATGCGTTCCAACAAAGTGATCAAATGTGTTTATTCAGAGCAAGAATAAAGAAAGAAAAATTCAAATTAGTGAATAAACTACTTACATTTGGGGTGAAGTCTAAAACCCGTACCATTAATAAAATAGAAGTGAAGCATAAAAAGGAAACTAACATTACATTTCCAAAATTCACAAAATCCAAAATTACAACCAGTTCATGACTTACATTCAGTTTTCAGGATATGTTTTTACCTTAACATGTTTCATTTGTTAAAACGTATCCTGTATAAAAATAAAAACATTCACATTTATTGATTAATTACTGATCAGTCTTATTGTTTGTGTCTTTTGTCTGCAAATTACTCTTTTACCAATAAATCAAGGGCAAATGCAATGAAAGAATTGTGATTATTTAATTTTTTTGGCCCTTATTAACAGACAACAACATCATTATATTATAAATCAAGTCCAACATGTTGTGCGTGCTGTTCCACATGTTTTTTGCACACAAGAACCTCTATGTTTCAAAAAGACAACACTTTGAAGTTCATCTGGTAGAAATCCTCTTGCTCTGAGGCGTTGGTGGAAGACTGACTGATTTAAACACATAGATCATTAGGTGATGTCAGATATTGGAAATAATTATAATACATTGTATTTATTAGGTGCAGTTCTCACAATTCAAGGTTGTCAAAGAGGGATAAAAGCACAGATCTAAAATGTAAAAAGTAGAAGAAGACCATCACCCAGAAAAGTTCAGCTGGATATTTGTGTGAGTATTTGAATAGAAAACCATTGACAAGGCTGCAGAACCCAACCAGAACTTGACCTCGTCAAAAAAAACTGCAACCTTCCCCTCAGAGCTCAAATTTAAGAAACAAACATTGCAACTTTAAAAGAAATGTCTTTCAAAGAACCCAAGAACAATCTGACACAAAAAATTAAATTCAAGGACTAGAAGGAATGTTAAAACAAATTGATGAAAGAATGACAGTTTAGAGACAAGTTCTTTTAAACTGAAGTGTGTTAATATTTGACTTGAGGACAGGAAGTGAATCAATGTTTCAAATGTCTGATTAAAGTGAATTCCAGATGTCAGGTGATTGACAGAAATCGGAGGTAAAAGTCAACAAGGAGCAGATTTTTGATAAAAATGCTAACAAGAATTAGTACTATTACTAAATATTTTAGCAGTTTTACATTCCTGGCTGCAGTAACATTAGTTTGAGTGGTTCTTTTTGTCAATTACTTTAATTTTTGGAGACACAATTTGAGCTTCATTATTACTTGTTTAGGATTTCTTTGACAGCAAATCCAAAAAAACTTGCGTTTGTTTTTAAACTAAAACCACTAATCTTTTGTGCTTCTTTTATGAGAACAAATCCATCAGATGCTTTAGTAAATCCCTCTGCCAAATGAGACGCTCTGCTTGACTCCATTGATTTTTGTCTTGGCTCCATGCTGCAATGCAGCCTGAACAATTTCAAAGTTATTCCTTTAAGATACTAATCCAATACTTAAGCTCCAGCAGTGTATCCGGTCAGCATGATGAGGTTACTGACTACAAACAGCCGAGGGTTTGAAACCGGTGATCCCAAAACAGCAAATGGGAAGCAGAGATGCGAGTCAGACCAAGTGTGGGTAATGCTTTCCCTCTGCTGCAGAAACTCTTTTTTCACCGCTGAAGCCTTTATTATGATGTTGTCAACTCCTCAGTATGAAAAAAGTTATTGGCCGACCATGAAATTCACTATGACACCATCGCTATTTTAGATCATTATTCACATAGAGATTTGGAGGAAATGATAAAAGTAGTGGACAGTGAAGCAAGTAAATACTTAACTATATTTAAAACTAATAATAAACAATTATGTGGGTTCAGAGAGGAAAAAAAACACTTTACCTTCACTCTACCTCCTCTGAGCATCGATTCATCTTTCAGCTAAACACCACGACTGAAAGGTGTGATCCCCTGATACGGAGATGGAGCTGGTCTCTAAAACCTCAAAAACAAAAAGCATGTGGTTGGGAGAGCCCAAATATGATAACACTTCTTGAAGATGTGACTTGTCACATGGGGGACGCTGCTACCACATTGTGATTCACTAGCACATCCAAACAGGAAGTACCTGCTGGCTCCAAGAAGGCAAATTCTCATTGACTTCTATAGAGAGATAAAAAACTGTTATTCCATCATTCTGTTGGTTAAAAGAACTATTGCTGCTCTGATACCTTTTTTTAACATTGGTAATCCTAATTTTTTTAATTGATATTTTTTTATGTAGTGCAAGTTATTCAAGTTATAAACTGGCCAATCAGATGCCTTAATTAAACCATGTGGTGCTCGCCAGTCCCCACAAATGTTTCTAAATGTTTCAGTAAAAGATTTTGTGTAGCAATCTTTCAAGAGGTAGGGGTGTGGCCTTCCAACAAGCTCACTCCTAATTGGCAAAAGTGGTTACCATAAAATTTATGACTCAGACCAATTTGGACCAATCACTGCTAATTGATGATGTCTGGCTTCAACATGGCAGCGTCTGTTTTGTGACAAAAATTGACTTTTCACTGGAGCCAGAAATAAGCCGTTTTCAATTTTTGTCTTCACACTCAGTCCGAGTGTTTTAACCAGTCAGTGGAAAGAATAGAAAATACAAACTAGTTTTTTTTTTTTTTTGGGGTGTTCTAACTCCAAACTCTCCGGTGACACCGGGAAAAGTTGCCAGATATTTTTGCTAGTCTGTTATATATAGTGAGGAAGTTGCGACGTTGGCAGCACCGCTTTGTCATGACCTCTCTGTGTAATCTTCTGCAGGAAGATCCCTTCGTCATGGTGGCAGAGAACATCCTGGGCCAGCCGAAGCGCTATAAAGGCTTCTCGATCGACGTACTGGATGCCCTGGCCAAAATCCTGGGCTTCAAATATGAGATTTATCAGGTGGGAGCAGACGCAGCGCTTGAACCCCAACTGGGTTCAAATATGGAGAGTTAAATTCTCCAAGTTTGAACCCCCAAGAAGAAAAGAGAAAAAAAGAGTTAATCTCAGGATGCTCAAAGAACAATGAAGTTCTTGATTTGCCACTATAACATGTACTTGCTGGGCGGCATTTCTGATCGTTTTCATTGAAACAAATACTGTTTTTCTCTGTTTTTCCCACTTAGCATTTTGATTAAGTTTACAAATATTCAAAATAACCTACAAGAAGTCACTAATAGATCTTTAAGGCCAGAAACAATAAAAAAAGTCACTTTGCACAGTTGCCATGCAAAAATTGTACCGTGAATGTTTTGTACATATCTGTAAATTGAATTATGCGCATCATCAGGTGTTGTAAAAAGGGGTGGGATCAGACATGATTCCTCCTCAACTCACTCTTTTTCAAACACACTGTAGTGTCTTATGTCTTTTAAACCACTGTGTTGACTTTTTTCGTTTGTGTTTAAAATAAAGAAAGAAAGAAAAGACATTTATTTACACAGCGTAGAGCAGTTTTTTCACAGAAACATATGTTCAAGCCCTGTGATTGACTGTTGAACCATCCAGGGTGCGCTTGTCTTTGCCTAACAGTGGCTGAATAGGCTCCAGCAACCCTGTGACCCCAAAAGGGATCAAGCAGGTGTAAAAAAATGGATGGCTAGAGATTTGTCGTCAGAAAGCTTTGGTGCTTTCAGACATGGGAGGTAGAGTGGAAGACAGTTAGGGATGAGAGGGGTGCCAACAATCTTGATCGCAGCAAAACTTTAAATTTTCTTCAATGTTTTGCATGTGTGTGTGCTTTATGTTGTCATTCTTTCTGGGGAGATCCTTGTGACACATCCTTTTTATTGGTCCCTGCCCCCCGGCTGTAAGAACCATCCATGAATGTTTTTACTGATTGAAATCCCAGAAAAGGCCCGTGTCTGTGTTGCTTTATGCTCATCTGTCATTGTGTAATTTCCTTCCATTTAGGTCTTTGTTTTTTGTTGAAATTGACGGCAAACAGTGACTTTTTGTCCCTCAGGTGGCAGATAGTAAATATGGCTCTCAGCTTCCAAACGGCTCCTGGAACGGCATGATTGGAGATCTTATCAACAAGGTAAAGCTCTATTTAACCTTGTAAGAACTCAAAGCAGGACTTAAGCAGGCATCGTGTTTTGAGTTTGAAACAAAAATATCAGTTTGTGTCAAATGTCTTAACTAACCCTCCCTGCAGAGGGCAGATCTGGCTGTGTCAGCCATAACCATCACTCCAGAGCGGGAGAATGTGGTGGACTTCAGCAAGCGTTACCTGGACTACAGAGTGGGCATCCTGGTGCGAAAGCCTGAAGAGAAGATCAACATCTTCTCCCTGTTTGCACCTTTTGACTTCGCTGTCTGGGCCTGCATTGCCGCTGCCATCCCGGTGGTGGGGGTGCTCATCTTCCTGCTGAACAGGCTGCAGGCTCTGCACTCCTCCTCCTCCTCCCAGAGCCTTTCACACGGCCAGCGATCAAATGGGGTGGGGTCGGGCACGCTGCACAGCGCTATCTGGATTGTATATGGGGCCTTTGTTCAACAAGGTTAGTGAGAAAATGGTGAAATGCAAAACACAAATCCCTCACATGATTTCACTGACTTCAGGTTGATATGACGGTCAGCAGGTAAACATCAAAATCTCTGTTTGTAGGCGGGGATGGCGTGGTGGGCTCTGTGGCTCTGAGGATCGTCATGGGCAGCTGGTGGCTCTTTACACTTATCGTGTGCTCGTCCTACACTGCCAACCTGGCTGCTTACCTCACTGTGTCACGCATGGACCACGCCATAAGGTATAACACAGTCACGAACACATTGATACAGGTGATACAGGTGTTAACACAGGATGGACGCATGAAGAAAAAAAATTATTCTCAGTTCTCAGTGTCAGACTTTTCAAAATGTATTTACAAATGATCTCTACCGTTGACTATAGCAAAGCAAACAAAGCTTTTAAAGCACAGACACATGTAACAGGCCAAATACTGTAATGAAGAAAATTGTAACTTTCAGCCATAAAAGACCATCCATCTATTCAATTATCAATCCATCCATCCAGTCTGAGGTCTGATCCCTGCTGGGCATGTCCATATTAACTTTATTTTATTATTAAAGAAGTTATCTGGCATATTTCTTTCCAGTTGTCCAAGTCACCTTGTTTGGTCTGATGACCACTCTGTCATACGAGAGTCGCAGAAAGCATAGTTGCTTTTAAGAAAAGTCCCCTTTCAGCTCAGAGTGTCACCTTCAGAGGATCCTTCAGAGAGTTTCACATGAAATTGATTCATTCCTGTTTTTCCAACCTGTGACATTTCGGAAAGATCTCTTCCATGGACTCTGAAGTCACAGACAAACCATTTTGTGTTCAAGGTGAAGGTCAGGGTTAGAAGTCTAAGCAAAGACGCCCAGACTTTCCTCTCCTCAGACCACTTCCTCTAGCTCAGTGTTTTTCAACCAGTGTGCACACTAGTGTGCCGTGGGAAATTGCCCTCATTAACTGATCTAAAAACATTTCCCATCTCCAGGATTTCAGCTCTGTGTTCATCCAAACAGGTCCTGATAAACACTGAGTAGTTAGGAATATGAAAGATCGTAAAATACTTTTTTCTTTGCGTTTATTTGATTCTATTAAAGACATTTTGATCAGAATGACGGTACCGCGATTTAGCTGCAGCTATCAGCTGTTTCTGGAAAAGTCCCGCCCCTTTAACTGTCTCCACCAATCATTCTTGGAGGCTTAATCACATGTCATCAGTCTGACCAATCAGAAGTGGTTAAAGTCTTAACTTCCTTGTCCTGATTTAGCTCATAAAGTCTCTCAGTTCCAACAGAAATACCAGCTAAAGCTCGTCTTTAGTGGTGTAGCTTTCCACAGAATCCGGTGTCAGACCGTGGAACAAGAGAACAAAACCATGAAGCTCAGAGAAGAGAGTCTGTCTGCATCACTACATCTCCCATGATGCATTAGGTTTACCCTACTATTATCCTTGGGGTCAATTGACCCCAAGGGTGAAATGTGTCAGTAATATTTGAGGATAATACGAGGGTTAAAGTGACAGCGTCTCAGCGCACAATGACCACAACGAACACACATCAAACCGTTTTTAAATCTTCTAACTTAACTTTTATTTCATCTTTTAGAAAAAACAGCTGCAGCTTCCAGCTTTTTCTGCCACAATTATCACAAAAATGCATGTGAGATCATGGAGGGACTGTAGATCAATACAGACTATGAGTTTCTCCTTTTTTAAAAATTTTTGGATGCTGGTGTGCCGCGGCATTTTTGTCAAAGGTTAAAGTGTGCCGTTGCTCAAAAAAGGTTGAAAAACACTGATCTAGCTAATAGAGTAGCTACTGTACATAACCTAGACATTTATACCGTATACAGTGTTCCATCTCTACTCCCTGGTTCACCTATTGCAATCTCGCTGTTTTGTGGACTTTTCACAGTGCAACTGTAAATGCCTTTTTTTTTAACCGGCATACTGTGTGCTGTGTCCTGATTGGCTGTTGACCTTGTCAATCAGTCCCCTCTGTGTGATGTCTCCGATAGAGAATACGTTCAGTTTCTGAATCTACATATTTTTATTATTGTGATGAGATCTTTGTTTTTATTCTATAAAGCTGGACTCAATTTTTTTTATGAAGGTTTGAACTTTGAGAGTTTAAACAAGACAGAAAAGTGTAAAGATGTCCATCTTTGTCTAAGAAAAGTGGATAAAGTCTGTAGTGAGGAGTTTCACAGCATCAAAACTTTGCAGATTTCACACATCGCAGGTTATTTTTAGAACACAATTCTCATGATAAATGAGGGACCACTGTATAGTTTTTTAGTGCTGATATGTTGACGGCTCTGTGACGGTCAGTGACTATAAAGGCATTCTGATTATTCCCTGGTGGAATCCTAAGGTGTTTACAGGGCAGCCAAGGAATGTAATCTCTCTAGCATGTTCTGGGATCTCTCCGCGATGGGATCCACCTGGAACACCTCCCTTGACGTGTCTTGGACCATGGAGCAGAAGTCTGTTTCCATGACATATGAGGCAGTTGGGCCCCCATGGCACCTGCCTTGAGCTGTTACCTAAACCACATTATCTGGCGGGTGGTGGACCCACAGGGGAGTGATTCCATTGCATCCTTGTTTTGGTGGGCCTGACTGGGGCCCAAGAGTCCCTTTATAAGCCTTAAAGACATCTAATGTCTTAGCTTTCGCTATGTTGATTAAAAGGTTAAGGGAAAATCTATTTTTCTCATTCAAATATGTGCTATATGAAATGAAATTTGAAAAAAACAAGACAAAATAAAACAGGAAGCGCCATCTAAAATGAACAGACATTCTCAGCCTTACACACAATGTTAAAGTGCTTAGGATAGAACAAGGGTTAAGTGTGCACTATTTGCCTTTTTTAATGTTGGTGGGAGAAATGGCTACAGGTGTGTGAGGGGTGTGGCTTGTAAAGGCACACCAACCCCACCACTCTGCTCCTGCACAAGCAAAGAAAGACAGAGAGAAGGAGACAGAGGACGGGGAGAGAGAGACGAGACACAGGCGGGAAAAAAACAGAGAACCCATCACCTTTACACTATAAAATGAGTATTTTCAACCTTCATCTGCTTCTGATGGAGTCACTCCTTGAAGTAAACAACCTTTCCTGAATTAACATAAAAATATATATGTTATGGGTCATTACCGAAAGAACGAGGTCCCGAATACAAGCGGCTGAAATGAGCTTCCTACGCAGGGTGGCTGGGCGCTCCCTTAGAGATAGGGTGTGAAGCTCGGTCACCCGCGGAGAGCTCGGAGTAGAACCGCTTCTCCTCCACATCGAAAGGAGCCAGTTGAGGTGGCTCGGGCATCTAGTCCGGATGCCTCCTGGACGCCTCCCTGGAGAGGTGTTCCGGGCATGTCCCACTGGGCGGAGGCCCCGGGGAAGACCCAGGACACGCTGGAGAGACTACGTCTCTCGGCTGGCCTGGGAACGTCTCGGGGTCCCCCCAGAGGAGCTGGAGGAAGTGGCCGGGGTGAAGGAAGTCTGGGCATCTCTGCTCAGTCTGCTGCCCCCGCGACCCGGTCCCGGATAAGCGGAGGAAGATGGATTGGATTGGATGGATATATATGTTAATGTTTCCCTGCAGATCTTTTCAGGACTTGGCACGGCAGATAGATGTTGATTATGGCACAGTAAGGGACTCGGCTGTGTACGACTACTTCAGAAACAAAGGCACCAACCCTTTGGAGCAGGACAGCACCTACGCCGAGCTGTGGAGGACCATGAGCAGGAACGACGGCCTGGACCACTCCGTGTCCAGTCCCTCTGAAGGCATACGCAAGGTCAGTTTGCGCTGTCATGACGGCACCTGTTTATGTGTTTTAGCTGTCTTTTTCACACGTAAAAATAGCATATTTAAAAAGTGCAGCTGGAATGCTGAGCATTCAGAGGGGCATTGTCACCTGATTGTATTTCCATAAAAATGTGGAGAGAGGTATTTCCCCGTGTACCAAAACTTGATTATCACACCAAAAGTCACAAATGTGATGTGATAAAACAGACAGAGCTGTCCAAGAAGACTAGACAAGTTAAATGTAGTTTCTCGAAAATAGGAGTTACATTCTCTCATTAAATCTAGCTGGAACATGCTGAAAAAACTTAAGAAAATCTGAATAGTTTAACAACAGCATTCTAGGACCACATCAGCTGATTTACACTTTGTGTAAAGTGTTGTGTAACAGCACAAAGCTGCTTTTTTCCACTTCAGAATTCGTTAAGAGTTGAATTGTTATGGTAGCTAAAAGAGTAGCAACATTGGATAAAGGGTTAACGATAGCCACAGTGACATATAGAATGAATATTGCACATATAGTATGAATATTGCACACACGGCATGAATATTGCGTACATAGTACAGTCAGAGCATTGTCAGCTGTGTGCTGACAGGGATTAGTGGGCTATGTTAAGTCTGGGGGGAGGGGGGGTGTCGTGGACCCAATTGTGTTATGGGGGTTGGGGGGGGGGGGGGGGGGGTGGACCTCACTGCTCTTGGGAAGAAGCTGTTCCTCAGTCTGTTTGTGTGGGTTCTGATGCTCCTGTATCTCTTCCCAGAGGGAAGAGGTACAAACAGTTGATGTCCTGGGTGGGTGGGGTCTGCAGCTATACGACCAGCCTTCCGTCGGACCCGGCTGTCGTACACTGAGTCAGGTTGTGGGAGAGGTCTTCCCACAATCTCCTGTGCGGTTTTCACCACCCGGGCCAAGTCCTTCCTGTCTTGAGCGGTGCAGCTCCCGTACCACACCGTAGCACTCAGACAGAGGATGCTCTCAATGGTTGCCCTGTAGAAGTTCCCCAGAAGTTGAGATGAAAGTCCAGTCCTTTTAAGCTTCCTGAGAAAGAAGAGTCTCTGCTGAGCCTTCTTCACCAGGTGGGATGTGTGCAGCGACCAGGTGAGGTCAGATGTGATGTGGATCCCCAGGAACTTGATGTGGTCCACCCGCTCCACCTCCTCCCCGTTAATGAGGAGGGGGGTGTGTACCACCTTTCTAGTCCTTCTAAAATCCACACTGATCTCTTTGGTCTTGGAGGTGTTCAGGATGAGGTTGTTGTCAGCACACCATCCTCTCAGGTGCTGAACTTCCTCTCTGTAGTGGGTCTCATCATTGTTGGATATGAGACCCACTACGGTGGTGTCGTCGGCGAACTTTAAAACCAGGTTTGTGGAATGAATAGCGGAGCAGTCGTGGGTGAACAGAGTGAAGAGGGCGGGGCTGAGGACACACCCCTGTGGTGTTCCTGTGCTCAGGATCAGAGTGGATGATGTTGAGTCCCCGATTCTCACCACTTGGGGCCTGTTGGTGAGAAAGTCTTTGATCCAGAGGCACAGGAAGGCAGGCAGGCTTCAGTGTCAGCTTGTCCGGGATCACCGTGTTGAAGGGTGAACTGAAGTCCACAAATAACATCCTGACATATGTGTCGGGATGCTCCAGGTGGGACAGGGTAGCATGCAGGGCTAGTGAGACTGCGTCCTCTGTCGATCGGTTCTCCCTGTAAGCAAACTGATGACTGTCCAGAGTAGCAGGGATGATGTCCTTGATGTGGTTCAGGATGATCCTCTCGAAGTACTTCATGATCACCGGTGTCAGAGAGACCGGCCGGTAATCATTGAGACACGAGACAGATGATTTTTTTTGGCACCGGCACGATGATGGAGGACTTGAGGCACACGGGCACTGAGGTGAGCTGCAGGGACCAATTGAAGATGTCCAGGAAAACTCCAGCCAGCTGATGTGCACACAGCTTCAGAACCCGACCTGACACCTTATCTGGTCCTGCGGCTTTACTGGTGTCGATCCTCCTCAGAGTGGAGCTCACCTGACGTAGCTGCAGGACGAGAGGCTGGGACTGCTCCTCCAGCTGTAATAGAGGACCAGAGTCTCTGCTGCAGCCGAGCGTGTCGAAGCGTGCAAACAAGGTGTTTAAAGTGTCAGTCAGGGTGGGGTCATGAGCGGTCTGCTGCATGCTGCTCCTGTGGTCTGTGATGGTTCTGATGCCTCTCCACATCTCCCTCGGGTTGTTATTAGCAAAGTGCTGTTCCACCCATTGTTTGTATCTGCGTTTGGCCTGGTTGATGCCCCTCCTCAGCTCTGTCCGGGCTCTGCTAGGCCAGCCTGTCATCTGACCTGTAGGCTGCATCCCGAGCTTTGAGCAGAGACCGCACTGTTCCATCAAACCATGGTTTCTGGTTTGGATAGGGTTAGATACACTTTCTGCTCCCACCATAGTCTTGTAGACCTTTTGCGATGCTCTTTTGTCACCCGAAACCTTCCTTCTCCCGCTTGCAGCCATCGTTTTTGCTCTAGATAACTCTGGATCCATAGCTCTTGATTCCAAGTTAGATTTATTTAATATTACTTCTCTTGTTCAAACGTTTTTGGTTGTATGGCTTAAAATTGTATCCTTTTGTTAGTACTTTCAAGTAGATCCATGTTTTTGCTAACTTTATTTGCAAAATTATATAGCATTTTGCTCATTCTTAACAGACAATTTGATCAATTTATTTACCGTATATCTTCCAGTAGATGCTGATCTCCAAAGAAACGCCGGGTCTAACAGGCACTTCTTATTTCAGATGCCGGTCTCTAATAGTGGCCCGGTGATAATGAGAAGACGGCTGCAGAAAAAGGAGCAAAAAGTAAATGATTGCCTGGTGGAGGTGCACAGAAAGCTAGCAACCAATTAGAATGACTAGTTTGAACGTGGATTGTTGAGCAAACATGGAAAGGTCCGCGTGTCTTTAGGAAAATGATTCACGTGAAAGCAAAGAGGATTTTTGATACGGAGATTGATGCTTCAAAGAGAAAAGAAACGTTTGCCGCCAGAGCTAATCAGAGCATAATACGATGTTCTCGTCATTTCAATAAATCTGGAAATGTTTCAGTGTTGTCAACATTTTGTGACAGAATTACCCCACAAATGCCAGGTGCCAGGTTTTTGGAATAAATGGGAGGCTACTGTTGTGTATTATCGTACATACTATAGATACACGATAACATTTTTGCTCATGGAAAACTCAACATTTTCAGCTATTTTAGTTATCTTCATTATCTGGTCATTATCTTCACCAAATTCATTCAATTTAAAGCATGCATTTGCATTATTCAAGGTAGTTTTTGTGGTTACTTAGACTTGTTTTCTTCTTTAGGGTAAAACCAACTTTTGTTGCTGCACATGACTGTGTTTAAAAAAGAATTTGATGTGAGAAAAGTTTTTTTTTATATGAACCTAAGAAACATGGGCATTTGTTTACGGGTGTAACTGTGTTTGCAGGCCAAGAAGAGTCCGTATGCCTTCCTGTGGGACATGGCGGTGCTGGAGTACACCGCTCTGACCGATGATGATTGCACCATCACTGTGTCGGGGAACAGCATGAGCAGCAAAGGCTACGGTATTGCCATGCAGCACGGAAGCCCCTACAGAGATCTCTTCTCCCAGAAGTAAGTCAGCCACTAAATTGATTCTGTTGAGGCATCATGAGCATGGCTTAAAGATGGTACACAGCTGCCTCAAGGAAACCTGACATATTGGCTGGTGTGAGGAGAAGCTTCTTGTAGAGGGAAGGTGTAGTCAGTAAAAGCCTTTTTTTTTCACGTTTTCTGCTGTGTCATAATGGCTGCGTTTCCATCACACATATACATCCAACTTTATCAAAATTCTAGAAATGTAAAAAAAAAAAAAAAAAAAAGCTATCTCACAATATACTGTTTCCATTAAATCAAATATATGCCACTGAACACAAAGCAACTCACACAATAAGTCATTCAAAAACACAGATGTGAACAATGCTTTGATTGACAGCAGAAACATTCAGGATTCTGTCATTACGTGGCATGGAAGACACGGAGGATGTTTAGAGATCAGATTTCTTTATTTTAAAAAGTTCTACAAAAGCTTCAGGAATCATGTCTCCATTTCTGGGTCCATGAGATCATTCAGAGACTCTCCTGGTCTCTCACTCCCGCTGCAAAAGCCTTTCCGCCACTCCTTCCATGTCTCTGTGACCCACATTAGTTAGAGGGAAAAAATAAAGACAAGAATCAAACTAGAGCAGGGCCCGAGCCCGAGTCAGAACCCGACCCGACCCGAATTTCGGGTCGGGTCGGGTTCTAAATGACATTCATTACGTTCGGGTCGGGTCGGGCCGGGCTTCTCTCTCGCTGACTTTTTTAATAAATATATTGTAATGTCTGCAAAGAAGCTCCTTAGGTGGCGGTTGTCAAACAGCTCTTTATTAATCCTGGATGTCAGAACGGTTACCGCACGAACCGAAAGGCACAGCCAGCTTCTGACTCAGAGGGAGAACGTTCCCTTAGCGCACACACACACACACACACAGGTGGACCCCGCCCCCTCCCAACAGTCACCAGCCCACCGTTGATTGACATACACTGTGGTCCAGCAACTGGCAGAACGAGGGGGGCGCCGGCCACCCGCAGCTCTGCGAGCGTGTCATGAATGTAATCTCCCCTCCGTAAACCCACATCTATTTTGTTTAGGGATCCCCGATATGGAGCAGCAGGAAGTCAAGGATAAACTTCAGACAGGGAAACTGAAAAGGCAAACGCGCACCGCTGCAGCTGCAGCATTTCCCGCGTAATGAAGCGAGTGCTTATCATCCAGATCTCTCTGTCACTCTCTCTGTCTGGCCTCTTATTCTGTGTTCCAGCGTTATTTCGTTGATCAAATGCATTTGTCATGTAGGGAGGAACCTTTGCGCAGAGCTTCTAGCGGAACTCTATGCCACAACAGCAGCTTATACGCGCGCGGCTGCAGCGACCACTCTCTGTTTGAAAGACCATAACTTTCATGATCATAAAAATATGTAGATTATTTTACCTTAAAGAAATCTGGCGATTTTTTTCTGCCAAAAATCCTATGGGTTAAAATTGAAATTTCGGGTTTGCTTCGGGCTTGGTCCTGCAAATCAAGTTAATTGGTCGGGTTCGGTCCGAGTTCGGCTTTAATGCCCGCGGGCCTGTGTCGGGTCGGGCCGGATTTTTTAGGCCCGATCTTACCTCTAGTCGGCAACCTTTTTTACTCAAAGAGCCATTTGGGACCGCCCCTTATGAAAAAAAAAGCACCCGGAGCCACAACCCGTTTTGATATCATTATATATATTATGCATGTATATATTATATCAGGGGTGCTCATTACGTCGATCTTCAAGGACATGAGTGTAGATCGCGGGCCAGAAAAGATTAAAAAACTAAAAAAGGACTTCTTTCTTTCCATCGTCATGTTTATTAGTTACATGTTTATTTGTACATTATTGTTGATTGTACTGATTGTACTGATGATTAAAAACTACACAGTAAGATTACACAAAGATATTATTGTATTAACAGATGAAGCGTTTTATTACAAAGACAGAAAGCAGCAACCATCGTATTCATGCTCTGCTGTAAACATACATAAACAGCATATTATGAGGCATTTGCCACTCCTGGCTCCATATGAAGCGTGTGCCTCGCATCTTCTTTGATGAGCTCGTATTTATCGGCCGAGAACTGCAGAGCTGATAGCAGGAGGAGAAACGCGGAGCGGCCCCAACAAACTCCGGTTGTTAGGAGTGGTCCTCTGACGACAGAGTTTGCGCTCAGTGAATTGAAACTCGCGTCTGCAGTGACGTATGTGTCAGAGGATGTCCGATTGGCCATTCTGCATGTCAATCAAGTCCTGTACTTTTCGGTGAGGATTTTGGTTGGCTGGTGGATTTTCAAGAAGCACTCTCTTCCCCTTCAATCTCCCCCCTTCCCGCGACCCACCCCCACGTCCCCGAAGATGACCGGTCGATCGCGACCAACGCAACGAGCTCCCCTGCTCTGAAACACACATCACCGCACACTCGAGTCCAAAACACCGGCGCAAACTCTCCGTCACCAGAAAGCCGCTCCCCGCTCCGCGCCACGCCAAGCCCCCGACAGAAAATCACTCCAGACCCGGAGTGTTTATTGAAGCCGCCCCGCGTGTCTTCCTGCTATCAGCTCTGCAGCTCTCGCCCGACAAACACGAGCCCACCAAGGAAGCTGTTTTTGACGTGGCATGTGCCTCGCACGGAGCCAGCAGCGCCTTTGAAATGCCATGAAAAACGAACAAATTAAAATAAATTTGAATTTTTATAAGATGCTCATTATTTTCCAAAGTCACAGGGAGCCACAACAGAAGGATGAAAGAGCCACATGTGCCTCCGGAGCCATGGGTTGCTGACCCCTGAACTAGAGGATCTTTTTATTACTGTCTCGATGATAATGAGATGAAACCATGGGCCGTCCGGCATAGCAGCGTGGTCGCTCCAACCCCATGGGCCCTGCAACAGGCTGGCTACCTGTCCAGGGTGTATCCCTCCTTTGCCCAAACAGTAGCCTAAACTGCTGCTGATTCACAACAATTTGGATGAAGACATACTCAGAAATAAATTTTTGAGCTTAATCTTCTTCATGTGTGCTCTCCATCATAAGAACAATGATACAAGGACATGATAAAACACCAAAACTCACTATTCATCAGAGTGGGTGTTTACTTCAAAGCTCCCTGAAAGAGAGGGAGATGACTTTGGGGGGTTTGGACATTTTGACCCAAATTCTCGACATTTTCTGAGTAACACCCATACCAAAAATGTAGGGAAAAAGATATTTTTTAGAGAAAAAAATCGTAACTTTTCAGTTTAAGGTCTCTAAATCCATCCATCTTCTGTTTGCACATAATGAATCAGAACAGAAGGGTTTTTGTGCAGGCTGGGGTTTTATTTTCTACTGTACTGCTACAGCCTCAAAAGGAGTTAGTCATGAAGGCAGCAGGCTGATTTGTTTTCTTTAAATATTCTAATGGAAGTGAGGCATTTAAATGCAGCTACCGACTGAGACAATAACTGCAGCACCCTTGTAAATATAACCCAACAAGTGAGCATGATATAAGATGAAACAGCTCCTCTCAGAGCAGAGGTGAGTGCAGAAAAGTTCCTGTAATGAGAAGCACCTCCTACAGGGGGCTCTCTCACCATTGAATCAATAACAAAGCTTAGGTTAATTAAGTTCAGATGAAAAGAGCAGGCATTAAGCTTTGGTGTTGTGAAACAAACAGGATTATTCATGGTGGGAATGAAGACAGAGAAAAATGTGAGGAAACCTCCAGATCAAGTCAGCAAGCAAATACTGGAGCTTGGTCTATGCTCAAACCCAAATTGATCCCAGAGGGAGAAAATAAATCAATCATTCAGAAAATCTCAACACCATTACATCATGCTTTAGCTCCCCAAAATGTAGAAATGTTCTCATTCATATCATATTGATCGGCTCAAACAAATACAACAGTCGTTTTTGGAAGAACTCCATGACGTTTGCAAGGGATGGAGAACTATATATAAACCTTTTTGTTTTTGCTCGGATGCTGTTAACAAACCTGTGATAGTGAGCACTTCTCCTTTAGTGAGATAATCCCCACCTCACAGGTGGGTCATAGCAAGATGCTGATTAGACAGACAGCACTGCACTAGTGTACCTAAGACTGGCCAAAAGAAAAGGTCACTAATGTATTTTATTGGGGGTCCTGGGGACGCTGGGACTCCTCATGCAACATAGCTCCTTTACACAGAGTTGATCAGGATGTGAAGTGGCCCACGGTGGCGGCGGGGTTATAGTATGGGCAGGTGTGTCGTACACAGGTGCATTTTATTGATGGCATTTTGAATGCTCAAGATACCGTTGTTGTGCCGAACTTCCCAGAACATCACCTCATGCTGCAGCATTATCATGCACGCCCCCCCCCCCCTCGTGTTGCAAGAATCTGTTCACAATTCCTGGAAGCTGAAAACATCCCAGTTCTTTTAATTATTTAAAGTTGGCAAATAAAACAACACCATATTGTCACAACTTCTATTCTTTAAGTCTAATCCCTGACTAGAATTTCTTGTCAGGCCTTTGGTTGTTCTCCCCTGGGGTTGCTATAGCTTCATTCTGCCACAAGATGCCCCTGTTTTTCATTATTCTGGAGTGAGGGAAGCTACTGGAAGTGCTTATTTGGTCTTTAAAGATATGAAATGTACTACCGCTTCCTCGAGAGATGACTATATTAAAGAGAGCAGGTTGCTTTAGTAGTATTAGAAGTATATTGATGCCCTTGATGGACAAATCATTCCAGCCACTACTACACAGCTCAGCTTTGCTGTTACCTGCATTTGACTTAAACTCCACAACAATATGGTAAATATGACCTTTGAGCCAATTCTTTCATTTAGAAAATGAAATGTCTTCTAGATGTCAGTCAACTGGACACCTCTGTATACCTGATGTTACAAAGAGAGCTGCTAGTTACCTACCACTGACTTGGCTGCCATCATTTTCTGACTTGAGCAGACGGCATGGTCCGTCATCATCAAGATGCAGTTTGGTGGGTGAGATTTGATGAGGTGAAAATGTGTAAGGGCCAGCCAATCGGTCTGCATTCGTTTTTGGTAAATGGATGAACTCCTGACCCATCATGCGTGATTTGTTTTAAAAACCAAAATCAAAGAAATTATATTCTTCCTTCATTTACTGTCCACCAGTAAAAAAGAAGTGCCTTTCAGCATGAAGAAAAAAAAACATCTCATAGTGCTAAAAGTGCGGATGCACTGTGGTCTGTTTTTGTAGAGAACTATGTTGTGTTTGGTTTTTGTTGTGGCTTCAAACTGAGTCATTGACACAAGTAGTAACTAACATAGGTTTGAAGAATCACTTCCCTGGCACGTGTAGCGATCACACCAGATCTGCACCGCGGCAAAGACATTTAAACCGTGCTTTTGAATGATTTTTCTTTATCTGCTGTAGGATCTTAGAGCTGCAGGAGAAGGGGGACCTGGACATCATGAAGCAAAAATGGTGGCCAAGAACAGGCCGATGTGACCTCAGCAACCATGCCACAACGCACCCTGATGGCCGCTCCCTCAAGCTGCACAGCTTTGCTGGCATCTTCTGCTTCCTGGCTGCTGGCCTGCTTCTAGCTTGCCTAGTGGCTGGCATGGAGGCGTGGTGGAACAGCAACCGCTGCCGGCAGGAGCAGCCCAAAGAGGTGACCCAGCATGGATGGGTTGGCGGGGGGAACACTCTGCCACACTGTACTTTAAGGATCCAGGTGCAGACCAGATACCTGATTCAGCTCTAAAATATTTACCAACAATCAGGAGACTATGATCAAATCTGGCTACTGATTTTTTTAGGTCCTTCCATTTCTTATTTGATATGTTTTTTCTCCACACCTATTTCCCGCACGATAATTAACACAACATTTAGAAACTCGCCTGGAAAACAGCAGCTTCTCCGTCTTTGTTGACCCCCAAACACTTAACACGATCAGTATGAGCAGGTTTGGATTTCCAACCTGTGTTGCATATTTCAGAGAATATAAAACAACAACACATAAACTAATGCTTTAGACACATCGGTAGATCGTCTGCAAGTGATGTCATAGCGCCTGTGTTTGTTGTGTCCACTCGACTGTCTGCCTTTGAGCAGTTCCCTCTGTGTTGTCAGCAAGGCAAAGTACAAAGGTCTGTCACAAAACAGAACTGACCTCTGACCTTAACTGAACTGACCTTACAGAGTCCCCACCCACCAACACTCAAACAGTGCAGAGCAGTGAAGCTGTGAGCAAGAGGAAGCTGTGCGCATTGAAGGACTGGGTTACATATTATTAGGACATTTTCGTTAATATATTATTGACAAAATACAAAACACAAAACACAATACAAAACAATGCAATGAGCTTCGGTACCACTAATATTGCAATAATATTGTATTGCCCACATGGATTGGGTGAGGATAACAGGGACTGACAGAGAAACAAACAGCTTAGGAACATTCAGGCTTTGCTGGGATCTGTATTTCTGCTTCCTCATATATGGATTTTCTTGGGAAAAGTTTGCCATTTTTTTCCGTTATTCGATTACTTTTAAAAATAAAAAGTACCTGTTCCAGCCTCACACTTTCAAAAGTAACAGATTGGCACCTGTATTTGATAAAACTCGAATGGTAACCACCCTTAGATACGTATTACTTTAAAGAGAAATAAAATGTGTAACCAAAGGCCCCATGGAAATTGGTAAAGTGAGACACTTGAATTGGGAGTTTTTCTGTTTTGAAAACCAACAGCAATGCAGGTATGAGGTTGGGTGGCTGTTTTTCTCCACCAGTGTATCTGATTTTACCCGTATCAAAAAATGGTGTGCTTGATTCCAAAAATGGTGGACAACGACACAAGCGTTGGATCACTGCAAGGGGTCTATACGTCTAAGGGTACTATACCAGAGCAATAGGCCTAATGCCAAATAGAGCTACAGTTGTTTTGGAAAATTAGCCAGTATTCAGTTCAGTTCTGGAATAAACTGATGAACAATGAGTATATGTTGAACTCAAATTACAGTGAAACCAAAGTGGAAAAAAAAAGAAACTATGCTGTTTCTGTGGATCCATGAAGTAAAGTGTGAGTAGATGTTCCTGTTAAAATGATGTCTGTGTGCTGCAGTCCTTTCTGTCGTTGTGTCACGTCTGACCACTGATTATATGTCAATGTGAACAGCCGTGTTCTCTTTCTCCCCTCATTTTCTTTACATGTTTGTCTCATTTTTGATTTACACTTGACTGTCTATGATCTCGTGCAGGTCACTAAGGATTACAGACTGACAAGGGTTTCTGCTCCATTGACATATAATGAATTTACAACTGCTTCATCGGAGGGGAGAAGGGACATTTGGACAGACAGAGAGAAAGGCTGGGATGAAGCAGAAGCTATTGACACAGGTCAGAATAGAGCTCCTTCATGACATCCAACAAATTTAACATCTCCTTTCGGTCACCAGGGTCCTTTATTGTCTTTCAGAGTTTATTTCAGAAGTGTTTCTTATACAGATGTAAACATAATTCTTGGTCTGTTTACCCTGGTAATGAAAGAAAAACCAACAATCATCACTAAAATCCCTTCAAACTGATCAAAATTAACACTTTGATTTTAAATCATCCAATGAAATCAGCGACTGATTTGAATTTAAAGCCTTCTTTACAACTCCCCTTATGGGTGGATATGGGCTGACAGTGGGTGTCACGCACCAAGTCTTAGGATCTGCCAGCTACACCCCTTTATGACCCCCCACGGGCCCAGACAATCCAAAACTTACAGCACCTGTCCGGGTCAATCGCCATGGGTGCATGCGGCTAAGGCATTAACCCTTGTGCTATCTTAGATGAACCCCACCCTTCCATTGACGTGTTCTCCTACCATGACAAAGGTGGATAAAGGTGGAGAGGATTTCATGTGATCCATTGAACCAGTGAAGATCACAAATCATTGAAGAAAAAAGGTTCAGTGCACTGTCTAGTGGGTCTAGATGACCCAACTCCCAACGGTAAAGTGCCTAGGATAGCACAAGGGTGACCAAAACAATCAAACCCTCAATAATAAAGTACTAGATGCCATACGAAAAAAAAAAAAACAGCATATAGTTTAAAAATCAACCAGGCAGTGAGACAGAGGGATGGAGCAGCCAGGAGCTAGTTATTGCTTTCAACGGTCTTGTGTTTTCTGATTGTGATTTTTTGGAGTGTTTCCTTGAGATAAAACCTTGTGCAGCTTCTGTAATTGTAAAGGAGGACTCTTTATCTGTCCACAAGTCTTTTGAACTCCCACAAACCATTCCAGTCATCTCAGTTGCAGGTTCAGCTCATTCTACAGATGTGGATTTAGAAATGAATGCCTTTAAGCCACAAAGGCTCATAGCCATAAATGTAAGGTAGTAATTTAACCCTTCGTTACAGAATTCTTTGATAGAATAGCTGTGTTTCGCAGTAGAAACTATTCATTGGTATGTTACATTTTCACCTGTGAACATTTTCTTTAAAGGCATAAGTATAACGTCCATCTGCATTTGGTTTCCTTTCAACAGTGATGTTTTCCTTGACTGTTTCCCATGGACTGTACTTTGGCTCAAACAGTGATGGATGATTTGAAGTTGAAGTTGAACTTGATTGTCAGTATTAATTTTCTAAAAATCTGTGCAGCCGTTCTCACCAGCACATCAAGCAGCTTGTAGATCAGGGGTCTGCAACCTGAGGTTCTGGCTCCTTTATCCTTCCTTTGCGGCTCTTTGGCTTTGAAAAAAATGAATAGAATTGGAATAAAGAATAGATTTGTAGTTTTGGTTAATTTGTCTTAGCTAATTACAGTTTTTTCATTTATGTTTAGATTTTTATTATATCAGAGTAAAGTTATGGAAAAGGGTTTAACTACAGTCCATCTATCCATAATGACATAAAATGCCACGATTGACTTGGCTTTTTGTGCATTTTTAATTCAGGTAAATCTGATGCAGCAGGATCGTATTTGACAGAGGGTGCCTTTTATTTTAAAAGGAACTTGGATTTGCTTCTGTAAAAAGTAAAATATGTTATTTGTAGAAAAATATAACCCTGTTGTATTTTAATTATTGCAAATATTTAAAAGCAAAATTTGATAGCGAATGGCTTAATGGCCACAGAAACAACCGTATTATAAACATGTAGTGGGATTTTGCATCTCTTGCTGAGTTTTGGTCAGTAAGAAACTGCTCCAAATGGCTTCTTTTAGCATTTAAGGTTCCAGACCTCTGTTGTAGATGGTCTTTAACACCGTTACCTTTGACATGCTTGTATGACATTTTCATTAAGATCTTCTGAGACATCCCCTCCTTCTCTTTCAGTGGTAAGGTTCAGTGAGGCACAATGCTTATAACCATATGGCACAGTGTTCATACTTTGTAAAGGCAGTTTGACTGATTACAGATGTGTATCAGCTAGTTAGGGCAAGGGCCTTAGCAGACCTGCTTGATTAGTCTTAACATAACTATTCTGTTGAACAACAATCCAAACGTAATATCTTCATTTCATTGTTTAGGTTTAATCAAATCATTTTCTTTTTTTAGTTTCATGTTAATTTAGAGATCATCATAGTTTTTTTTCACATAAACTGAGGGATGCTCACAGTTTTTGTTCATGTACTGAGTTACGATGGCTATGTATTTCTACAAATGTTTTATTTGCATAATCTCTAGTCAGTCAAGATGTCTGCAAGGTCTAATCAGGGGTCTGCAACTGTTAATGCTAAAACTTCTCACTGACCAAAACACAGTCATACTTCAAACTTGAAAAAAATGTCTTTAATTTGGATAAATAAAAAACTTAATGGTAATGTGAAATTTTTTTTGTGATTATTTAAATTGTCTTTTACTTTTGACCGAGGCTTGTATGAATGCCTTTTATAACTTAAATGTTTCTGTTGCCAAATAGAGTACTGCAGCAAATTTACTCCAATGAAAAGTTTTAAAAAATGTCATTTAAAAATGGCCTTTTGTCTTGTCATACGTTGAGTTTATCTTGGTGGGCCATCATCACTGTCCATACCTAATGCACTACAACTGTTAACCAGAATCGAACCAGGACTCTAGTAGTTTAGGACCCAACATAAAAAGTATCTAATGCCTTAGTCACAGCTGCCCTTACGGGTGGATACAGGCCGTCTGCAAGCTAAAAATCGGCAAACCTGCATGGTGCACACAGGTAACCCAAATGAAATATGAAAGTCATAGACTGTGAACCCATAGAGTGAAAACAATTATGTACATTTTTTTCTACAAGCATGCTGAGGAAAGCGGGTCATAGCAAACACTTAAGAAACACATTTGATAAGTAAGGGGGAAGTAGGTAAGGCGCAGGCATGTTCTACGGACTTTTCATTGATTTCATTACCTAAATCGCACTGCGCAAGGGGCCCGTTAGCAGGGCCGGCCCTGGTCTTCTGGGGGCCCTAAGCAAAATTTAATTTGTGGGCCCTCTAACTGATCAGCAGCACCAAAAAAACGCAACTGTTGTTGTAATATAATTGAGATCTCTCTATGAATACATTTGTGAATTATTGTTGCTGCTGAAGAATGGAATACAGTATATTTATTGCCTGTATGTTGGATGCACATTTAGTGGTGCCAAACAAATTTTAAATGCAAAGAAAAAAATATGAATGACAAATGTGTGTATATATATATATATATATATATATATATAATATATATATATATATATATATATATATATATATATATATATATATATATATATATATATATATATATATATATATAGATAGATAGATAGATATATACATTTTTTAATGTAACATTGGAGACTCAACAAATGACATTCACAAAACTCCAACTTATTAAAAACAGCAACTTAATAGAAAATCAAATAACGATAAAAAAATCCAACATATAGAACACAACGGCTCCATGAGGGGGATTTTGAGGGGGATTTTGGAAGGTCAAAGTCTTTATCAGTCTAAAAAGGACCTCTTTGCACCAAATCCATTCTTTCTGGATCAGAGAGTTTGTTTGGCCATTCAGCTGGACCAATTGGATTTGAGGTTGGTGGAATTTTGGATCCAGTCGGCTCCTCTTCCAGACACGCCTCTCTTGGAGCCTCTGGAACATGAGATAAAGATAAAGATTATGATAAAGATACTTTATTGATCCCAGCTTGGGAAATTGGGTTTTTTCAATGTCGGCATTAGGCTCAGATACAAACATACACACAATAGACGACAACAGAGAGCCAGAACAGTCAGTCGGAAAGAAACATCAGTGAATAAGAACAGTTGTATTGCGTGCCACATCAGGAGAGAAAAACAAACAGACCATAAATGAGTTTATCTATTGAACATGGATGACAAGTTATAGAGTCCAATGGAGTGAGGTATGAAAGATTTCCTGAAACGGTTTGTGTGACAGCGAAGCTGCCTTAGCCTGTTGGAGAAGGAGCTGCGCTGACCAGGATGGAGAGGATGCTCAGGATTATCCATGATGGATACCAGCTTATTTAAAGTCCTCCTCTCCATCACAGATTCAAATGTGTTCATTTTACAACCGATCACGGAGCCAGCTCTTCAGATCAGTTTGTTCAGTCTGTTGCTGTCCCTAGCAGATATGCTGCCCCCCCCAGCAGACCACCATGAGATACAGAACTTCAATAAAATCAAACCGTGAAAAGTCAAACAGTCAAATGTTTTCCCTTTCAACAGTAGATGTGGTGACAACAATTTCTTCTGCAGCTAAAAAACAAGAATTATTAGTATACAATAATCAATGATAAAGCTAATAAAATAACTATAGCAGAAGGCTACTAATAGTTTAGTGGCTCATTTATAGTCAGTGTGCAGGTTTTTCACAATTTCATGATCTTTTTAAATATTTATAAGAGATTTATTGTTTGACTGTATAATTGCATGAGGTCATATTCATTAATTTAATTATGAACAGTTTGAGGTGCATTCTCTTCAGCTGCTGTTTATGAAAAAATGGGTTATGCAGACACTGTTTTTTTAATGACTTGACATGCTATTAAAATGACCTGAGATTGCATCTTCAGTGATGTCAGGAACATTGTGGGATGTGGACGCTGCACCTCCTCCAACACTTTGTGAGAGCAGAAGAAACTGTTGGCTGAGAAGGAACTGAGCAAAACATCATTATGTAGAACCAAAACTGCAAAATACAAATGAGAAAAAATGTGCCCATTTATAAATAATAAATGTGAACACTAATTTGAGTATAAATAGAAATATAAGCATTTGTACACTTCTTTATCTATTATTTTGTATGTTCATTATTTTAAAATGAGTACATTTATGTTGTTTTTCATTCATAAATGAGAACATTTGTGTCTTATTTGTATTTGGCAGTTTTGATTCTCCATATTTATGCTAATGCAAGATTTTAAGACACATTCATGGTTGAAAAGTCAAACTACCAGACTGTCTATAACTAACAGCAGTTTCTATTCTGACCTAAACCGGAAAATGCAGAACTTACTAAATTATGTGTTAATAAAACAATGAAACAATATGATAACGTGAGTCAAACATTTATCAGCCATCATACCATTGTCATTATTTACTTTTCTCTGTTCTCCGCCGTTTTAGAAGGTCATGTCCGACCTCATCTTGGAAACTTGGGTATCAGAATTATTTTAGAGTTTTCCATTGGAAAATACAACAAACAGAGTCGTTTATGTGTAAACTTCACCTCGGATCGATGAGTATTTTACGTAAATCGTGCAGCTGCACAGAAATACTGGATGATGTAAAAAAATACGGCTCCAACATGATCCTCCAAACTCACCTTGTGATTGATGTTGAAGTTCTTCATCTTTTTTCAGCTCCTGGTGGATAAAGTGTTTTTGGCATGAAGTTCTCCTGTTGTCGCTTAATCAGAAGGGACTAAATGTGCTCGTTTTTTTCTTTTTCCCAACTTTATTGAAACAAAATGCGCTCGTAAATGCACACTGTGCCAGGCTCAGATGCAGTGATGTTGACCAATCATTGCTGAGTGGCGTAATGTCATTATTTGGGTTGCCAGATTGGTTCAGGTCTGTTGAAGGGGGGGGGGGGGGGTCATAACAGTGCAGGCAACTTTCTTTTGCACAACATTCAGAGCGCACGTTGGTATGGAAGCTCTATGAAATGGGTTGCCAGATTTGGGTCTTTTTTTATTTTATTTTTTTCGCACCTTCGGGGCCCTGGTGGTGACGGAGCTCCTACGCGGCTGCGTAATTCGCGTATAGGGAGGGCCGGCCATGCCCGTTAGAGCTGTTGAAGTGATACGTGTGCGATCCTTGCATGTCTCTTGTGTGCAGCCTGACTGTTAGAAGTTTAGAAATTAGACAGTCAGTGTTGTAGTATGTGTGGGAATCCTAGCGACACTTGCGCACCTGCACGGCTGAAATAAGCGACCACCCGCTCCCCTTCTGGCCCCGACTGGGACAACACGCCTCCCACCCCAATACTCCTAGCATCTGTGTCTAAGATGAAGGGTAAAGAGGGATCAGCCGGGGCCAACACTGGAGCTTCACTCAATGCACGCTGTAGGCAACTGAAAGCCTCCTGGCATGCCTCAGTCTATACACAGTCTCTGTCCTTTTGCATGAGCTGAAACAAAGGCGTGGCTGTGCATGCAAAACCCCGTACGAACGGTAGTATGACGCCAGGCCTAAAAAACTCTTGAGTTGTTTCTGAGTGGTTGGAGTGGGCCAGTCAGTTACAGCCTGCACCTTTTCCTTCATAGTGCCAATCCCTTCTCCTCCCACCTTATGTCCCAGAAAAAACACCTCTCGCCGCATTAAGTGACATTTGTCTGGATGTAACTTCAGGCCAGCCATCCTGATTCTTGTCAGCACCAGCCGCAAGGAACCCAAGGCTGCTTCAAAGGAGCTGCCATGCACAAGTATGTCATCCAGATAGACTAGGCATTGTTGGCGGGGTACACCGGCCAGAACCTTGTCCATTAGTCTGGCAAAAGTGGCCGGGGCTTTACAAAGTCCAAAACAAAGGACTTTGAACTGCCACAAACCTCGTACGGTACAAAACACTGTTTTAGGTCTAGCCTCGGGGGCAAGAGGCACCTGGTAATACCCACTGCGAAGGTCTAAGGAAGTAAACCAGGAGGACCCTGAAACCAGATGTAGCGACTCATCAATGCGCGGAAGCGGGTATGAGTCTTTCTTTGTCGCAGAGTTCAGCGGCCTGTAGTCAGAGCAGAGATGCCAACCTGACACCTTCTTTGGGACCATGACCACAGCTGCTACCCATGGACTGCCTGAAGGTTTGATTATGCCTGGAGCAATTTGGTCACAGCTTCATCATATGCCTGCTGTCGAGCCAGTGGGAGTCGACGCGGGCGGCACTTAATAGGCCGTGCATCACCCGTGTCAATCTCATGTTGCACCAGCTCAGTCCTCCCCACCTCTTCATCATTCATGGCAAAACAGTCCTGAAACTCCACTAGCAGTTCCCACAACCGGTCCCGTTGTTGTGGTTCAAGACCCTCGCAGTGTTTCTCCCATATTTCTCTTATCACATCCACCGCTCCCTCTCTCTCCGTTTGAGCTCCAGCAGGAGAGGTTGATGCGCAAAAATGTCTGCTTGAAGTGGCACAACCGCTGTCACTCCCAGAAGGTGACTCTTGGAAGGGGGTGACACCAACTGTGTCTGCGGCCCTAACTGTTAGCCGGTCCGGGTGTCCCTCTTCTACTAGCGCTGAACAGGGTACCCCTTCAACTGCAACAGGAACGTAGCAAGAGTCTCCAGTACCGGCACGTCCCACCGCGATGATTGGCTCCCAGTGTGTGGTGGCGTCTGCTTCTGGGGAAGGTTGCGCCATGCCTCCCTGGCTGTAATGTTGGGCGCCTCCTGGTGGTAGAGAGACTATTAGCTGGGGTGGCACAGGCAAAGCTGAGGTCTGGGTCTGCATATCCCCCTTTATGCAGACCCCGAGTCGTTTCCCTGCCATCTGTTTGAGTTAGGACACTCTCTGACCAAATGTCCAGGCTGACCACATCCCCAGCAGGCCTTTAGACCTGGGTGAGGTCGGCGGGCTGTCTGTAATGATACAGCTCTCAACAGTTCAGTCATTTCACTCACCCAGGCCGGCTTCTCCACTGTATGACTCTCTACTGCAGCTCCCCTGGCAGGACGGTCTCCATAAGAACTGGGACCACCAGAAATTGACACACCCCACACATTCTCCCTCTCCACTGCGATCTCCAGGGCTGCCTGCAGGGTCTGAGGGTGCAGCAGCTGCACCTGAATGCGCAGCTCTGAGGGTGTGAGAGCTCTAATGAACTGGTCCCGCGCCAACTCGCTCTGTACGCCAGGGGACATGTGTGCATAGGCCCGCCGGGTCAGGTTTTCCACATCGTTGGCCAACAACCGTAGTGGCTCACCAGACTTCCTGACCCGGTTACTCAGTTCATTGCGCAGGAGTTCAGGTTGTAAGCACTGTCCAAAACGCCGCTGCAGAGCACCCACTAGTGCTCCATAATCACGTCTGTCAGCCGGGTTCAGCAGCAAAAGACAGGACAACGCATCATCGGTGAGGGAAAGTGCCAGGTTCAGAGCATTCTTTTCAACAGTGCATCCTTCAGCTTCCGCCAACAGCTCAAATTGTGCCAGAAACGCTTCCCAATCCGACCTACCTGTGTACTTGGGGATCTTGGTGGTCGAGACAACAACTGGCGTTCTAGAGCCTACGTTCCCGCTCAAGGCTGCATCATGGCCGCTGATTCCGGGGCGGATAGAAGTGGCGCGTGCCGATGGAGTTAGTCCCGCTGCGTCAGCCATTCTCACCGCGGCCTCCATCACACGGTCTCTTGCTTCACATGTAGCTTTAGTGAACTCCTTGACTGCGTCATCCGACCAGCCGCATGCGCCGTCTTCCCCCGTATCTCCGCTCACCTCTCCTTTGACTTTAGTCTTCCGCCGCACGGCCATGCTTCCAAGCTAGCTCCAGCTAGCACAGCTAATCCGAAAGCCGCGGTGAATCAGATAGTACGCCGCCCCGCGTCCGAAATCACTTCTGACACCAGTGTAGTGGCCTCAAAGAAGCTCCTTAGGCAGGCGGTGGTCAAATGGCTTTTATTTACCTCCGAAACAGTTACAGCTCTAACAAATATGGCGCAGCCTGCTAATACAAACAGCTGGAGGATAACGTTCAGCCAACGTGCACACAGGTAGACCCCGCCCACTCTAATCCACCCGTCACCAGCCCACCGCTGATTGACATACACTGTGATCCAGCAACTGACAGAAAGAGGGGGGCGCCGGCCGCCCGCAGCTCTGTCCAAACTCGGGGTCGTTACATTATTATTAACAAGACAAATCTACTGTCACAGGAGATGGATTCTTAAAACATTGCAAAAATAACAAAAACAATCATTTTAAATGAAATCTTGCACATCTTGAATTATGTATTTTGGGTATTTTTTTTTACATATACATTGTTTTGGTCCTTTCATGTGTAATGGTCTTCCAGGTGCATACGGGCTGTCGAAATATGGGCAAATCTCAACAGGGCACACAGGGGGCCCAATGAGATTTAAAAAATGATCATGCACATTTTGTTCCACAGGCATGCTGCGGGCTACAGGTCATAGTGAACACTTGGCGCGTAAGATTAGGTATGGGTGAAGTGGGTGAGATGTGGGCGTGGCGTACGGCTTTTTCATTTTTTTTTTAAACCCCAAATCCCACGGATTGTGCAAGGAGCCCATTTGTGCTTTTAACGTGATGAGTTCACGCCCCATGGATGCAGTTAGTCCGTTGCAATTTAAATGTAGACAATCAGTGTGTAATTTGTGCGGTAATCCTACAGGCACTTACATCAAATGAAATCAAATCAAAGTTTATTTGTATAGAACTTTTACAACACAAGGTACTCAAAGTGCTTTACATGATGACATTTGTAAAAATAGGACAAAAGAAAAAAAATTGTATTTAAAAACCGGCACAATGCCAACCCCCCCGACACACACACATACTCACTCGCTGTGATAAAAATACTACAGAGCCCGTGTCGTGACATTAAAAAATTAAAATATATCTCGTCTCCACAAATTAATATCTTGTTCGCACAAAATACTATTCCAGTCCCACAAGATAATATTTCGTTCCCTCTAAATGATTAACTCGTGCGAAGGCAATAGTTAATTCCTTCAAACGCAATAATTATTCACGTCATAAGTCATTCATATACCCGGATATGTCCTCCGCAAAAACCGCTTTCAGTGGTAACTTCCATGTCTCTGTGACCAACATTCGATCAAGAAATAAAGAAAGAATGATCAATATATTATTGTCTCAATGAACATAAGAAAAATAACATGAGATTTATGATAGCTAGGCTGCTTTGCCATACGATAGCTTCTGCTAGCTCCGCCATGGAGCACTTTTGCTTGTCATGTCAGCATTCGGGCAGCTTGCTGGCCGGTAGACAGACAGCCAGCTGATATTGTGGTAAGGGTCGAATAGTAATTATAATATTCAGGACTTGTCTTTTATTAACATACTCTTTACCAGTCGGTTTACATTCGAAGGCTAGCAGGCTACATGCTAGCTAGCCTATCATCCTGTTATTCACGTCATAGGCATTCATATAGTTGGATTTACAGATACCTTCACACTTCTGTCTGTGTGTGTCTCATTACATTGCATTGGAGACAAAGAGGATGTTTAGAGATCACATTTATTTCTTTAAAAAAGCACAAAAGCATCGGTAATCACGTTCATTCACATGATCCTGGTAGTACCCTCTCCATCAATCTTGCTGCAAAAGCCACTTCCATGTCTCTGTGAGTGTTCAATAGGGGTAGTTGGGTAGCTCAGTTGGTAGGGTGGGAAGCTACCATGCAGGGCAATCACCATATCAATGGCGAGCAATTAACATCACCCAGTGAGGGTTCTTAGGCAAGACCCTTCACGCTACTGCCTCCCGAGCGTGGTTTCGGCTGCAGCTCACCGCTCCCCAAGGGGATTGGTCAAAATGCGGAGAAAGAATTTCCCTTTGTGGGATGAATACAGTGTATAAAAAATAAAAATAACATTTGTGGGAACGAGATATATTTTAATTTTTTAATGGGCTCCGTAAAAGACAAAAGGATGCAGTGTAGAAACCTGGCTTTGTACTGAGGTTGGGGAAACAATGTCCACATCAGTGACATTCCACCCAGGTTCACAGAGTCCACTACCACAGGACCCCCAGATCTAGACAAAGAGCTGGACCTGAGAGATGCCATCGCAGTGACCCCGCTCACTGGGAAGGGTCCATCACCGATGTGGAGGATCCCTCAGAGGAAAACTGGAATTAGAGTTAAAATGTAAAAGGAATAAAAGATAAAATCAATTTAAAAAGAAAATAGGTACATAAATGAATCTTAGTAGACATATAAACTGGTAAAAGTTTCTAAATGCATTAAAATGAATAAATAGACTGATTAAAAAAATAAATAAATATCTATATACACATACACATTATATCAAATCGAAAGAAATGAAAATATCCAATTAATTCCTAAATTTCAATTAAAAGCAAGATTAAAAAGGTAGGTTTTAAGCCTTCCTTTAAAACATGAATGGTCTCTGCAGCCCTGAGGCTCTCTGGGAGGTGGTTCCACAGACGAGGTCCATAATAAGTGAGTGAGACCTCACCGTATGTTTTATTCTAACTTTTGGAATAACCAAAAGGGCTGGTATCAGAGGACCTCAGGGTCCGCAAGAGGCTCATACTTAGAATCATGTCAGATAAATATGAAGGGCCAAGACCATGAAAACAGTTGTAAACCAATCAAATAACTTTAAAATCAATTCTGAATTGCACAGGGGGCCAATGCAGCGATTTTAAAATGGGTGTAATGTGTTCCCGCCCCGTGGACACTCCATACGTGCGACATTCGTCCATGATCAGTAAGGACCTTGGACTTTCACCTTACTAAGGACTAGAGTGTGGCATATATGCCACCATACGACAGCATCATAAACATTAGGCCTGCACAATAAATCGCAAATTTATCGTTATTGCAATATCAAGCTGTGCAATAACTGTGATAAATGGTTATCCTGTATGTGTTAAAACAATCTTACGGCAGCTTGAAATATATTATGAATTAAATAAATCCTGTTATGCATTTGACCAGTCGGAAGAAGCCCTTTTATGTTAGATGCGCGCCAACTATTTAATTTAGGGTCATTTATAGCATGATTTAAGATATGTTGACTCATATTTAAATTAAACTATGCAGTGAAATGGAAATTATGTTTTCGGTTGATTTGCTTTTTGCTCGTGTAACCAAGTTATTATATCGTCATTGCAGTATTGATTGCTAATATCGCAAATCGTGAGTTTTCCTTATAATTTCAAGCCCTAATAAACGTCATCAATGCGTGGAACTTACATTATCCTTACAAATACTTTGAAAATACACTTACCACACGCACAACAATGGTACGTTCCATTTTCAACCACATCCCTGAAGTTGGCCGCATGAGCCTCAGCACTGAATGTACCTGCGTTCTCCTCAAGTCTGAGTTCAAAAGGTTCTTGACTGTTTGAAGAGACTCAAAAAGTTTTGTAGAAAATTACCCCAAAAAAGGGATTCTGTAATGTTTGTTTTTTTACAGTGCCAGAAAACTGACTTAGTTTTGGCAATGTGTATAAAGTTTGATATAAACCTTTTCTTGCTTTGCTATACCGCCAGCTGTGTAGTGATGCAAAACTGTTTTTGAAAACTTGATTTTTTTGTTGTAGTTGTGTCCCAATTGAAGATGCTGGCACATCAAAGTTTTAGTCATTAACCCACAAAATAATAGAATTTGTTCAGACTTTTATAAATGTTTTAGCACCCTTACAATAATTTAGAAACTTACCAACTGAGCTACCCAGCTACCCCTATTGAACGCTCACAGAGACATGGAAGTGGCTTTTGCAGCAAGATTGATGGAGAGGGTACTACCAGGATCATGTGAATGAACGTGATTACCGATGCTTTTGTGCTTTTTTAAAGAAATAGGAATGAGTGAAAGTGACACGTGGGTGAAAGTGAAGTTATTAGATGGCCTAGCTAACTTAAAATATGAAATGTTCAATGTCACTGATTATTGGAAACTAGGGCTGTTTTTTCTTTATTGCTTATTGAATCATGTGCATCTCCTTAAAAATGTAACAACACTTGGTGTGGTTTCTGCATGCAACAGAACCCTTTTTGGTCATTAATGTCAAACACAGAAAAGGGCTGTACTTTTTCAGGGGCACCGCTTCATGAATTATGAAACAGCTTCAGGAGATTGTCCTTAATCTCCATAAATTTGACTTAACGCATATGAACTTTTTGACTTGCAGGGTGAAATTTTCTCAATGAAACACTGCATGTAAACTCTGACTGTCTGCCAAGGTACACATGTGATGTTATAAGTTTAGCTGGACAAAACACACTCAGATAACATACGTAAAAAATGGGCAGAAACAGCGCCCTGCTTTGTGTCCCAACCATGCTCGGTGTGTTTGTGCTGTGTGTTGTACTACTTTGTCTGTGAAGGGCTGGATACAGAGCGGGGAAATGGGTTTAAAATTGCAGGTATATTACATAAAATACAATATTTAGCAAACAACAGGCCCCTCAGCTTTTTACACAGTTACAGATGCAGCGCACAGTTGTTTTAACTGTAGATGTGTAACGTGTGTGTGTGTGTTTGTGTACCAGTGCATACCTGTGTGTGTACATGGGTGTATATGTACAGCAGTAGTATGTTGATCTTATATGTGTATAGGGGTATCGTTAAAAACTCATGTGCGACTAATAGTATAGAACACTGAATGGGGTCCAGTGCTGGAGCCAAACTGATCTTCCTTCAAAACAGACTTTTTGTTATAAAGCTGGTCCTTTTGTAAACTCTCTATAAAGGTGCCCCTGATCATGAAAGAAAAAAGGTTCAGAGCTCACTTGATATGCAGCTTATGCTTGGCTTTGTCCATTACCTCTACACCCCACAGATGTGGATGGTTATTCATTAAAGATCCACTCAGATCATCCTTGAGCTGTCTTCAAAGAGTTCACAGTGGTTTATTAATTATGATTGTCATTTTCACCCTAAATTTAAAAAAAACCTGTAATTTTCTGCAGAGCAGCAGTAGTTCAAAAATTCACCCTCCTGCCTCCCTGCCCTTCCCGTTGCTGACAGCTCTCAGGTTACACACCTACTAGCTTACAGCCCCTCAAACCTCCAACCTAACAGCAGTGGTGCAACAATTATGAGCAATATCGGCCGTCCAGTTCTGATCCAGATTCCAGCTCAGATGAGGAAAACAAAGACGTTCATAGATCTAATTGTCGGCAGGTGGATGCATCAGAATGGAGCGGAGCAGGGAGTTTGTGGCACCCCATTACATTTTCTATGTCACAAATATGGTCTGGGCTGCACGGTGGTGCAGAGGTTGGTGCCTTTGCCTTATAGCCAGAAGGCCCTGATTAGGCCCAGCCGTTTACAGTGAGAAGACACGAATAATTAACTATCAGTATGATATGGTATGGGTCCTGTTGAGTATTGCACAGTGGAGAATATGTTACAAATATGCACAGTGGAGAGTATATTATACACAGTCCTGTGATATTGCACTTGAGATTTAGCAAATTGTCCATGGGGGTGGGGGTTTGGGGGTTACAGATTCAAATCCCAGCTGGCACCTCTATGTGTGAAGTTTGCATGTTCTCCTCGTGCATGCGTGCATTTTCTCTGGGCAGTCCGGTATCCTCCCAAAAAAAAAAAAAGTGCTTCATAGGTTGGTTGACTACTCTAGACTACTACATTCTCCCTAGGTGTGAATGTGTGGCTCTGCAATGGACTGACGACTGGTCAAAGGTTTACCTCGCCTTTCCTCAACAGTAGCCAGGTTAGTTTCTAGCAGCTCTGTGACCTCGAAAGGTATACATGTTTAGGAAATGGATGGATAGACAAATACAATCTTTTTTAAACACAATTTTTCCTCTTCTCCTGATTCACAATGATTTAAATGAAGACATACTCTGAAATGCAATTTTAAGCTGAATTGTCTTTATATATGTCCATCAGACAAATGCTACAAAACATGTAAAAAAAATTGCATCTGAGTGGCTCTTAAAGTCCTTACAAGTATGCACGGCTGCATTCTGGAGAGGTGCAGCATAAGCAGACATTTGCATAAATTGTTCTATGAATTGAGCTGTTCTGACAGAATCTAGCAAAGGGAAAACCACTAGTAGTAGTCTCTGTTGCAGAACAAAAGTAGTTATAGTAAAAAAATCTTGATTTTTGTGTTCAATGGTTCTCCAAACAAAATTGGTGGCAGCTGTTTAGCAAACCACAGCTACGTTTTGGCTGTGGTGACATGACAAATGTGTCTGTTTGATGTCAATGTGCACTCAGGGATTGGTTATTATAAATTATGAATTGGTAATCCTGAATGTGGTCTCAGCTTTTTAGAGCCAGAGGTCACCCAAATACAAAGTCAGAGTAGCACCAGCGCAAACCAACCTGTCACCAATTTAAGTTTCTGTGTCCCTCCTTCCCTTTCTTCCTCACTCCCCCACCTCCCTGACCCCCATGCCTTAGGACAAAGAGGTGAACCTGGAGCAGGTGCATCGTCGAATGAACAATCTTTTGGACGAGGACTTGGTCCACAAGCAGATCCCCGGCCCCTCTATCGAGATCTCTGTGCTGGACATCAACAGCCAGGCTGCTCTGGTCCAGGGTCCAGAGTCCATGCGGGACTACCCTCCCTCGGGCCTCGCTGTGACTACATTCCTTCCCGGGGAGAGTGCTCCACCAACTCTTCCCCACCCTCATCATGGGGGGACCCTAGGCAGGACGCTGCCCCTGTCCCAGGGCCTTGGCAGCACCACACTGCCCCCCCACCACCCACTCAGCAGCACCAGCGGCAGCCTGCAGTGCAAACACAGGGCCCCCAACGGGGGGCTATTCCGGCAGAGCCCTGGCAAGACACCCATGCCAATGTCCTACCAGCCAGTCTCTGCAGGACACATACCCGAAGCCATTGATGCAAGCCACAGTACATCCATATAGGGGTGGGGGGTGGGGCGTGGCTGAAATCTGGACTTGGATCCAGGTTTGGATGGGACTTTGGTCATGGAGTCAAAACACAACTGTACAAAGTACAATTTTTTACCATCGACTCTGAAGAGATGTCAAAAGACATTGAGAGAAAGGAAAAATGGGGGCTGGGATTTTTTTTTCCTTGTACACTAGTGTAAATAATAAAATAATTCAGTGAGGTAAAGTGTATTTTGAATATTCTCAATTTTGAAGTTGACTTAAAAAAAAAAAGAATAAAAAATCTCTAGTTATACGTAAACACTGAAGTGTTCTGACGAGGTCGGTGGATTTGTAAATTTGGTTCAGTTAAAACACTGAGACGGATCCATTGTGATTATTTTCTAAGTCTCCAAATTAAAGTCTGTCCACAACTCCTTCTGTAAACAAATAAACAAATACCCATGATACACCACTGTAGGGACATTTTTGTCAAACACCTAATGTTATGCACCTCTGTACCATTCTTGTATCCAGTATATCCTTCTCATTGGTCCGAAAATACTTACCCTTTTCTTTGTTTTGTATAAAATATAAAATAGACATGCCTTCTCTAACTGAAGTTTGGTTTTTATACCGTCTCAAATGTTTCTGTTTTGTGCTTTGCTTCCTTTACTGAAGGGAGTTCCTCTGGCATTTTTTATTATTTAAGAGCTTGTGTCGTACGAGCAACTGGAGTGGTCTACATTCCAGGAAACATCTATTTATCCATCCATATCAGCCAACATGTTGGCCATGTGTAGCGTGTCCACCCTGAGACTGGAAGGTCGTGAGTTCAAATCCATAAGTAAGTCATACCAAAGACTAAAAATGAGGCCCATTGTCTCCCTGCTTGGGGGTGGGGGTTAAACCACTAAATGGTTCCCAAGTGTGGATGCATCTGCAGATCACTGCTCCCCTAGGGGAGGGGTCAAATGTGACACACACCCAGATGAGCAACAACTAATGGGGCTTGAATTTTATCACCCACCTCAATTAAGATCACATCTGAAATCAACTCAATAGCACCTCCCTTCTTATTTTATTCTAGGTTTATGGAGCCAGGTAGAAGTTCCAGTCTGTTGCTGGTATCTTACTTCCTCCTATTTTGTTTCTAGTTCATTCATACTACTAAGGGTCTGGACTAGTTCAGGAGATACAGAGATCCCTCCACACTATGGGCTGGAAATCAAAGTACAGTATCTCCCTCCCCTCTTTTTTTTCTTGTCCAGTCCAATAAAAAATGTATCCAAACATATTCAATATAAATTAAGCTTAGCCTCAAATACAAAAAGGGGTTTACTTACTAGCTTTGCATTCTGACTCCACTCCTCTATTTTTTTATTTTCTGACTCCACTCTATTTTTTTATTTTCACCATGATAAAACAGTATACCTAGTGCTCAACAGTGGATGCAACTGATCTGATTCGCCAGTCAATCTCACGATCCAGTCTTCACTAACTTATGAACAAGACCCCAAGGTATTTTACCTGGGGCAGGAGGTCTCAGCCTAAAAAAAATGGTAAAAAAAACCCCACAAGAATGCCCTCAGTCTTAGCTGACCCTCATCCCAGCAATTTGACACTCAGCTGACAACAGCCCCAATGCATGCTGGAGATCCCAAATAAATGACGCCACAGGACAACATCATCTACAAAATGGAAAAATAATATCCTGTGGTCCCGAGGCCAGATCCCCTATGGCCCTCTTAGTTCTTTTCCTTTGTGCTATCTTAGATGACCCCACCCTCACTTTGACGTGTTCCCCCTACCATGACAAAGGTGGATAAAGGTGGAGAGGATTTCATGTAATCCATGGACACCAGTGAAGATCACAAATCATTTAAAAAAAAGGTTCAGAGCTCTGTCTAGTGGGTCTAGAATCTAGATGACCCCACTCCCAATGTTAAAGTGCCTAGGATAGAACAAGAGTTACCATTGGGAGTTGGGTCATCTAGACCCACTAGACAGAGCTCTGAACCTTTATTCTTCAATGATTTGTGATCTTCACTGGTGTCCATGGATTACATGAAATCCTCTCCACCTTTATCATGGTAGGAGAACACGTCAATGGAAGGGTGGGGGGGGGGTCATAGGATAGCACAATGGTTAAACAACCACTCAACCTATCCTAGAAGGGAGTGTTTATGGTTACCCCATGCATTGTATGGGGAATCATACCCAGCAGCCTGAAAATGTGGAAGTACAAAGCAGCAGTCTCCAAAGTCCCTAGTGCATTTTTAATTACAGCATCTACAATTTCTAGTGCAAATAAATCACTACCACCTGGCCTCCTCTTTCTGTCAACACACACGCCTTCTTTTTCTACAAATAATAGACTGATTTTCTCCAACACCCTGTAGGTCAACAGCACCAGTGGAGGTTGATGTTCACCCATCTTCATTTTTATGTCTTTCATGACAAAAATTTATCTGCATTTGGGACCAGTTCACAAAAGCATTGGATTGTTCCACTGGTAGGTTTTCTTCGGGGAATTTGGGACCAACATCGTAAAAGACAGACTCCTATGAAAATTACGTTATTTGGGGTTTTTACATGTTCTTGAACCTTTTTTGATGGTGAACTTATACACATGCATTTTTTTACCAAAGTTAAAGAGGAAACTTTTCTCACAATAATTACAATTTCATTAATTCCTTTAGATTTTGCTTCAATTTAAGTATAAATACATTTTGAATTGTTTCTACCTTTAAAATGTAATAAATATTCTATTTTTAGTATTGTGGATTGTTTAGGTAACACAAAAATCTGGAATTATAAATTTAACCTCCAAACTCAACAAATGTTTCTGAATGCAGATGAAATAAAAAAGATTTAAGTTCCAAGTTCTGCACCTTCAGTGTTTTTAAATGAACCACAATTGACAACTTTGACTCACAGCTGAAGTTGAAGCACTGACACGATTTTTCATGTATTTTTATTGGTCAGACCCATCTCAGTCAACTGCAAACCAAAACCATAAACATTGATGAACAGCTTCAATGAATTCTTACAGTGACAAATCTGACTTAAAACCAGTAAAACTCCTCTACAGCTAACCAAAGCTGGTTTGCCATTTTAGTCATCATCCTATTAAAAAAGAATAATTTAATAAGGGTTAATAATATTATCTGTGTATTGACCCTTAAATGGGAATGGATGGCCCCTCAAAAACATCCCAACATAACTCAGCAGGTGAAGCTTCTGTTTGGGGGCTTTAAAGTGCATTTTAAAAGAGATCATCATTAAGACAAAGAAACGAAACATCATTTATTTACGATTAACCCTTGTGCTATCCTATGACCCCCCCCTTCCACTGACATGTTCTCCTACCATGACAAAGGTGGATAAAGGTGGAGAGGATTTCATGTAATCTATGGACACCAGTGAAGATTACAAATCATTGAAGAACAAAGGTTCAGAGCTCTGTCTAGTGGGTCTAGAATCTAGATGACCCCACTCCCAATGTTAAAGTGCCTAGGATAGAACAAGAGTTACCATTGAGAGTTGGGTCATCTAGACCCACTAGACAGAGCTCTGAACCTTTGTTCTTCAATGATTTGTAATCTTCACTGGTGTCCATGGATTACATGAAATCCTCTCCACCTTTATCCACCTTTGTCATGGTAGGAGAACACGTCAATGGAAGGGTGGGGGGGTCATAGGATAGCACAATGGTTAAACAACCACTCAACCTATCCTAGAAGGGAGTGTTTATGGTTACCCCATGCATTGTATGGGGAATCATACCCAGCAGCCTGAAAATGTGGAAGTACAAAGCAGCAGTCTCCAAAGTCCCTAGTGCATTTTTAATTACAGCATCTACAATTTCTAGTGCAAATAAATCACTACCACCTGGCCTCCTCTTTCTGTCAACACACACGCCTTCTTTTTCTACAAATAATAGACTGATTTTCTCCAACACCCTGTAGGTCAACAGCACCAGTGGAGGTTGATGTTCACCCATCTTCATTTTTATGTCTTTCATGACAAACATTTATCTGCATTTGGGACCAGTTCACAAAAGCATTGGATTGTTCCACTGGTAGGTTTTCTTCGGGGAATTTGGGACCAACATCGTAAAAGACAGACTCCTATGAAAATTACGTTATTTGGGGTTTTTACATGTTCTTGAACCTTTTTTGATGGTGAACTTATACACATGCATTTTTTTACCAAAGTTAAAGAGGAAACTTTTCTCACAATAATTACAATTTCATTAATTCCTTTAGATTTTGCTTCAATTTAAGTATAAATACATTTTGAATTGTTTCTACCTTTAAAATGTAATAAATATTCTATTTTTAGTATTGTGGATTGTTTAGGTAACACAAAAATCTGGAATTATAAATTTAACCTCCAAACTCAACAAATGTTTCTGAATGCAGATGAAATAAAAAAGATTTAAGTTCCAAGTTCTGCACCTTCAGTGTTTTTAAATGAACCACAATTGACAACTTTGACTCACAGCTGAAGTTGAAGCACTGACACGATTTTTCATGTATTTTTATTGGTCAGACCCATCTCAGTCAACTGCAAACCAAAACCATAAACATTGATGAACAGCTTCAATGAATTCTTACAGTGACAAATCTGACTTAAAACCAGTAAAACTCCTCTACAGCTAACCAAAGCTGGTTTGCCATTTTAGTCATCATCCTATTAAAAAAGAATAATTTAATAAGGGTTAATAATATTATCTGTGTATTGACCCTTAAATGGGAATGGATGGCCCCTCAAAAACATCCCAACATAACTCAGCAGGTGAAGCTTCTGTTTGGGGGCTTTAAAGTGCATTTTAAAAGAGATCATCATTAAGACAAAGAAACGAAACATCATTTATTTACGATTAACCCTTGTGCTATCCTATGACCCCCCCCTTCCACTGACATGTTCTCCTACCATGACAAAGGTGGATAAAGGTGGAGAGGATTTCATGTAATCTATGGACATCAGTGAAGATCACAAATCATTGAAGAACAAAGGTTCAGAGCTCTGTCTAGTGGGTCTAGATGACCCCACTCCCAATGTTAACGTGTCTAGGATAGAACAAGGGTTAATATTGTTATCAATTTACACAGTCAGTCCCACTGACTCAATGTAATCACAGTAGTTTATCATAAATAAGAATTAATACAGCAGCATAAACAGTTTCTTTATATTGCACAAAAATTACACATAAAATCAAGTTGAAAAAGCAGACAGGAAGTATCGAGATGCTTGCACTTAAGTTTTCAAACTAAAAGTCTTTTTACAACCAAGGATGTCAGAATCCTAAAAAATGACATGACAGTAAATCTAAATTGTAGCACAAACAAACAAATACAATAAAATCTTAACTCAAACTACAAGGAATATTCATTCTTTTCATCTATGTCTTAATTCAAATGTGACTTTAGACTTTTTTCCCCACTCAGAGCACTGAAATCCAGAACAGGTAAAAGTCGTCCACTCCTGGATGTCCTATCATCTCAAGAATTTTAGATTTATTGGCAACAAATACTTTTCTGTTTGTCATTAAATGACAAAAACAGGTTTTGCTGCAGAATTAAAGCACTAATTAGCTTATCAAACATGGCGTTTGATTTTCAGTCTTGAACCTACTGAGAATAGAAACAGCTGCTGTTGTTTAGTCTGCATTCCATATTAAGCATTTTTTCAAGAATTCAGAAGCTTTTCTCTTAAAACACCACTTGATGTTTTGAGGTTGCATTAAGCATGAAATGATCAAGTAAGCAAAGGTGTGACTGCACATTCTTTATAGCCTTTAGCGCTTCAGTGACTGTTTTATGAGTTTGTTGTAAATGTCATTCCATACACAGTTATACATATTACAGTAGCTGCTGTGAGACTTTGAGTGTTTTAAATGATATGGGACAAATGGAATCAAAGTCTGTAGATTATTATTATTATTTTTTTTTTTTATTAAACTGAAAGCAAGTCTAGTTTGAAAAGATTTTATAATTGTGGACTTTTAGTAGCACTGAGAACAAGTCTGCAAATCTTTGTTGCATATGTCACCGACTCTCCAGCGGAGATTTCAGTGGAGTTTAACTTTAATCAACCAAACTTTTTAAAGAATGATTCCCTCTGAGGTTTCATTACTGATGCATGATGATGCATCACTTTTTAAATTTACCGTTAGCAACTGTGACAGGCTTTTGGCAGTCTGATAAGTTGGTAATGAACCGCAGCCCGAATGAGCCCTTCAGCAATTAAAAAAAAAATGAAATAATTGATACTTTATTGATCCCACAATGGGAAAATTCTTCTCCACATTTGACCTATCCCCTGGGGGAGCGGTGAGCTGCAGCCAAACCACACGCGGGAGGCAGTAGCGTAAGGGTCTTGCCCAAGGACCTCACTGGGTGATGTTAATTGCTCACCGTTGATATGGTAATTGCCATTGTTCCAGTACCATTGTTCATTCCCCTCTGGGTATTGAACCCTGGATTCCTGCATGGTAGCCTTTCACCTTACCAACCAAGCTACCCAGCCACTTATTGTTAAGAAATATTAATGTGAAAAAAATCTTTTCAGATAAACAAGAAGTTTAGATCCTCAGCTGTTTTTTTTCATCATTTTTTTACACTAAAAAATACTTTTGTGTGAATATTAGTCCTTTCTGAACTCAGGAACAAAACGATGACATACTGTGTTGTACCACATAGACTGGAACAAACTTTCTATATTTTAAATTGTTGAATTAAAAAGAGCGTGTAAAGGAACCTAGAATTTGGTATCCGTGTATAGAACCTCAAAGGATAAAGTTAGAACCAAGATCTGAGTAGGAGAGAGTCCCTGCCACTTTAGATGATAAAGCCAAAGCTGTTTGCAAGTTTTTTGGTAAATGCAGTGGAAAGCAGAATGAAAAGCTGAAAGATTTTTCCGTCTTCGCCTTTGCAGAGTTGGAAAATTATCTTCTTCAGAACATCAGCTGCAGATGTCAGAAATTACAATGAACTTGTCTGTCAGTCTAGGAAACACACTAAGAACTCCAGTGTCACTAACAGCAAGGTGTGAATAAGCGTGGGAGGTGTAAGCACAGGGAGGACACGGCTGATGGTACAAAGCAAACAGAAGGCACAGATCCCAGTTTTCTTTTTTGTAGTTTGTTTTTCTGCACTTTTTTTTCTAGCTTGGATATGAAATGAAGGAAATGATGTTTCCTTCATCTTCACTGACGTGAAGAACCGGGAGGTAAGCAGGAGGGAGAAGAGTGAACAGTTGTTTGCCGGCTCCTCTGTGGCTCTTTGGTTTGGGGAGGTGGGATGGATGAACAGGAGGTGGAAGCCATGACTTTGAGCTTTGCCCTTGAAATGTTTTTATGGGGGTCCAATGGCTGCTTGGAGACCCTGGATTTAGGGGAGGTGTGAGCAGAGCCTGAGGTGTCGGACGGGAGGAGTTGGAACTTGGAGGGCTGTGGTGATAGCAGGACTTTGTTGGAAGTTCCACCCGACTGCTCCGTCTTGCGTATTTGTCGTGTATATCCTTCTCTCTGGCCTGTTTGGTTGGTATAAGGGGAGGAGATGAGTTTGTCTGATGGGGGAGACGGCTGGGTGGGGTTACCTGGAGGCGGAGTATGGTTTGGTAAAGTCAGTGGTTTCTGGATGTTGAAGCTGGAGACGTCAAGTATTGGAGACTGTAACAACAAAACAAACCTCTTTTAATGTGCAGCAGAAACAAAAATTACTCTTTAGGAACATCTGAGAGAAACATGCTAGGAAGACAAATGACAAAAAAATCTGGATTTAGATGAATCTGAGGTTTTGAAAAGTAATTCATGGGATGGAAAGAGGATGAGGGGATTGAATGCTATTTTTCCAGCAATAAGGCACTTTGGATTATAGGGCGTATTGAGCAAAACATCATATAAAGTGACTTGACTACACTACCCAGAATGCCTACAGAGGCCTACAAGCAGACGGTTGGTCACAAAGGTTGGCACAAACTTTTTTTTTTTTTTTTTTAGCAAACTGTGGTGCTCTATAGGTTTGCCTTTTTCAATTAATTCACACAAACGTTTAGAAATGTTCAGTTGCAACCAAGTACAAAACAACAAACACACTTTTTCAGTTGCTGAAAAAAGTACACATCCACCCGCGAGGCTCCTGACGGCCGCAATGCTCTGACAGTCCGTCAAGCAGTTTGGCTTTGTGGTTTACTGAAGTCGTACTAATACACTTGGAAAAGTGATTTGGCGCAGAAAATCAGTTTTAAGTCAGTAAACACAACCAAAATTCATACATAAAGCAAACCAGATGAAAAGGCTTTTGAGAAAATTAAAACTTTTTACCTGCGCCTCACTGTTCAAATAATAAGGTGGTCATTTTAGACTCTGATCTGGGAGTCTGTGTGACGCTGCTTTTACAGATGCCTGCGTTCTACTGAAATACTGTTATGAATGTGCATGTTTCTTGTTTTTCCTCTGCTTCATTCGTTTCATTCCTCAGGAAGCACCAAATGTTGCAGTTCCACCAATCACCACTAGTTGCAGGATGCTAAAGGGAGCAATTCCCCATTGACTCCAATATTATGACCAATTTTATAACCAAAAGAAAAAAACAGTCTGGTGTCAAACTGAAACAGTACACATTTTGAAACATTACACAAGTGGAGGGCTGGATATGATGTTCTGATATGATTATGTAGATACTATGTAGATGTAGATACTTCAATATATACACAGTCTAAACCTCCAAAACCAATTCTCTACATGTTCTTCTTCTCTGATGATTCAGAACGTCTCCACAGAGAAGCACTCTTATTCCTTATGAACGATTCCTCATGCAGCTGCTTCTGCTGCTTCTGCTGCTGTCTTCTGCACAGCAGGCCTTCTGTTTAAACAACTCTTCTGGACCAGAATGTTTGGCGTCGAGTTTGTTACCTTCAGTCTCCACTACAGAAGCGTGCCCTTTACAGATGGAGAGCAAAGACTTGATAAAGGTGAAATATTAGATTAAATATAAAAAAATGTTCTTTAAAAAAATAAAATAAAATCAAGGAGTTTTTAGAGTCTTTGTTCTCTTTCAGGATCAAAAACTTCTGTCCTCAGACCTCCTGTTTTGCCCTTGTTTGTATGCTTCAAATGTCTGCTGTAACTTTTAATTACATAAGAAATAGAAAGATTATAAACTAAATGAATAAAAAAAAAACATATCAAAGACAAGACACTCAAAATCAATGTTCTTCACCAAATATTCTGGCTTTTAATCAAGTCAAAACACAATAAACCATAGATAAGAAATATTGTTCAAAAACAGGTCGCAAAAGTTGTGCATCAACAATAAATTAACTTCTATTGTTAGTCATTTTATTTTGTTTCTTTAGGACTTAGTCTATCAACAGCAACTGATCCCTCATTGAGATGTCGACACATTCAGGGCCACTCATCTGTTTAATTCAAAAGAAATGGTCACAAATAATGAAAATGGTTAGGAAATAATCCAATAAGAGTTTGGTAAATGAATTAGACACTTTAGACCTTTAGTTTAGAGGGGGAGGGGCTTTAACCCACGCCCAGGTCGTCTCCCACATAACTCCAACAAACTCCGGACTCCTTTCACTTCAATTTAAAATGAGTGTAAAACAAAGAGTGGAATTAAGCAGGTGATGTGAAGGAAAACAGTACCGTACCACGCAGTGTCACTGAAGTAAATCACCAGGCTTTCCACTCCTGCATGGGGGCAGGGGGGGAGGTAACAGGGGAGATGACAGGAGGACAGAGCAGTTAGAGAGGCAGCTACAGTCACTCAGATGAGAGAGGAACCAACAACAATCCAATCAATTCTTTTTATATTAGCCGATTTAACTTTAGTCAGTTTTAATTTACCAGATGAGTAAGAATAAAGGATCTTTAAATCCAACTAAAACTTTGGAGCTTTACATTCATTGTTGGGGTGTCTGTCCAGAGTCTATCACAGGTATTAAACTCCAAAACTCAATGTCCCACAGATGTTTTACAACTTGCCTACATTTTATCGGAAAAACACACCTGATGCAGGTAATCGGTAGCAGAAAAGGCAGAGTTTCTATAAAAAATAAAAAATGGAATGATGCCAACCCTTCATGGTCCGGAATCTAATACCCTTCTAAAAATTAAAAGGTAACGCTTTAAGGTTGAAGCATTTCAATGCAAGATTAGAGTTTAAAGGTCTGTACACTACACTATAGTATAGACCCTGTACGTGTAGTCTATGAAGTGTACTGAATACTTCCTCAGACCAAATTGGAACACTTTACAATATAAAGATGGTATAAAAAGTAACCTTAAAGTATACCGCCTTACTTTTAGCAAAGACATACTTATAGTACACTTAAATAGACTTCCTTTAGAGGAGGGTAAGAAAAACAAACAGAGCAGTATATATTGTGTGACGAAGAAAGATTAATAAATAATATTTTGAACCGTTCATACATTTCTGAGTATTCCTCTAAAAACCTGCGCTCTGAGTACCAGCCCCTCCCAACCCATGAAAAGGAGTGGATCCTCAAATTGTGATGTCAGAAAGTGGGGAACCGCCCCTTCCAGGAAGAGTCTGTGCTGCTAGCTCCACCCCCAGGCTAACACACACACACACACACACCACTTTCTCAGCAGAGCTAGTGGTGAAATGCTTTCATTTTAAAAGGCACAATATGCACATCCGTCTTTGCAAAAGTTTGGATGTTGATTGTTTTTGTGGGCGAAACGCAGAGACGCTGCTGATGCTGCACCCACAAAAAGCGAAGAGATTGAGTCGTCTTACTTCCGGGTAGGAATATGAGCGGTAAAAATAACTTGTATTTCATTACACAAATCATTGTTTGGAGTCCCACAGGTATTATTGTCATTTGTCATTTGTTTACTATAAATGCCTGAAGATTAGCATGGTATAGACCCTTTAATGAAGGGAAATTTTACTTTGAAGGAAGCAGTCTTGACACTGGTCGCACTGAAAATAAATCTCAGACGGAACAGCTAAAACGTTTTTTTTTTTTTTTTTTTGGTGGTGCGATGAAGAAAGATTGTGGAAGATTACAATTGCAAATAATAATCTTGCAACCAAGGAATGTAAAGGGTTAAAGCAAGGATTGGATCTTGAAAGCAACACATTTTTTTCACATCCAATTTAGAAACTTTTATTTTGAAATCGTGTTTTGTAGCTGTGCTGCTCAAACGTTGCACCACAAAGACAGAGCACATCTGTATCTTTTTTAGCTCAAATCTTCAACTATGTCAAAACCCAAAAAGATTGATGGGATGATTCTGAAATAAAAATGCTCCTGCAGACATCTTTGAAAAAAACAGAGCTAATATGAGGGGATGAAGTGGAACCTTTGTGCTTGTTAGTCAGAATAAAAAGGACTAAAACTAGAATAAGTGACTCACTTTCTCTAATAAGAATGGAGGGGATGCTGGGTTTGGGCCTCTTCCTGAAAGGCCTGGAGCGCTGATACTGCCAAGGTGGAGAGAGGAAACTAACAGGAGGAGAAGCCTTAGCAGGAAAAGAGAAGAACAAAAAGACAGGCTGAGAGATAGAGGATTTTCAAAGTCCAGAGAAGATGGAAGAAGAAGGAAAAAGATTGTAAAGGTTTGACGCTTCATTTTGACCATCCAATCTTTAATTGGAAACCGTTTTTCCTAATAAAACTGGATTAATCACACATTTGGCTTTGATGCAACAAACCCGAGTACAATCGTTTCATTAAATTACACAATTTGAAGTTGGGTTGTTTTTATTACTTGGAATTCTCGCCAACAGTTATGGAATTCATTTAAGCCATTAACCCTTCCAATACAGTTTAGAAAATGACACCAAGTTTGTTTACATCAGTTTTACATCTAAATGAACAACTATCATTTTTCCCTGCAGCACCAGATCTAAAGCCTTAGTCCCAGCTGCCCCTAGGAGTAGATACAGGGTGTCTGCGGGTGAAAAATGGGCCAAACTGTATAGGACACACATGTTTTCAAGGTCGTAGATTGTTTGGGGAAGCCATAGAGTGCAAATGTCAATGCACATTTCTCCTAAGGCCATGCTGAGGATGACAGATACTAGAGAACCCTCATACATAACGTAGAGGTAAGTCAGGGTGAGATAGATGCAGGCCTGTTTGTACAGATACTTCAGAACTAAAACCAAAACAGGTCAACCCTTTGAATGTGTGCATGTGACTAAGGCTGTCAGAAAATCTCAACATGGACAAAAAGGAAAATCCAGTCAGTGATTGATGAGTCAGATTCTGTTTTCTCACTTCTATAGCACATCAACTTCTTTTTAACTTTATAATCAGTCCAATCTCACTACCACCACTACATAAAACAGAACCTATCTCCAGCAAAAAAATAAATCACAGCAAATATGGCCCAAACCAAAACGCTTTTCCCCAATATTTTTTCTGTAAAGTCAATCTATAAATAAAAAAATGTAAAAAGAGGTTTGATGAAAGATTAAGTGCTCGTTTTATTGGAACTAAGAGGCCAAGCCCCACACCATAACCCGCTCCACCGAAGGTCACAGTTGGAATCGTGCAGTCAGCTAAGTACAGATACGTGCCAGTATTCTCCTGGCAACCATCAAAACCACACCTGACATTACGTTACCAGACAGAGAAAGGTGGCTCATCACTTTAAGGCAGGAGTTCTCAAAGTGCGGCCCGGGGGCCAATGGCGGCTCACGGGAAGATTTTTTGTGGCCCTCAATAAAAGAGAGCCAGAGGAAAAAAGTTGTATTGGTGAGGAGAAAAGGCGCTTTCAAGCTAAGTGGACAAATGCCAACTTTGTTGTCCCTCATGGATAAAGTCTTCTGCCTTATTTGCAAGCAGGTATTGAAATGCTCAAAGAATTCAACATAAATCATCACTATGTTACAAATCATTAAAACTATGACACATTTACCTGAGAGGAGCGCAACAAACAGCTCCAACAGCTACATGGAGGCCATGCTGCACAGCACGGCGTATACTTCCATAGCGCTTTTCTACCTACGAGGCCCAAAGCGCTTTACAGTCACAGTTCCATTTACACAGTCACACACACACATTCACACACTGGTGGCGGCTCAGCTGCCAAACACTGGCAGCAAACTTCCACCAGAAGCAAGGTGGGGCTCAGTGTCATGCCCAAGGACATTTTGACACATGGGCGGGCAAGGCAGGAATCTAACCCGCAATATTCCAATGGGAGGTCGACCGCCCTACCACTGCACCACAGCCACCCACAGCAGATAATGTTTACAAAAATGGCTAAATCTAGTGAAGCTGGGACAGAAGCTAGCAGCTACGTTGGGGCTTTGGAAACGGCCCAGCAAAGCTAGCCCTTCAGTGACGGGGAGTTTGTAAGAAAACGTATGCTGAAAGTAGCTGAAACTGTTTGTCCAGAGCCAAAGAAAGTCTGTCAAATGATACAATTACTAGATGAGTAGAAGCAACCTCCGACCCTAACTGGGAAAACATCTGGACCCAATCACCTAACCCTCCGCTACAAAACTTTGAGAACCCCTAGTTTAAGGTCTGACAGTCTCAAGAGGGATGAGTAAATCATTCCGTCAGTGTAGATTTAAGTCATTACAGCATCACACCAATTTTAATTTTAGTTTTAGTATGTGATGCAGTGTGTACAGGTTTGAGATTAGCTTGTAGTATAGGTGTCTTGTCAACCCTTTAACATTGGGGATGTGACTGGTGACACTTAAATGATACGCTCCGAAAATCAGCTTTTCATACCGGCTATGCACTCATGCATATCAGCGTAAAGCTGCTTTTCTCTGCTTCAGAGTCCGCTGGAATTACGTTACGGTAGTCGACATAATGTAAACAGCCAAGGGGTTAAAGAAGTTGAAGTGTGCCTGATTCAGGTTTCTGTTTGGTGTTTTTTCGTGTGGTATGCATCTCTAACAACTGCATGGTGCAGCTGGGCGATGTGAAGTGCGTGAATTGTGAGGTAAGTGTGAGGTTGTGTGTGTTTTACATTGCAGTGTGCTCTCACCTTGCTCTCTCCCCATGGTGTCTGTAAGGCCACACTTTCTGTCTGCATTGCACTCGTCTGCGTGTGTTGATCCACCTTTTCTTTCTTTTCTCTGCAGCCACACCCGGTTGTGGCCAAAGAAACGTTCTGCAGTCCAACAAAAACAAGGACAATATCCTGTCTTTCTTTATTGTGACTTTTAGGCAAATGACGTAATGGTCCCAGTAATGCTAAAGACTAAACAAATAGAATAGAATAGAAGAAATAAGGAATAATAATTCAGAGTGAGACACACCAGCTGCAGGGTGAGCTGAGCAATGGTCTGGTCTTGGCTCTTCAGTTCCTCCCGGAGCTGCTGTACTTCCTGTAAAAGAGCCTGAACCTAAACACAAGCACATGGTCCACACAAGAGGATTAAGATGGAGCATTTTGGGCTAAGTATGATTACTGCTGGAACAAGCAAAACCTGCTGACCTGTGAGTCGGAGCTGCAGGACGAATCATTGGGCTCTGGGCTCAAAGTGTCAGTGGTTGGAGTGTCTTCATCCACGTCTTCCACCTGGAAAACATGTGAGGAACAGCAATAAAGACCCACACTAAAACAAACTATGCCCTTGAAAATGACAAGATTTTTTTGGCTAAAATCTACATAATCTTAATTTAAAAGACCACTGGGAACGCTTTAAAAATAGACTTTAATTCTTTTAACCCTCGTGTTTTTCTTATCATCTCATCTTACCTGCAGAAGTAACGTCTGCAGAAACTCCAGCTGTGATCTAACGGCCGAGCAGTCTTCAGCCAATTCCTCCACATCCACACCCAAACTAAGGGAATAAGGAGAAAGATAGAGAGACCTGCAATGTTCTGCTAACCAAGCAAGTCCAGGCTTAACAAACATATGCATCCATCCATCTTCTTAACCCGCTGCATCACGGGGTTCCCGGAGCCTTTCCTGCCTACTGTTGGGTGAAGACGGGAAATCAGGCAGGGCTGTGGCTCTTGAGGACCAGGGTTGGTCAGCCCCGCTTTAGAGTAGCCAATGAACTTATGAAGGATGTTTTTGGACTGTGAGAGGAAGCTGGAGTGCCTGAAGAAAACCCACGCACGCACGAAAACTCCACACAGAAAAGTCCCAGCCAGGATTTGAAGCGGGAGCCTTCGCGCTGTGCGGTAAGAGCACCGAACACAGCGCCATCCTGCAGCTCTAATGAATGATTGTGAGCTCTTATCATTTGACTCTTCATCACCAGAGCTGTAGCCAAATAAACGCACTCTTTGAACTTCCCAACTTCGACTGTTTAGGCAATCAACGTACTAGAGAAACTAGAGCAAGGCTTCTTTGCTCTGCTTCAGAATCCGCTGATTTTTCATGATTGTTTAAAAAGTGAAAGCGTTAAAAAGAGCATCAACACTGGTGCTACAGCTCCAATGTTAAAGGGTTAATGCTGGAAAGTTGAGTTACCTGGTAGGACAGAGGTCCAGAATGATCTCACAGTTCTTGCTCTCACTTGTCCTTTCGTTGCCAGGATCTTCTGTCAGTTTGCAGCTCTGGAAATCACTGAAAGCATAAAGAGCAGAGCTTTGACTGATGACCTCACAGAAGCTGCTTCACAGAGTTATCACACATTTTCTTTTGATTTTTTTAAACGCATTTATTTTAACCTGTCCCAACAGAAACTCAAACCTTAAATGTTAATATAAACACAAAAAAGAAAAAAGAATTCACAAAACGTCGTTGAGATCAAATCACTCTTGGGAAGCGATATGCAGGATCACTTTTTACCAAATAATCTACCCAGGGTCTGTTTGGTTCCATGAACTGCATTTCTTTCCAGAGAAATCTTGTGCTGGATAATCTTTTGCTTTGGTTTATGTGAAGGAAATTGTTTTAGTATTATCATTGTATAAATGTATTGGGTTAAATGTATGTTTAAATCTTAACTCAGATTGACCTTTTTACCTCTTCTGAAAACAGTTCTGTGTGTTTGTTCATCTGCTTCTCACCCCCAGCCAGGAAGAGGGGGTTTACGACACACTGTCCTTAGCTGACAAGGACTGGTTGAAGTTAGAATGCACCAAATGGGTCATTATACGACACCCCCAATGAACTTTTTCTCTTTGTCTTGAATTGTTACCTCCTTGTGTTCTTAATAAAAGCAGCACAGGGAGAGGCAGAACCTTTGAGAAGAGAAGCGTGGTAGACGTTTTCTGTCACTCTTGCTCCTCTCCCTCGTGCATGAGAAACTTGATTCTTGTTGTGGTCTGTTGTTTATAATTGTGTCTTTCTTTAATGTCTAGATGCATTTATCTGACAGTTTATCTACTCCAAGGTCATCTGGGCCTGCGGAGTGAATATACAAGCTGATGCTGCCGAGCAGCGGTGGACACTCCCAAACAGCAGAGTGGAGAGGCGGAGCCAATATTTTCATAGCCACGGCGCTCGGCTGCACCTGCGTCACTGATGCTGAATTCAGTAGTTGCATTACTGCTCCTGCGTTATGTGCATCTTTTTTCTTTTCTTTTTTATTTTTAACAATTTCTACTGTCCATACTTAGCGATTTTTTGCTATAACAATATCAGGTGCAAAGCTGAAACCATATGGAGGCTGGGGGGGCTTGACTGATGGATGGGCGCTCCCCTAGCTCTGGGCCTGTTCTGCAGCATGCATTCCTCCTACTTCACCTAACAACCAGCTGACGCTGCAATGGTGATTTCGCCAACCAACCAACAGCTAAATCAAGCCTGTTAGCAGCAGCAGGTCATCTGTTTGACATTTTCAGAGAGTTTACACTATTACAATTTTGATTTTTTTTTTTTAAGTTTGTACAAAAAACGCAAATAAAACAAACAATCTGACCTATTTTTATGGTTCAGCTATAAATTCATGCCTTTTCAAATTAATGCACGATATGAGGAAAACTCTCAATTTGCAATATTGGCAATCAATCATGTCATACATGAACAAATAGCAAAACAAATAAATACATCATTACCATTTCACTGCAACAGTTCAAATTAAACAAGAGTCAATATACCTTAAATTATACTCTAAATAACCTTCGTCTACATAGGAGGCAAGCATCTACCATAAAAGGGCTCCATCTGATTGGTCAAATGCATAAAGGGATTGATTTGATTTGTTCGATATTTCAAGCTGCCGTAAGATTGTTTTAGCACATTTAAGATGACCATTTATTGCAACTTCCACAGACTTCTGCGATATGCAGATAGCACAGCTTGATATCGCGATAGCGATGAACTTGGGTGTGTGAAAGGACAGACTGTGTGTGAATTTATTATTTCAGTCACATTTCAGCGTCATGGTTCAAACACCACCAAAAAACACAGATGGCTCTCCAAGACATTTGCAAAAATTGCACTTTTGATCACATTTTTTCTTTAAATTAAAGACCATGATGCGAGAAACCAGAATTGTCAATGCCTTTAACACATCATAAAATATTCCATTATTTATTCACGTTTAGTCCTTCATGTAAATATAGGTGGATTTTGATTAATTTTCTATTGAATATTTACCTATTGCTTTGTTCTTTCTACAACTATTCAATTTTTTTATTTATTCTATTGAGCCGTCTGTTTATTTATCATTGTTTGAATGTCAAGAAGCAACTAACTCCACCGCTTACTTGTTGCAAATCATATTACATTTTGTGTGCTGTAATGATGAAGAGTATTTCTGATTCCTTTTGACATGAGTGTGTCTCACATGAGGAGAGACTTCCTGATGAGCTGCCGCAGTGCAGACAAATAATCACATTACCTTTGGTTGTCATTGTGGCCGTCCTGCGCCCCCCAGCAGAGCTGCCTTCTCATCCACGTAGCCATGTGGGACAAACTATCTTCATCTTTAAAATTGAAAGCAGCAGAGTGCATTAATAAACCTTTTCTTTTCTCCCAAAATATCCATTTTATGGTTTTCTGACAAACAACATTAACTTTACTATTTCTATTGTTTTCATGCAGTGAGACTCGTATCCACATAGAATTCTGATTACAAACCATGAAGGAAATGGAACTAACCACTTAAAGAAGCATCTTCTGGGAAGTCAGAGTCAAGCATGAGATCATCATCACCCAGATCGCAGGAGTCCAGGTTATTCAAGATGTCCTGAAAATTTTAAACAATCAGCAGACAGTTTTAAAATGGACATGAAATAAATCTGATCAAAGAAAAGTCAGGAGGAATCACCAACACTATAACTGCTGTTAGCATTGGCTCGTATCAGATTTAATATGAAATGCATTTATTATTATCACTTAAAAAAAAGGATTTCTAATGACAAGAGTAGCTGCTTTTAAAAAAAAAAAAAAAATTTCCAAAGTCTCCAAAAACAGAAACTCAAAAATATCAAAAAGTCACAGTCCGTACAGTTATTTTTACACAAAATATACATGAACACACACAAAAAAAATCCTTAAATTCTGGTTCTTTTAGACACTAAAAAATATTGAATTAACCAAATAAAAAAAGAAAAGAACTTCACTTTGTCTACAATATTTTTGTTACAGTTTAATGTGCTAAGATTAATAAACACTCAAACGTTTGTTTTTCTTTGTGAGACAATATTAACGCTCCTTTTTTATGTAAATATATTTTTTTTGTTAACAGAAAATGATTTGCCCCCCACAGTTTATGCTTTATAAAACGTACACAACAGCTTTGTTGTGTCAGATTTCTCTCCACATCCCAACATTGGTGTAGTTTGTAGCCAGATTGATGGTGGCTGAACAAAGGTAAATGTCTTTAAATGGATCAAAGCTGTAAAGTGTCAAGCGTCCATTTAGCCACGGTCTCTACACATTTATTCCTGTTCAAGGTCACGGGGTCGCTGGAACCTAACCAGCATTGGACAGGCAAAGGACCCTGGACATGTCATCAGTCTCACAGGGCCACACAGAGACAAACATCCATTTACATGGACATTCCCAACTAAGGGACAATTCAACCTAACAATTAGGTTAGAGAAAGATGGAGTGTCTAAAGTCCAGACAGAAATGACCCAACAGGGATTTGAACTAGGACCGTCTCTCTGGAAGGTGAAAGTGCTAACCACGAAACCACCAAGCAGCTTGGTAGCAAAGAAATAAAGCTAATTGTAGCCAAGTAAATAGTGCTAGTTTTTCATCGTAAATCTACTTATTTAGAAGTCAAAAGTACTATGTAATAAGTAACACTGTAGACTTCATCTTTATAGTCATTTTTGCAAATGTAACAGAGTAAATGTAACTTTTTACTATGTTATGTTGTTTTTAATCCCACTGTTAAAGCCGTCTCCATTTTCAATTTTTTTTCTATTAAAAATTCGCTGTACATTGAGACTTTGACGTCTCTCACGTTCTGCTCTGATCCTGACTTCAGTTTCTGTTTTTCGATGAATACATTTTTTGGCTACAAAACTAACAGTCCCGTCACTGACATTGGCATGATATTTCCCTTCCTGAACAGTCGCCAAAATCCACAAACAGACTGAAAGAATGTGCAATTTTAGACAAAAACTGTTTCAAACCAGTTACCTTAATTATAATGTTTTATGAAAGAAAACTAAAATTACTCAGAGCAACACTGACACCTAGTGGCTATTAAAAAAAAACCATACAGAGTTATTAATGGTGGTCGGGTACATCAATTCAGAGCTGGTTAATGTGCTCATTTCATTAAAGCCCTGGGCTCATTAATGTGGAAGACAGTTTGGGAGGCGCAGCTCATCAACAGCAGCCTGACATCCTCCTGTACCTCCAGCTCGGATTGTAGCCTGCATGAAGCTGGTGTGGTGGATGAATTTGTGCTCTACGGGTCAGATGTTTCACCACATGAATGCCACATGAATCAATAGAAAAACAAGCCCTTGTTCAATTTTAATCCTCTGAAAGTTTTCTCTTTCTTTCTACAAAATGACATGAACAAAAGAGGAAAGAAAAAACGCTAAACTGCAAGAAAAAAAAAGCACAAACTACATTATAGTTGTGCTTCACTGCTGTCATCAGAGGACCCGGTGCAAATGCGTCTTTGGCAAAGACAAAGAAATCATCCCAAAATCAAAACATGCAGCTTTGTCTTTTGTGTGCTGCTTTGTGAAAACACAGAATGTAAAACAGATTTCTGCCAGAGAGGACCATTTACCACATGGCTGTTGTTTAGAGCATTATGCAAAAAAGAAGTACTGTCCGTTAAATGTAGCTTTCTTTTTTTGGAGAGTGGAAGGCTCCTCTTCTGTCTCCTGGCTGGGCGTTTTCACCTCGGCAAAAAAACGTTCCAAAGACAATTGTTTTTCACTCATTTTGCTAGCTCCTGGTTTTATTTTAGCGGTAAAATATCACGTGACCCAGAAGAGTGCCTTGGCCTGTGTCAAGAGTGACATAGATGGATGGAACAGAGAATCGGGCAATTTTTCAAAATAAAACATCTTTCAGATCCTGAAATAAATAAAACCAAAGTAATGTAAGTTATTCTTTCTCTCTGTGCGGCCTGGTACCAAATGACCCACGGACCGGTACCGGTCCGCGGCCCGGGGGTTTGGGACCACTGGTTTAGAGTGTTCCAACACCAACTGTCCAGGTTTCCACAGATCAACCAGCAGGTCCAGTGTGTTGGTGAGTGAAAAATGGACTATATTTTTGTTCCATCTCATTAGCCTGATGAGCTGACAGGGAGATCGGTTGAATGTCTTTGGCATCACAAATTTCTAAACTAAATGTTCTCCCAATTGTTATGTGTAAGCCCAGTTTCTCATCATTTCCAATCCAGTACACTTTGTGAGAGGTATGTGCAATTTAGCAGCGAGATACACAACATTATGTACATATGCTTTAATATTCACAAGATAGACTGACAGAAATAGTATGTTCTTGTAAGGTTCTTTATGATGGTTACGCTGCATTAGTCAGTTTGGAAATAATGAGCTTTTGCATGACATCATGTGGATGGTCTGGATTTTCCATATTAGTTAGGAGTTTAATTCGAAAAGTTTTGACCCTCATTGTCCTCAGCCTTCCCAGTTTATGTCAATTGATTTGCTCAGCTTTGTTCTGTTCAAAAATCTAAATAAAAGGTTGAATACGATTATCAATTCCAAACTCATTGAATTCTCAACATTACATTTGTTAATTTAGTCGTTTTAAAGATGGATAAGTGTTTTTTTTATTTACTGACGTCCGAGTCACAGCTTCCGATGTGGTGGGTAGTGCCGTTGTTGGTGTTGATGGATGGGGCTGAACCAGAGACCCCCAGTGGCTCTAGACCCTCCTCATCCCACATGTAGGTCCCTCCAGACCCGCAGCTGTCAGAAGAGGAAAGGTCGAGGGACAGCTCCATCTATGAAGCAGAGAATACGATGACGACCTGTTTGAGAGGTTCAGAACTTCACAACTTGTACAAATTCAAAAGCGTTCAGCAATGCGCCCCATTTTTACCGTTTTCCTTTTGTACCGTCATAAATCTTCTATTTTTATTATTTAAACAGTTCTGAGGTAAATGTATTTCAACCAGTGTTTTTCAACTCTTTTTGTAGCCAAGGTCCAACTGTTCCAAACTGCTACAACAGATGTTTGCATTTGTTGGGCTTCATGACTGCGAAGCAGCACAGTGAGAGACGCCATCACATTAACCCAATGCATCATGGGAGTTGTAGTAAAAAGTAGTGGTGCTGATGCCAAAGTAACTCATGTATCTGAGCTTCATTATGTTATGCAGTTTTTACACGGTCTAACACCGGATCCCGTGGGGAGCTACTAGGGGAGCACGGAGGATCCATGATTCATACAAATGACTGGGCCCAGATGTGTGTTACGTTACGTTTGAAAAATAACATGGGATAAGTGAAATCCATGAAGTAGTAAGCTTTTTTTTTTACAAATATTATAGATGTTTTAAGGTTGTAAAACTCCTCACTACACACTTTATCCGCTTTTCTCAGACAAACATGAACATTTTCATACTTTTCTTGCTTTTTTAAACTCTCACAGTTGAAACCTTCATAGAAAAATAACTCCATAATAATAGAACACAATCTATGTAAATGTAGCAAACCGATCAGATTCTGCACAGGAGACGCAGTACAAAGGAGACTGATTGACAGGAGTATACAGCCACTCAGGATGCAGAGCACAATGCACTATAAAGAAATTAACAAAAATCATGCACAATTACGATACAGCAGGAAACCACTGTACAATGATTTTACAGTGTACATTTTTCACATTTTTATTTTATTGCTATGTAATTTGTTTAGTCTAATCACAAAGTTAATATAACCTGGAACCAATTGCTTTCTTTTTAAACATAAAAGGACTATCGAGAACCTCTGAACAGTCCAACTCTTTGGTGGACTCACCTGGTCATGGTAGTCTGGCTGGTTGGACCTTCTCCGATGGGAAATGTGGTTAACTTCTTCTTGTTCATCTAAATACCATAAAAAATCTCAGCCGTTTACACTTTTGTAGACCCAAAAATATAAGCTAGTAAAACTTACCACCAACAGCTGTCCAGTTCATCCCATTTTCTAGACAACAGAGATCTGTTTCAATACTGCTCTCTTTGATCACAGACTTTTCCTCAAGCCCAGTGCAGGACTGGTCGAGCCCTGAGTCATCGTCATAATTTTTAGATGAGGGCAAAATAATTTTCACGTCACCATTTCCTATTTGAATAAAATAAGAACAAATTATATCATTATAAGATATTTATGTCAGTTAAAATTGAAAGAACAAAAGAGATATTCCAACTCTGTTTTCTCACCGAGGTTGTCAAAATCCTCCATGTACTCATGGCAGATGTCATTTCTATCTAGAGACAGAGTGGAGAGCAGCGATATATCCTCAAGTGTCTCACCTAGCAACGACTCTTCCACCAGATCCACAGACTGCCCCCCTGCCTCTTGGGCTGTTGGTTTGTTTTCTGTAAGAAAGCAAAGGAGAATAAGGCTGATCCACTGGCAGACCAGCAGGTTAACGTGGATGGTTGTTTGGTAGAAGAAAGATGATAACCTGGACTGTTTTCAGATGTTGAAGGCATCACCGCTGAGTTCCTCAGTCTTTTGGGTACTTGTTTCAGTTCGTGGTACCCTCTGAGGTCACCGGTTGGAGTTCCTCTAAGGGAGTGGGGCTGTTTTAGCAGTGATGGGCGAGATAGTTTATAGCTTAAACCACTGTTTTTGGGAGCAGGGGTAAACTTAGGAAGGAGGGTTTTTTTAAGGCCTAGGGAGGGAGATTGGGAAGGGTCGCAATCCCCAACTTTTCCAAAGCTGACACCACTTTGAACTCTGATGCATTTAGCTCGACCTGTGGAGCTCCCTGCAGGGGATTTCAACAGGCTGCCCCTGGGTGGGGCCTGTTCAGGTGAACACAGAGTTACTCCATGTGCTGCCCTTGTGATGGAGTGAGCCCGAGTGAAACTGGGGGAGCGAGGAAGAGATGAGGACGAGGCAGATGACAGAGTGTGGGTGGGAGACGGCTGCTGTCTGACCTGGGTCAAGCTACGCGACTGAAAACGGTTCTCCTCTGATAACCGGAGAAACGGAACATATCCCAAACTCTCAGTGGAGCGAGAGCGGCTGGCCGCTGGCTTCTTAGGGAGGTTGAAACCAGATAGATGTCCTGGACTTCCAACTGCAGAAACAAAACTTTGTGGCCGTCTAGGAGAAGAGTGTGCATCAGTTTGGGGTTTGGATCCTGAACTTGAGTTCAAGGCCTGCTTTGTGCCTTTGGTCAGTCTGGATGGATTTGATTTGAAGTTCCCATATCCAGTTTTAGTTACAGGCGTTCTGATGTTGGACTGTGGAAACTGAGAGGACCTTGTCACAGTCTGGCCCTGCCCCTTCATGGATGACACAGTGTTTTTGGTGTTGTTCTGCAACACGACTTGGGATCCCTGCTGCCTCTGAGAAGAAGACTGATGAACGTTGCTACATCTCTGAACAGGATTACTCCCTTTTCCTCTCCCACACCCAGTGTCTCCACCCACTCCTTTATCCTTGACATTTTCAACACCTTTCCGCCACTTTGTGGATAAGGAGCTTGGCATTCTGATGAAGCCATTAAGTTTAGCAGTGGAAGGGGACACACCGGTGGTGCTGTTCACCACTGCAGGTCCAGGATGGTGGTAGAAGCCATTGGTCAGGTGGGGGCTGCTGTTGGACAAAGAGGCTGGTGTTGTCTCAGGTTTGGGCCGTGAGCCAAACTTTGGAAGTCTAGAAACCATAGTGGGCATGGTGGGAGGTGGGCTTAGAGAGAAGATTTGACATCAAACTCCGCCCACATCAACATTACGACCCAGAGCCAGAGAAGCTAGAGAGAAAGTTAAGAAAAAAAGATTAAAAACGTAAGCGACCAGGACAACAAAGTCATGTTAGTAAAAGTCCCAACAGACAAAAAGGAATCAATGTTTATAGGACAAAATTCTAAAATAAATGGGAGTTGCAGACTTATTTAAAAACTTGCCTGACAAGAATAAATAAATATATATAAAACTGAAAAGATTTAGGCTGTGGTTTTTTTTCTGCAGCCCAGTACCAACTATTCCAGGAACTACAATGATGGATTATGGACCACTGCAATTGACCATGTATGTTTAGTGTGGAAGTATACTAAGTTAATACTTCTTCAAAAATATTTGGAGCATTTTCATTTTACTATATAAACTTCAAGCATACTGCCTCACTTCTAGTACAGACTAAGTATAGTTGTAGTACTCTCAAATAGACTACTTTTTGCTTTAACTTGAAATTTTAACACTGTTGAGGACTAAATCATCTGGCTTCAAGCAAAAATTGGGGATAATTTGTTTTCCTGCTTTTAATGTGGTGAGAACCGTTTCTTTCGGAATCAACAATGTTGGAAAATGATAGACACCTTGATGGTAGTATGCAGTGAAAACATGATCACCACCCACACCCTTCTTCATAGAAACCTCTCCAAAACCTCTCCATATCTTGACGATTCAAGTTCAGGAATATAACAGGCAAGTTAAACATTCGTCTTGCAAAAAAGAGCATGTTGCATAAATACAAAGGGGAAAAAAGTATCCCTCCAATGTGGGCATTAAGTAAATAACAGCATAAGTCTCCCATGCATGCAAAAGGATCACTCGCAAACTCGCAGCCGGGTTTTGAACAAGGGTCTTCAAAGTGTGAGACAAGAGCGCCATCGAGTACGAGTACGCCACCTTAACTTCCCAGTTGTGTTTTAAAAAACTGGTATTGTGGGCTTGGGACACATGTTCTAAAAACATTAAGAAGATAAGTCTTATCCTGCAGCAAGATGATGATCCCTACATCAAAACACTGATGGTCACCAAGGATTTGCAACCCTGCAGCCTTAACACATGATGCACAGTTGAGATAATAGAAGAATGTGCAATCAAAGCTTCTTTAGTCATCCACCTGCTTCAGGCAACAACATGCTCAACAAAAGTAGGTATCACAAGCTTTTCTAGAAGCCTGCAGCACAGGCTGGGTATAAACAGAACAGACCTGAACAGGAGCTTCTAGATTTGAGAAGCTTGTGATTTTAACGTGACGAAGAAGATCGGGACATTTGAAAGTCTAAAGGATCATCTAAACAGACTGAACACCCTCCAGAGGTAATGGCTCGTCATAAATAGGCTGCATTTTCAGAGTTCAGTCTGACAAGAAGACTTTCTGTGAGCAGCCGAGTCAGCCCTCTGCCGACTGAGGTCAATAACAGACTGGAACACGAAGACCAGAATAAAGCAGGTGCTTATCAGCTTTACCATTTTTCTGAAGATCAAACTCCAAAGTTTACCATGTGAGAACATGACAGGCCTAATAGACTCCAGCCATAAACAAGATCACTAAGCATTACTAACATGAATGCAACACGAGGACAAACACACTCTCCAGAGGCTAAGGTTTTTGTGGAGAGCATTCAGTTTCTAAAAAAAAAAAGGGTAAAAGTTGGGAGAATTTTCTTTGTTTTGAATGGGATAAACACAAAATCTCTTATATAACTAATCCCATTAAGAGTCGCTCAGCATGAAATATGCCCTTTGTTATGCTAGAATCCATTTCTATGATTTTCTTTTGTTCTGTTACACCTGATCGTTTCTCAGACTGGACGGCTGCCATTTCTCAAAGGTTTCTTAATAGTTAACTGTCTGTGGCCTTTGCACCAGTGTGACGTAATCTGAACGCTGAACAACTGCTGGCATGATAAGCAGCAGAAACCAGCGCCACTCAGCAGGAATGAAGGAAGTCAGGAATGACGGAGCTCACTGAAGCTGCTAAAACTATTGGCTGAAAATGCTGAAGCGCTCCACTGAAAAGCCTTTAGGTGTTTACTAAAAATGCTGCAGCAACATGCTGATGGCTAAAACAGCTGAAGGATTTCAAAAGGGCACAAATGGTAAATGGTAAAATAGTGCCATTCTACCTTCCTTGAAGGCCCAAAGCGTTTTACAGTCCCAGTCACACACACATTCACACACTGATTGTGGCTCCGCTGCCGAACACTGGCGCCAACCTTCCACCAGGGGCAAGGTGAGGTTCAGTGTCTTGCTCTAGGACACTTTGACACATAGCGGCCTAGGTGGGAATCAATGTTCTGAGCAGAGATCGACCACCCTCAACTGCACCACGGCCGCCTCACAAACAGTTACTTGAAAAATTAGCTAAAAGTAATAGAATGATGCCTAACATACGTCATTTCAAACAGTACAGGGTTTCGTCATTTATTGCAGAAGTTCTGAAAATAATCTACAAAAGGTGAAATCCACAAAGTAGTCATGTTTATTTTTTACAAATATTACAAATGTTTTGAGCTTGTAAAACTCCTCACCACACACTCCATTCACTTATGACACGAACATTTTCACACTTTCCTCTCTCGTTTAAACTCTCAAAGTGCAAAATTATATAGAATAAAAAGTCCAGTGTTAATTAAATAAAAACAACAAAGTTCTAATTGTGATCAAAGATGTATGTACATTTGGCAACTGAACCCATTCTCTACAGCAGACACTACACAGAGGAGACTGATTGACATGGTCAACAGCCAATCAGGATCCAGAACAAAAAGCATGCAAAATTGCACTAAAATAAATCCCTAAAACTGAGACCATGAGAGGTGAACCCTATTATTTTGAGGGAAAACTGTATAACCAAAAAGTAAGAACAAGATAAGGAATAATTGGTCAAAAGCAACATTTAAAATGATCCCAACGTGTAACAAAGCCTAAAATACAATACAAAAAATAAATAAAAGCAATTGTTGTAATTCTGTGCCTAGTGTTCACCTGTGAGTCTGTAAGGATGAAGTTACAGTCCTATGTATAGATTCTGTGTAAGCAGATGTCAATGGTTAACTAGACACAGAGACTGCGCAGACAGACTTCACCCATGTTACCTGAACAACTGGACCTTGTTCCCAAAACCATCTGAATCGTTTTTTGTTTCTTTTTTTGGTTTTGTAAAGCTAACAGGTAGAAAAATCAGACATTAAGCCTTTGATTTATCTCAGGTATTAATTATTTGTATGAACTTGATAAGAAGTGATAAGACTAAACTCTTCCTCTACAGAGCTGAGAAACACATAAACCATTGGCTGGGTGGCAATTTTCACTTGCATCCAACAAATGTTCAAAAAGTTACATTTATAAAAATGATTTCACCTTAGTAAGAGTCCCAACTCTTTGGGCTACAACTTGGACTGGTTTCATGTCTCTATGTTCAAGTATATTCTCATGACTACAAGTTAAAAACAAGAATCAGAACAAAAAGAATGTCACTACATTAAAAAGGGTCAGGTATAAGGTAGTTGAGTCAAGTTGGTCTCAAATTTCAGGCTCTTAAGGAAAAAGCATTTGCCCTACAACTTTAAGAGTAGAGTTTAATGGAGGCTCTGGCATTGTCTGCACTGGACTTAAACAACATCATTTAAGTACTTGGAACACCACATACTAGGAGGAAGTGGTCTGATTTTAATCTTTTGTACTTGTTGTATTATCTTAATGTTATCTCATCTTAGTGCACAGGCAATCAACCTAGCACAGGTGCCTGCTCACCTTTGCACAAACAGGATATCTGTGTGTGTGCTTGACACGTGTTTGTTTGTACGCATGTATGTGCTTGGGAGTTAATCTGTATTTATAATTGTGTCTATATGCATGTGTGTGAAGGTTTTTCCAGCCAATAAGGTATGTTTGTAGTATTTGAATTTGTGGATGTGTGCATCTGTGGACAGGACCAGCCCTTTGTGTAGACATTTACAGCTGAAAGTTACAAAGCTGAAACTTGGATACGAAGAAGAATACACAAATATAATAAATTTAAGTTTGGTCTCGAAGACAAAAGGGTTCCGAAGCTACATAGCCCCCCACTGTAACAGTGAAATCTGTCCAACACAACAGGCCATCAACTTAGTTCTGCTTTGTGTAAAAACTAGGGCTAGATTGATTAAATTAGTAACGATCTGAATCGATCCAAACTTAAGAAATCAATCATCAACCCATAAAAGTAGAGATCGATCTTTACAGACTCACACGCAGGAATTTTCCTAACTTTTTTAAGAAAATATTTGTGGTATAAAGCAGTGTTTTCAACCAGTGTGCCGCGGCACACTAGTGCGCCGTGGGAGAAGTTCAAGTGTGCCGTGGGAAATTGCCCTCATTAATTGACCTAGAAACATTTCCCATCTCCAGGATTTCAGCTCTGTGTTCATGCAAACAAGCCCTGATAAAACACTGAGTAGTTAGGATATGAAAGATCGTAAAATACGTTTTCTTGGTTTATTTATTTTATTAAAGACATTTGATAAGAATGACGGTACCCTAAACACCCGGCGATTTAGCTCCAGCGTCATCAGTCTGACCAATCAGAAGTAGTTAAAGTCTTCACTTCCTTGTCCCGATTTAGTTCATAAAGTCTCTCAGTTTCCACAAAAATACCAGCTAAAGCTCGTCTTTAGCCAAGTAGCTTTCCATAGAATCCGGTATCAGACCGTGGAACAAGAGAACAAAACAATGAAGCTCTGAAAAGTGATCTCCGGCCGTTTTATGCACTACATCTCCCATGATGCATTGGGTTAAAAAGGCAGCGCACAAGGAGATCTGTTATTAAACGTCTTGAAAC